>RXID01014501.1:0-451925 GCA_005019695.1 Trichopus zeylanicus subsp. travancoricus
AAATATGCTCCTTTAAAATTTAAGATTATTTCAAATATATTTTTAGGAAGGTATACATAAAAAATCTTGTCAATCATATTTTACTTAATGTTAATCAAAAATAAAAAAATTATTTAGTTTCAATTCAATCTCGATTGCCTTAGTACTTAATTTTTTTAATAATATTTATCTTTTTTAGGAAGCAAAAGGCGAAGAATAATCAAGTAATTTTCATACATAATTATTATGTTAACAAGGATTTTTTTACATGCCTATAATAGCCACATATTTCATGGAACAAATATGAATTTAAAATAGAGTCCAACCATAATGGTATAATTTTGTAAAATTTAAAGAGATATATATATATACATTCAAATGGCTCGGGAGGAGCATATATGCGAGTTGAATAAATCGAAATGTGAGATTTTAAAGGGGTATTTATGTAAAACAATCCACAATTTCGCTCTTAATTATTTCTTAATTTTGTATTTCTTCCCATTATCTGTCATCTTCCGCTTCTTTTCTTCAGCGAAGAGATCTGGATCGTTGGTTTCGTCTCAGTTTTGCCAACGGACGGATGTCGGTTGTGCTGGGCGAGATCGGACGGCCGGGGCTGCCCCAGGGGATCGGGCGCTTCCCCGCCTGCGGCTCGTCGGAGATCGCCGGAGGAACTCCGGAGGAGTCGTGCAGCTCGTCGATTGGGAGGGACAACGACTACTCTGGATCCGACGACGGTGGCGACTCGACGGAGGTTCAGAGCTGTCTCAAGAGCCCCATGGAGACGATGGGCGTGCTCGAGGACTCGCTGCCGCTCAGGTATTTGATCGCCATTCTTTGGTTGATTGGAATAAAATACTGGTTTTTTGTTTTTTTTGTTTTTTGATCGATATGTGTTTGAGGAATTGAATCTAGAGCTTCAATTGTTCAATTGGGAGTTTGTTTTTGACGAATTTGTGTGAAAGATTACTTGTTGATTCTTGGAAGTTGTAGGTGGAAACTGAAAGAATTTGTTGTGCAAGAATGGTTTTCTTGGCTTTTTAGATGGAGCTCATAGTTTCGTACCAAGATTTATAGTTGTTGTTTCGGTTTCGGTTTCGTAATCCAGTGAAATCGATATATTTCGGCCGTTTAGGCCGAAAGATTTTTTTTAGTTATTAATTATGTATTGACCAGAGTTTGACTATATTTTAACTGTATTTTCACTTTAAATTAAAAATATGATAAAATATTGGGAAAAATTTGAAAAAATTTGAAAAATTAGGAATAAATTTATACTTAAATTTACCATAATATTAAATATTATTTTAGTTAATTAAAATTAATTTTGATAGTTAGTCACTGATATAGTTTACTTTTAATATATATTAGTGTATTAAAAAACATACAAGAAGTAATATGAATATAATTAAAAGTTAAAAATTAATATAAGAAAATTTAACTTTTCATTAAAATGTACTTCACACATATATAATTTATAAATTATAAGGTAATACAATTAATCATCATCATCATCATATCATCATCAGTTGAGTTTGGAACATCTGGGTGTAGAATTACAAATTCAGTACCTAGATGACCTAGACGAGCATTTGTAGGCATATGAGTCAGAACAACTAGCTCTATCCGATCTCATGGCAGCGGTTCTGAAGTATAACCATACGTCGAAGGTCCAAAATGAAAATGATAACCATATTCATTAATAACACATAGTAAAAGTGGTTCAGTAACCCATAAGAAATAAATATCACATTGTGCGAAGTGTTCAGGGGAAATTACGGCAAGATGCTGATTGATAGCATTAAGTGAAACTTGTTGAGAGACACGATAAATTTGATCATTTACTCTTTCATGGTCTTGTAATGTCTGTTCAATTAAAACTTGTTCAAATATATCAATTAAAACTCATAACAATTTTTTTTTGGCTTTACTTTCAGTGGAATAGTTATACACGCATGCACGTGAACAAAAAACTCAACGTGTTTCGATCAAAATCATTTTCATTTCAATTTCAACTAAAATATTTTTTTATTAATTATATTTTGACTAAAATTTAACTTTATTTTAATTATTTTTTACTTCAAATTAAAAAAATTATAATATATTTAAAAAATTTTAAAAATAATGAATAATTACGTGAATAATATTATATACGTAAATAGTATCCGACAAAAATCAGCAAGGCCGTCGGAACCAGACTGACGACAGCGTTGGTCTCGGTGCAAGGCCGGTTTCAGTTTGCGGGAGTAGGAGCCAGGTCGGCGAGGGCGCGAGGCGAGCGAGAGAGTGACGGCAGGCTGGCGAGTGTGTGGGGCCAGTTCGGCGAGGGCGCGGGCTCGGACACGAAGCTAGCGCGAGCTCGCCCGACGAGCTCCCCGCGCGCGCTGAGCTCGCTGTGTGTCGCTCCGCCCGCTCTGCTCGCTCTCGTCGCCAACGAAGAAGATGAGCAGTACGTGAACAGTACCCTAAACGGAAACGAAATTTATGATTTTGTTTCGGTATCGGCCGAAATCGAGCCGTTTCGGGGTTTCGGCCGAAACTTAAAAGCTTGGTTCGTACTATACCGTATGTTGCTTTTTTGTGATAAATTGGATTCGATCCGCTGATAAGGATCTAGCTAAACTAGATAATGCCTATAGCCACAAGCGAAAGACCATTCTTGGATTCAATAACTTACGGGGGGACAACCTAGATGATGAACAATCAGCAAACTGGTAGGGTGACATGATCAAGAAGCCCACAAATTCCAGTTGGAGAACCACCGCATCGCAGACTGCCACCACAAGTAGCTCTGGAAGCAACAACAGTAAAGAGGAACTGGAGGCAGTCTGCGATGCAGTGGTTCTCCAACTCAAAAATACAATCTACTATAATATTTTTGATGCCTGTAGTCTAATGAATAAAGTTGCTTATTTATTTATAATTAGTGAGTTTAACTGTGTGACGTTGAAGTAAAATATCTAAAATTAAGCATCCCTCATAGCTATTTAGCAATAGCTATTATAGCGTATAATTTAAGGATAATTATTTACTAATTAAGAGATTATTTTTGACCTTACTGAAACTGGCCTTACAGTTTTATAATGAAAATTTGGTGAAGGAGATTATTCACCAAAGCTTTATTACTTGAGCAACAAAATTACATATCTTCATGTAAAGGAGAAAAGCAGCAGCTGCAACAGCAACTATCCCTCGTCCATGACGAAAGGGAGGCCCTTCAACAACGCCTCCTTCTCGCTCAGAAGGATAGTCAACGCTGGCAACATGAGTCCGAGCACTAGAAGGGCAAGTACAAGGAGCTTGAAGACGCTACTATGGAACTCGATCGCATGATGCTCGAGCGAGAAGACCTTCAGAAAGAGATACAAAGACTCCACCAGGAAAAGGGGGCTCTAAAGCAGCATGAGGAGGAGCCCGCTGATACGGACCTCAACGTTTTCCTTGTTGACACCACACATCAAGTCCTCTCAACCGAAACCCAGCTGCCAGTACAACCTCGCCGAGGCAAAAATATGCTATACAATATGAAGGTGAAGTTTGATATTCCCCACATTGTGCCATTTGAAGTTAATGTCATTCTCGATACAGGGGCAACAACCTGCTGTATTGATCAAGGGGCAATCCCTGTCAACGCCCTGGAAAACAACCCCTTCTTAGTACACTTCAGTGGCATCAACTCTCGCACCTCGGCCAACAAGAAACTTAAACTCGGCCGCATGCTGATTGGGGATAATGGCTTTCGGATCCCTTACACCTACATCTTCCCAATGAAGTTGGGGGAAGACATTCAAATGATCCTCGGCTGCAACTTCATTCGAGCAATGCAAGGTGGAGTCCGTATTGAAGGGAACACAGTCACGTTTTACAAAAACGTGACCACCATTCACACTCTTCCCTCAGTACCATCTGCAGCAGTCATTGAAGAATTGGAGTTAGAGGAAGAAGAGTACATACAAATACAGGAATTAGTGCGCTACTCAACGGACCAACAGCCATCACGAAAATTCACCAGCAAATTCGGCCCCTTGCTACAGGAGCTCCGAAGCCAAGGCTACATCGGCGACAATCCGCTGAAGTACTGGTCCAAGAACCAGGTATTATGTCACCTAGAGATCAAAAATCCGAACTTTACTATCGAAGACCGGCCCTTGAAGCACATCACGCCACAAGCCAAGGCCATATATGCAAAACATGTGAAGACACTCCTGGACCTTGGGCTTATTCAACCCAGCAAAAGCCGGCATCGCACGACTGCAATAATCGTGAACTCCGGCACAACAGTTGATCCGCGTACGGGCCAAGAAGTCAAAGGCAAAGAACAGATGGTGTTCAATTACCGGCGCCTAAACGACATCACCAATAAAGATCAATACAGCTTGCCCGGGATCAACACGATTCTACGGAAGGTCAATCGAAGCCGCATATACTCAAAGTTTGATCTCAAATCAGGATTTCATCAGGTGGCTATGCATCCTGCTTCCGTAGAATGGACGGCATTTTGGGTGCCAGATGGCCTGTATGAGTGGCTCGTGATGCCTTTTGGCCTTAAAAATGCACCCGCCGTTTTCCAGAGAAAGATGGACACCTGCTTTAAGGGTACGGAAGACTTTGTTGCGGTCTATATTGATGACATTCTTGTCTTCTCTTCGTCTGAAGCAGAGCATGAGCAACATCTCCGAGTCATGCTCCAGATCTGCCAAACTAATGGGCTAATCCTGAGCCCAACCAAGATGAAGTTAGCAGTCACTGAGGTGGAATTCTTAGGGGCAGTGCTCGGTCACCAACGAATCAAGCTACAGCCCCACATTATCAAGAAGATTGTAGATTTTCAGGAACAGGAACTGACCACAACAAAAGGCCTCCGAGCTTGGCTCGGGATCTTGAACTACGCCCGGAGCTATATCCCTAATCTGGGAACTCTACTCGGGCCACTATATGCAAAAACAAGTCCTACGGGGGAAAAACGCTGGAACTCCCAAGATTGGGACTTAGTCTCGAAGATTAAAGCCTTGGTGCACCAGCTGCCGGATCTAGAAATCCCACCAGAAGCCTGCCATATGATCCTAGAAACCGACGGATGCATGACAGGATGGGGCGGGGTATGCAAATGGAAGCCCCAAAAATTTGACCCTAAGTCGATGGAGAAGGTATGTGCCTATGCTAGCGGCAGGTTCCACCCGATCAAATCCACTATTGATGCGAAACTATTTGCCGTCATGAATACACTAGAAGCACTGAAAATTTACTACCTGGATAAGGCCGAGCTAATAATTCGAATAGACTGTCAGGCTATCATTAGCTTCTTCAATAAGTCGGTCAATAATAAGCCTTCTCGCGTTCGCTGGCTTGCCTTCACTGACTACATTACTGGCACAGGACTCGCCATCCAGTTTGAGCACATCAGCGGAGAGGATAACCAGCTGGCGGATACTCTCTCCCGTCTAATCACTTCTCTTGTGCTTTCAGGATGGCCAGCACCCGAAGGCTTGGAGGTCCTCAACCTCGTCGCCACCCAGTTACAGGAAGCTCAGCAAGTACCCTCTCAGGAGGTGAAGAAGCACCTAGCGGCAACTCAAGCCTTGTGCTACACTATGAGCAGCAGCTACAGCTCCTCCGGGACCTCCCCATGTCCCTTGACGCCTATGATACCATCAGACGGCGGCTCCAACAGCTGGAACGATAGAGTGCCCAGGAAGCACTTACGGCTGTTCGACAGTTCCGTGACCTACACGCCCTGAAGCTAACCGAAGCCACAAAGCGCGCAAGACGCAAAACCACGGGCAACTTCTGGGCCCAGTGGCATCCTATTGTAACTCAGATCGATATCCAGCTTGAAACAGCAGTCAAACTCACAGCTGACTCAGCACAGCGACTGCCCGCCTTCATGTTCTAAGTAAAGCAGGACACGAGGATAGCTTGCGCGAGAAGTAAAGTAAAGTAGATGGGATGTAAAGTAAAGTAGATGTGATGTAAAACAGATGCCCTTATCGCATCTACTCGTATATGTGATGAGACGGGCTTCTCATCCAAACCTTTTCCTCATCTATAAAATCCGTCAAAGTCGCCTATGAACGACATCGAGGAAATTACCCATAAGAATTTCTTTCTCTTGTCCACCTTGTTTCTTTCTCTTGTCCACCTCGTGAGGCACTCGCGACCCAAGCATTGTCTGTTTCATGTATCTTCATTCTAGTTCAGCTGTTCAAGTCAATCTTAGAGCCGTAGTATATTCTCAGTATTTGCCCCATTTTTGTGCTGCTCTGCAATTTGGACCTATTTTTTTTTATCCCTAAGCTTGATCATTAGGGACAAAAAATATAGGTCCAAATTGTTTATGGCATATCAAAAAGTTTTATATTGTTGTACCATGCAAATCATTTTTCTTGAGTTTGACAGAGCATACTTTCTTCAATGTACTTACTGAAATTGTTAGACCTTTTATATATTTAACCTTTGAATTTTACTCTGTGGAAGGTGAAATGTTTTAGGTGAAATGTTTTAGCCTTCAAATTACATTCATTTAAAGAAGGCGGCGGCAAATCGATGGTTTTTAACATTACAATTCACTTTTTTTCTTCCAACCTCCCAAATTTTATATTCAACTTGTCTAATTCTACTATCTATTTAGTGCAGAGAAAACTTCTAATTTCTTCTATTTGTAAAGAATGATAGTATTTAAGAACAACGAGACAAGACTTTTTAATGATATATTTCTGTTTGCTCAAAAAAAATATTTAAGAGAAATACTAAAATAAAAAAAAATATGTTAAAAAATAAGGGTGAAATGGACAGTAAAATATTTAAGAGTTTTCTTACGAATAATTAAAAAATAGCTAAATTATATATAACTCCTTGAATTTCTCATAATTATATATAACTTTAAGTTTTAATGAAATTTTAGATTTTCGTTTTTTTAACAAAATACCTTTTATAAAAAAACAACCCACTATAGTTTTCAACATTATAATCAAAAGACTAAAATGTCTCTTATTATATCTATTGGAAATTTCTCTATAAAAATAATAAAAGATTTTTTACCTATAATTTTTCAAGATGTACTTAATTTACTAAAATCTTTCTATGATTTCAGTATCTATTTACATCCCTTTTTTAAAAAAATTAATTATCTACAGTTTTTAATTATTATTTAATTAGAATTTTGATCAAAAAATACTTATACCCTTTGTAATTTTACAATTTAATCCCTCAAAGTTTTATTATTTAATTTTTATGTTAATTCTTTTTTTTTCTTCTCTTTCTTTCTCTCTGGAAGTGAGGCGGTGCAAGCGTTAGCCGGCGTGGGCACACAGCGACATGCACGATTGGCATAGGAGTGTGCAACGCAGTAGGTGAGAGCGTGGGCAATGAGGGCACCAGTGTGAGGCCAGTGTCAGCACGTGCGAGGCCAGTGCCGCTTGCTCCTGCGCTGGCCCGCTAGCCAATGCTTGCAAAGCCTCCACTCTCATTGAGAAAAAAAAAGAAGAGAAAAAAAATAATAACATAAAAAATAAAGAATAAATTTTTGAAAAGTTAAATTATAAAATTATAAAAAATATAAGAGAAATTTTTGATCGAATATTAATTAAATAACAATCAGAGTTGTAAGATTACTTTTCAAAAAAAAAAATATAGACAGATGCTGAAATTATAGGAGAATTTTAATAAAATTGAATATATCTTAAAGAATTGTAGGTAAAAAGTCCTTTAATAAAATTAAGAAAGAATAAAATAAAATCTAGAAAATTTTTTCAACAAGAGGTACACTAAGAGCCTGTTTGTTTGGATTCCGGGTTTAGGAATCGTGGAATCGTAGGAATTGAGTGATTCCAAGGAATTGAAGGAATTGAGGGAATTAGATAATTACAGTGTTTGGATGAGTATTTACTGTAGGGAATTGGTAATTGGTCAATTCCTTTCCGTTGTTTGGTAGACAAATGGAATTGATCAATTCCATAAGTTATTGAATTCTTGTGTTTGGATGAGTTTTTACTGTAAGAAATTGAAAAATATATTAAAACAATTAAAAATAATAAATAATTTTAAGAAATAAAAAAAAGATTATGTAAATATCTTATTATAATCAATTACAGATTTATTTAATATACTTTCATTTTTATCTTCTAAAATAATTTTTAATAAATATAGAAAATATATACTTATTTTTTTGAAAATAAGTAATATTTAAGTAATTTGAGTAATAAAATAATTTTAATTTTAAAATTATTAAAATAATTTTAAAATTAATAAGATTTTAGAAAAAGACCCAAAAATGAGGGAACATCATTTTCACTATATGTACAAATATCATAATAAATATTACGATGATTTGTATCTACTACAGAAACAACTTAATATATTAGAAAAGACATCTTAGCAGGTTAATAGACAAGTCCGCTCGAAAGATGGTTAAATACATAGTTTAACTTAAACAGGTTATTACAAAATATATAACTACATACTTATATCATCTATAAACTCTTGAAGCCACTCAACTCAGTCCTCATCATTCATACCATCAACAAATGTCATGCCATCAACCTCGTCCTCATGTAAACGCCTACATGCAAGTTTCAGAAAAGGCTTACTAAATTGTTCCCCCTTGAACTTCATCAAAGTTGGATACACAGCTTTCTTTCAAGAATCCTTTCCAGCTGTTTGAAGGGAGGATGCAACTTGACGCATGCTGATCATCAACTCTTCCATCAACCTCTGATCAAGAGTTCTGCCCTTGCGCTTGCGTGACGTCGATGTATTCTCTGAAGAAGAGGCTTGCTGTTTACCTTTCGACTAGCTATTAGTATCATAGTTGGTAGAAGGTCCCTCTCTATCAGCTGCATTCTGAGTATCCTCGTCTACAGAATGTTGTTGTTGAGCCTCTTCTGTATTAAAATCTTCTCCAAAATTGTCAAATGCAGATTTAGACATACTGCTAGTAGCATTGTCTGATCCACAAATCAGAAGCAACTCCTCGTAAAGGGGTATACGTGTGTTCAAAATAGTTCTAGCTTCCGGAATTTGCTGCAAGATTATATTTAAAATATGTTAGATGTAACCTAAACTGATAATATATTTACAAAATAAAAAAATAGAAAAAATATATTTCTTTCTTACGGCTATGATATCAACATAGACTTGTCCGGATGCTGTGATCATCTTCTCATCTTCAATCCACCCTACCCCACTGAAGTCTCGTACCTTTGTAATGACTACAACTCGCTTCTTCAAAGTCTTCTTATAATGGCTTTCAACATTATCAGCATTGAACTCAGTATTGAACTGTGCATTCACAGCATGTGCAGCTGTGACAAATGCTTGCCTCTTGAAAGACTTGTCTTGCTTTAAACCTGCATGCACTTGTCCAACTAAAAAATTAATAAGAAACTCAGAGTTGCTTTTAGACCACACTTTATGTGATCTATGAATCCTGGCTTTGGTTGTTATTTGTTTTGCAACTACTACTTCCAAGTTAGGACTCTTGTCAGAAAGTGAGTTGGAGGAGTCCAGTGTTTCATGTCCATCTGAGTCCATACCTTTTAAATAATAACATAGGTTTTAGTAAACAAGTATAATAATACATACACATTTAATATAAAGAACAAGCTTAATACCAAATAGTGATAATCATAAGGGGCTGGTAAAAAAATTAATCAAAACTGGTAACATCCGGATCAATTAGAAGAAGATTGATAGTAATCAATCCCAAAATTACATGCATAAACAAAAGAAATTAGTGATGATGGAGACGAAGGAGACGAAGGAGACGAAATTAGTGATTAATGCATCTTTTTAAGTCTAAAACCGGAATCAGATGATGGAGTCGAAGGAGGGATGAAGGACGAAGAGATAGGGGAAGAGCTCACCGGCCTAGACCGCTGCTTCGACGCTGGACGGCCGCTGGACGGAGAAGAAGCCGCTGGATGGCTGCTGGACGGAGACGAAGCCGCTGGACGGAGACGAAGCCGCTAGACGGCCGCTGGACGGAGAAGAAGCCGCTGGACGGCAGCTGAAGTCGTTGGACGGAGAAGATATCGCTGGTCCGAGAAGAAACCGTTGGATGGCCGTTGAAGCTGCTGAACGGCCGCTGGACGGAGAAGAAGCCGTTGGACGGCCGCTGAAGCCGCTGGACGGCCGCTGGACGGAAGCCGCAGGACGGCCGCTGGACGGAGACGAAGCCGTTGGACGGCGGCTGAAGCCGCTGGACGGAGAAGAAGCCGCTGGACGGCCGCTGAAGCCGCTCGACGGCCGCTGAAGCCGCTGGACAGTCGGACGACGGAGAAGATGCTGGTCGGAGGAGAGAAGACGCAGACGATGGGGGGGATTCGTGCGAATTTAACCCGGAATTAGGTTTTCGTCCCCGACATCGCTACAGTAATCAGGGAATTGAAACCCGGAATCCGCGTTTTCGGTCGTTTTTGAGAGAGAATTAAAACGGGAAATCAGAGGAATTGGGAAATAACCGATTCCCCCGATTCCGGGTCCTGGGAATCGAAACAAACACCGGAATGGAGGGAATTGGGCTCTCAATTCCCTCCATTCCTCCGATTCCCGGTTCCGGAAATCGAAATAAACAAGCCCTAAACACAAAAATTTCAAATTTGATATTTGACCTAAAAAATTTTATTTCGTGCATGAAATACCGCTCCCGATGCTGGAAAAAAAGCACAGAGTTAAATAATAAAATAAATATTTTATTTTTTTTATCTCAATCATAGTTGATTTTTTTGGAACTAATTAAGTCTAAAGGACCGGAAATCTCCGTGAAAGTTAAAAAGAGGGGATTATATGTAACTATGAAAAAAAATCAAATTTAATTTTTTTTCAGGGGATTTTACGTAAAAAATCGAATATTTAATCAGTTGGATTTCGATTTGGAGGGAGGTTTTTGAGATGGTTTGAGGGGTTGATATGCAAGATCATCAGATTACAATGCCAGTATTTGTCTGAAATCCATAAAAATCTGAAAAAAAAAAAAAAAAACCCGCAAACCCTTAAACCCTCACGCACACCTCTCCGCTCTCCGCTGCTCTCCACCCCCTGCCGTCGGCCGTTCCTCCTCCGGTGAGCTTTCTCTCCGTTGTCCCACTCTCCGATCTACCTCCCTCATGCCTTATCTTCCGGCAGAATCTCCCGAAACCCTAACCCTTTGACCCCCCCACCGCCCCACCACCAAAACCCCCCTCTCCTTCCTAGTCGGATGCAAGCTCCGTTTTTTTTCAAAGTTTTCCTTTCATTTTTGTTTTTGGATTTTTCTTTCAGTGCCTTTTATGATAGCTATATCGTTGGTAGAATCTCATTTACGTTATTTTTGTGTTAAAATTTCCAGCATATCACGAGTTTAATCAGGCTTTTTATTGGTGTTATTGTTCATGTTTTATGTATCTTTTGGGTTCTATATATGCGAAGGTTTTTTCTTGTTTTGGTTCATCTAATTTGTTTGCTGATTTTTAGTGTATTTTGAACTTGATTAAGACCTCTGTGTTGGTTTAATTATGCATATTCTATGAATCTTCCGAGTTCTACATATGCTGAGTTTTAGTTGTTCTCGTTTTGAAGCAAACACACGATTAGAGTTTTACTTGCGTTATCATGCGCAGTTTGCCCTGCTGGTTTGGATCCTTTGACTGAAGTTTTGTGTTCGGTTTGTTAGTTGAGCTGAATTTGCATTCGTGGTTCGCCGAGATCCCGTTTCTGGTTTTTTCCTTTGGTTCAAATATATAGATGATTGAATTAAAAGAAGTACAAACAAACATCCTTTGAAATCCTGCATTCATATCCGGTCGCTAACCCCAACCACACTACAAATTCTGTCTTTGCTACTGCCTCCAGCGCCATCCGATTTCTCCTGTTAGCTTTTTCCCTCTCTCCCTCGCTCTGTCTCTCTCTCAACACCACTGGAAATTTATCGCCAAGATTAACAATTTATGCCTCTCTCTATATAGTTAGTGAATAACCACGAGTTTTGTGTTCTCAAGTCATGCTATGTCTCTGTTCTATTAGTTGCTTTGAGGATATCATCTTCGCTTTTCTTTTATGTCATTGTCTTCATGCTAGATTTGTTTTCGGGTTGAGATGTATGACATGACAATGTTTCAACTGATGATATGTAACTTACTATTTATTGATCTCCTGCAAAATTATATTTCTGCAATTAAGCTAAATCTATTAGCCTATTGTCTTAGTTTCAGCAAGATGTATATGTATCACTTTGCCTATTGCCTATCTAGGAGTTAGAGAGGTTTATGTCTATGATGGACTGCTTTTCCCTTTTTATATCTGCTATAGAGCTTAATTATATGCTTGAGTTTATCTCTTTTGATCAGTTAACTGATGAGCTAGAACTGAATATCATAGAACGTTAGTGAACCAAAAGTTTAGAGGTTCTAATTACTTAGGCATATTAGGAAATGTTTTCCCTACTTGCATACATGTAATATAATTGAAGTTTGATTTCTCTTATTATTTTATGGAGGAAGATTTTCTTTCATCGCTTTTGAGAAAACCTTACATGTGACAGTGTGTGTTAAACTATTTTTTCATTTCTATCGACTATGTTTTGCAGTATCACTGTTTTTCCTAACCTTAACCTTGGATTGAATGCTTATATATTCACTTCTTGCTCTTTTATGCAATTTTGAGTGCAACTATGGTGTCAATACCATTTATCAGATGATCTGTATCTTATGTTTCTTTATTATGTTTTTCCTTTCAGCCTGAAATGGCCAGGCTTAAGAGAGCAAAGATTTCTCAACCCCAAGAAACGATGGAGGGTGATGATGTGACCAATGCCAGTGTTGAACAAATGGAACCTGAATCTGACTCTGAGCCAGAATTGCAGCCAGTGATGGTGCCCAAAAAGAATGCCATATACAATGAGGATGGCCTTCTTGAAAAGCTTGAGGACATATCATGGCCTGCAAATTTGGAATGGATACAAAAGCTAACCATTGATCATGAGCAGGCAGACGAAATTGATGTTGAAGATGACCTAGCACGTGAACAGGCTTTCTACATTCAGGCATTGGATGGTGCTCGAAAGGCCTTTGAGAAACTACAGCCCATGGGCTTACCATTTCTCAGGCCTTCAGACTACTATGCAGAGATGGTGAAGTCTGATGCTCACATGCTGAAGGTTAAGGGCAAGGTTTTGCTGGAGAAGAAGAAAATTGAGGAGACTGAGGAGAGGAAGAAAGCAAGGGAGTCCAAGAAGATTGCTAAAGAGGTCCAGGCCCAGAAGGCCAAGGAGCGGGCCAAGCGTAAGAAGGAAGATATTGAGTCAGTCAAGAAATGGAGGAAGCAGAGGCAGCAAAGTGGTTTTGCCAGAGGGAAAGATGAGGATTTGGGTATGAGTTTCGATGATGATAATCAAGGCTTTGAAAGGTATAAGAAGAGGAGGCCCAGTGTGTCTCCTGGTGATAGGTCCGGAGGATTTGGAAGGCGAGGTGGGAAGCAAAAGGGCAGTAATGAGAAGAACAAGAAGAGGGAATTCAGAGAATCCAAGTTTGGATATGGTGGTAGAAAGGGTCTGAAGAAACAGAACACTGCTGCTACAACTAATGACTTGCGGAACTTCAACAAGGGTGAGATGAAGAGAAGGAAAAGGTGAAGTGTTTTTGAAAGCTGAAGTGAACTGTGGATTTAATTTCCTGTTGAGCATTTGCCCACTGCAGTTCTGAGCTAAGTCTGCTGTAAAACTTCTGAATCTGTACTTTAGTGCATTCTGAGTGTTCAATTTTCTTGGCTTTTTAGTAGGCAGCCGTGTTGCGTTGATTAATTAATTCAGATCACTTTGCGTGTTAAATGACAGACATGCTATTTTGATTGTATGGTCGAGGCTGTGGTTTTTGTGGTTACCTTTACCACGTTACCAGCTAGTGTCTTCATTCTTTTTGGATCTAATTTCTTATTAAGGTTTCAACCTGAAAAACTTTTTTTTGCATCTTGCACAAAATTTTGGATTGAAATGTAATTTTTGATTGCCCTATGTGATGCAACTAAAATAAAACAGTTGTAAAACACAGCAATTGTATAGTATTTATTTCACTATT
Source organism: Trichopus zeylanicus subsp. travancoricus (assembly GCA_005019695.1). NCBI lineage: Eukaryota > Viridiplantae > Streptophyta > Magnoliopsida > Dioscoreales > Dioscoreaceae > Trichopus > Trichopus zeylanicus. Next base: position 14,025 of record RXID01014501.1, read on the forward strand.
TTGAACTGATAATTTTTTGTGTTGGTAATGTACAGCATTCTGATGATTTTATATAAATGCATCAAAACCACGGCAATCTCAGCCTATATATCGTTAAAACTTCTACTGTACATTTGGCGGCCCAATTCTAATAAACGGGCACAGACCAAACTGATCAGACGCCACAAATTGCGATCTCGGAATCTGTCAACAAGTGGTAATACATAGAAGCACCCTGCAAAGTCTTCTTGTTCGCCGACCAAGCTTGCTTAACTTTTTTACTATGAAAGCAAAGAAGGCGCGGGTCCGATCAATACCTGAGTCACATCTTCGAATCTCGGTCGAAGAACTTCCCGTTGGTCCGCTGGGTCTGTCACTTCCAGCGGCGGATGAGCCCGAATTCGTTCGGAGGTAGAAACTCCTGCTGCCGACATTCCCGATTTTATCGTCTTTTTGCAAACCTGCGAGTAAGAGATCATTCTTCCGACTGTACGAACTACGAAGAACTCGACAAGCAAACCGTCGCACACACAGTATTTGTCTTTAATTAAATACTAGGTTTTCGAGGTTAAATTAGTTTTTGATGGCCTTTTACAAACAATTTAATAAATATTACAAAAAACAAATGGTTAAGTTCCATTAAGAAAAAAGAAAAGAAAGGAAGACGGCAAAACAGAATGAAACTTTCTCAACGAAGTCTTTAAAGCGCGAAGCTTCCTATGTCAAACTCAAAGAGTAATACTTCCAAAGACACCAACAGCCCAGGTGGCCCGGCGTTGAAAGCTATATTTGATCGTCAAGCGGCGACCGACGGTTGGTAACCGCTCTGTCTCAGTAAACAAAAACATAATAATAATAATAATAATAATAATAATAATAATAATAATAATAAGAAAATATGAATACCTGTAAAAACATGAAATTGCACATATGGCCTCTGTTAATATTTAAAAGCAAATATGTCCCTTTTAGGCGCTGATAGTTCCCCAAGACTGGAAGGGCTCAGTCTATACCTTCCATCAAAGAGAGTTACAAAGGTCGAATAATGACATTTCTTTAGAAAAAGATAAATATAATCACCATTCTAATACATATTGTGCTATTGGATGTTTTTTTTTTCAGAAAATTTATTTTATAACTCCTTTGTTAATATAGGATGAATAAGTCAAGAACAGTCTATCCTGTCTTTTTCAATTTCCTTTACAAAAAGACTAACCCCTATAGTGCAATTACAACTTTTAGAGAGATGTAGAGCCAACCAAGTGCATCATGTACCTCAGTATTATCCCCTCCTCTCATTATTATTATTTTGTAATTTATCTTTGGGAAAAAAATTTGCAAAATTCAAAATTCTCAATAAAAAATTAGTATTACTTATTCTAATTTGGATCCTTATTTGATAACATGATTTCCCCAAAAAGAAATAACATAACTGTTTCTTTTTTTCTCTGTTTTTTAAAAATTTTCTAAAATTTTCATAACACTACTGTTTTTTCTTTTCTCAACTTGGCACTTAGATGCAATTTCATGATTTTGCCGTGGTATACGTGCAAAGTCCCAAAGAGAACAATAGAAGAAATGCATAGCTGCATAAATTTGACGTTGAGAGGGTTAAAATTCGTAAATCCAAAAATATTTCAAACAGAAAAAAAGAAAAAAAAAGACCTGGGCCTGGCCCGTTCCCAGCCCGAATGCTAGCAGAGTGGGAACGAGCAGGAAGTCGAGGGAAACGCATTTAATTGGGAAACATTCCGGGAAGAAACGGCTACTAAGCTAAAGCTAGTGTATTTCCAGGGCTAATTCTAGATCTCGAATCACAAAAACGCGCACAAAATGAAACGACAAAACGATTCAAAAGTGAGCTCCCATTGAGAAAGAATAAGAGGGAAACGGAACGCGTACTTTGGAGGCTGAAATGAGAGTGGTGAAGCTGAAACTGTGCGGCGGCGGCGGGATCGATCCTGGGACTCCGGCCCTCACGGCCGTAGCGATCTACGACAGCGGCGATCGCGTCCTGCACGCTGGCCCCGAGCCTCACCATCGCCCTCACCGGCCCCGGGCTTCCCTCCACCGTCACGCTCACCACCACCTTCACCTCATCCCCCTGCACCTCCAATTCCCATCAACAAACCTCCCCCAAAAAATCGAACAAATGCGATCCAAAATCGAACTTCACCTCCATGGACTGGCGCGGGGACCGGGACAGCGACCGGAGGAGAGACGGCGCGAAGACGTCTGTGCAGGTGTGGGGCCGCGGTAGGGGAATTGGCAGGGAGATCTTGCCGTTCCCGAGATCCGGGAGGAATTGGACGGTCCAGAGTATGGGTTCCGACGAGGTGCGCCGGATGGGTGGGGTCTGCTTCGGTGGCTTGGAGTGGCGAAGGAGGGAGGGGGGTCGGCGCCGGCGGGAGGCGGAGATAGCCGGAGATCGGCGACGAGAGACTCGATAGGGCATAGTGGAGGAACGAAAGAGGAGGTTGCGTGAGAATGTGGAGGTTAGTGGTAGCGTGGGAAGGAAAAAGGCTTGGTGCTAAAACTTGGGCCTGAGGCTTGGGGTAATTACGGGGTTGTCATTGTGCTGTTTCCTTGATCTTATTACAAATACATCCCTACAACTTTTGTATTTGCAAACAGTCGTGTACATTTTACAAACAAACACCGTTGCCCGCTACCGGCCTTTAATTGTAGTATGGATGATAGGTATCAAAATGCAATTTAAAAAAATTAAGGAGTTCTTTTAGAAATATAAAAGACCAAAGGGCAGTCCTTTTTGGTTTTTTGGGGAGATGATCCGAATTGATTGGTTGGACGGTGCAAGGGATTGGTTCCATTCTGCGGCGATATCCGCCCAAGTCGTGGAGCTTTGGGCAAATAAATTTTTAATAATTTTGTCAAAGTATAATTAGGCATTTATTTAAGAAATATCATTGATGATGTCAAAATCAGACCGACAAATTGAAAACTATATCCAGTCTACATTGGCTCAACCGGTGGCCGACTTAGTTGAACCGGTTTGAAATTTAATTTCAGTTCATTCTTGAGTTGAGTCCGAAAATCGATTGGTGCCATGCAGACATCTATGGTATGTAAGAGAGAAGGAAGAGAGAGAATAACATATTTAATTTTAAATGATTATGTTTCTATAATTATTTCATTTTTTTATAATATTATAATAGTAATAAGTGCATATAATTTCTTAATTTAAATCAATAATTTGCTATTATTATCCCAATATCTCTACGTGTATGTCATCTTCAACGTTATCAGTAGCATTTTCTCAATTTATTTCTTAAAAACCTTTTTATTTATTTCTTCTCCGAGGTACAACTAGAGTTAGGGTTTCGATGAAGCAGCATATAAAGGAATTAGCTAGCGGGAAATTATTCAATTATTGGACGACATAGGTCATTGACATGAACTTCTCCAACATTGGCAGCGAGCTGAACTCAGTTCATATTCAACCTGTGCGACTTTTCCGACACGGTGTTGCAAATCAAAATCCTCATGCGACAGCGGGAAAGCAGAAGTGCACCCTTGACGAGGTCCGCCACTACAAGTGCTCTGCTGAGAGGAGATCGAGTAGGAGAACAACGTGCATTGGTGGCTCACTTTAATTCCTTCATCGATCAAAGTTCCGTGTGAGCTTGCTACGGTGCACGTGCCCGGAATAATATTTGATCCTCTTGGACGACCTTAAATGCATTGGCCCTACTCCTAAATTATTGTATGAATATGAAGGCGGCACCACTAGGGTTGGCCGGAACCAGAGTTTCAAATCTTTTAGAATTTTTAGTAATGAATTACTTATTTTATTAAAAATTTATAAAATATTATTTATTTTGTTATTATTAGTAAAAAAATTATTCGCCTTATACTATATATTTAGAAAAAAATCACTTCGATTAAAAAAATAAAAAATATTTTATTTTATTTTAATTGTAATATTTAAATTAATATAAAAAATTAAATTATTTTTATTTGGTTTTATTTCAGATAATCGGATTACAATCATTGAACAATCGATTTGATAAAACTGAATTTTACATTCCTAGTTTTATAAAATTAAACAACCGATTTTTCATAAAAATTGAAATAAAATAACTCATTTTTTATATTAATTTGATAGTTGTTTAAATTAAAATCAAATGAGAATAATTTGATCTTTTTATATTAATTTTAGTTGATAAGATCAAATTAAAATAAAATATTTTTTAAATATTTTAATCGATTTGATTTTTTGTTAATTTATATTATAAGATAAGTGATTTTTTTGCTAATAGTGATAAAATAGGTAGTTTTTCACAAATTCATAATAAAATAAATAGTTGATTAATAAAAACTCAATCTTTTATTTATTGATGTGATTCTTAATGTTCGTTGCAATCCTTTTGAGAAATTTCTTATTGCTTATTGAAAATGCTCAGCACAAGTTAATTTTATTTTTTCTCTTTATTTTGTATTTGTAAAAAATATTTTCATGTCAACTTTTTCTTGACATCTGGTGCTAATTGGGCTGGCCAATTTTTATTTTTATCCTTTTTACATCCCAACCCATTTTACACTATTCCTCTTCAAAATTAAGACTTTATTTTTCACACAAAAAACTTCATCCTCTTCAACCCGTGCTCAGTGTTAGTGACCTCACTTCAACCTTATCCTCGTCACACATGATTTGTTTGACAATTGGACTCCATCTGACCTTGTCCTCCCCAATGTTCTTGTTATAGCCCTCTTCCCATCGCTAGCCTTATTCTCCTGGCTTCGACCATTAGAATCCCTTTAGCCTTCCTCACCCCGTCCCTACCCCTTGTTTCTCCTTTTGGGCTCCTCTAGTGCATGTTTTCCTAAATTCTCTCTTATTTAATCATTGATTTATTGGTACTTGAATATTTGATTATAATTTCAAGAATAATTGAGATAAATTCTAATTTTTTTTGATAATTACATATTTAGTTATAATTGGTGAAAATATTGTTTATATAATGTGATGTAGTCGATATATCTTATGCAATTTGACAAGATAATATTTCAGTTGTTAAATTTGAAGCATATATTGTGTTTGTTCTTGGGATTTTTTTTTGTATAATATATTCAACTTTTAGTAGAGATATATTCACTCTTGAGTTATGTTAGTTTTATTTCTTAATTGTAAAGACTTCACTTTTAAACTCATATGTATTCACTTTTTAGTTCACATGTACTCACTTTTTTTGAATATTTTTATTTATTTTTATTTATATGTGTGTATTTATTTGTTTGATATGTATATTCACTTTTATTTGCTCTGATATTCATTTGTCCATTGTTATGTATTCATCTATTTGTGTTTAATATTTATTTATTTGCTATTTTATGTTCATTTTTATGTATATATGTATTTATATTTTTGAAGTGTGATATGCTGGATGTCATCTCTAATAACTCATGTGAGGCCAATGTGTGGAATTACATGAGACTTGGAGGGAGTACAATGTGTTTTCCTACTTATTATCACACAATCATTAGCATCTGCTTGTGTTTGACTGTGAGAAGAAAATATAATTACACTAATTATCAATTTCTAGTTGAACTCACAACAGTGCTGCTAGGATGACAGCAAGTATCAACTAATGTTATTTTGTTTTTCATATTAATGAAGTATTCTTGTTGTAATAGTAGTATCATTTTAATGTCCACTTGAATAAAAGGTAATATTTTTAGGGGGTATCAAAATGAACTTTCAAAGATGTGGTAAAATATCTATAATATCTTGAGGGGTATGTTAAAGTAGTAATAAAGTTGTGACCTATACTCTCTATTATTTTTATTCATGATTGTTAAAAAAATTTTATGTGTTGTTAAAGGTAATGAATGTGAAACTTCAATCTTTTCGCCGTGAATTTGAAACTTTTCTTATGAAAAATGGAGAATTTATGCAAAATTTCCTATTAATTTTTAGTCAGATGAGGTCCTTTGGAGAGCAAATTACAGATCAAACAATTGTTTCAAAAGTTTAGAGGAGTTTAACTCCAAAGGTTGATCTTGTAGTTGCTGCAATTGAGGAGGCTAATGACTTATCTAAGCTTTCTTTTGATGAACTAATGGGTTTTTTGCAAGCAAATGAAGCAAGATTGAACAGGTCAGTAGTAAAAAGTGAAGAGGAGGTATTTTAAGCGAAGGGGGAAAGCATCTAATCAACAAGATGTTTCGAGAAAAGCAACAAAATATAGAGGACGTGGTAGAGGAGGATACCATGGCATCGGTAGTCAAGGAAGAGGCAAAGGATATGGTAACTAAGATGGTCAAAGGCAGTTTGTTGAGGAATAAAGAAACAACAAAAGTGGTGTTCAATGTTATTATTGCAAACGATTTGGCCATGTCAAAGAAAATTGTTCGAAGAGAGCAGAAAACCAAGCAAACTATGCAGGAGATGAGGAAGAAGTGATCAAGTTGTTTATGGCCCAACTTGAAGATACAAAGGTTTCCAATGATATTTGGTTTTTGGGTAGTGGTTGTTTTAATCATATGACCAACATACAATCATTGTTCTAGGAGCTTGATGAGTCATACAAGATGAAGGCGAGGCTTGGAGATGACAAACAAATGGAGGTTGAAGGGAAAGGTACTGTGGCAATCAATCATTAATGATCATGGTAAGATAAAACTACTCTACAATGTTTTCCTCATTCCTAGTTTGTCACAAAATCTATTGAGTGTTTGGCAGCTCATGGCTAGTGAATATTCTATGTTATATGATTAGAAATAAAAATCAGGTCAAGTAATTGTTGATGTGTGTATGACTCCAAACAAGAACTTTCCACTATGGAGTTTCAAGCATAGAAAACCATGCTCTTGTTGACAATAGTTTAGTCCATATTATGGCATTTAAGGTATGGGCATTTGATTGTCGAGGGGCTGAAGTTGTTGAGTCAAAAGAGAAATGGCGCTTGGATTGCCTAAAATTGAGTCTTTGAATTTGTGTGAAGGGCGTTTTGTTGCGAAACAGAGCAAAAAGCCATTTTCTGTAGGAAAGTCTTGGAGGGCATCAAATCATCTTGAACTTGTATATGCTGATTTGTGTGGCCCTACGAAAACAAAATCATTTGGTGGAAGTCGATATTTCTTGTTCTTCATTGATGACTATAGTCGCATGAGTTGGGTTTATTTCCTACAACTCAAGTCAGAAACTTTTGGAGCTTCAAGAAGTCTAAAGCATTTGTTGAGAAGCAAACTAGAAGATTGCATCAAAGTTCTTCACATAGACAAAGGTGATGAGTTCATGTCTCAAGAATTTAATCTTTTTTGTGAGGAGAATGGCATTCACAGAGAATTGATTGCACCATACACATTGGAACAAAACAAGGTGGATGAACAGAAGAACCACACTATGGTAGAGACGGCTAGAATCTTGCTTAAAGCGAAAGGGGTCGAATCACATTTTTGACGAGCTCACACAAAAATTTATTGTTGGAGCCGAAAGAGTATTGAATCGGAATAATATAGTAGGTCGAATACCAAACCATCCCAAAAGCTTAAGTTTATGGGATATAAGACTTTTTTACTATATATATTGGATCATATCCATCCAATATCCGATATGGGACTAATTTATCACATCTGACATTATAACAATCCCCCCTTCAGGTGTGATTTGACCACATCAATTTTAAGACTCTTAATCAAGAACTCTTTTACTTGACCAGTTCCACTGTGTGACCCATACCAACGGGTTTTTGTCTCATTTTTCTTTTGATTTCTAAGAGAAACTAACATGTAACTCAATTCAGTCGCACTATCATGGTAATTTCGGTCTTAAGAGTTTACACAATTTCGAACCTGAAGCTCTGATACCATTTGTTGGGGGAGCCAAAGAGTGTCGAATCAAAATAATATAGTGGGCCAGACACCAAACCATCCCAAAAGCTTAAACTTATAGGATATAGGCCTTTTTCACTATATATATTGAACCCTATCTATCCAATATCTGATGTGGAACTAATTTATTACATCTGATATTATAAAAATCTGTCACTTGGTTTATTTTACTGATTCACTTCGAAAAGGACTCAATCACCCAGTCATTCTTAAAGCAACTGGAAAGAGAGTCATTTCGCTCCTACCTAAAGAAGTTCAGCAAGAAGATGCCTGGGATACTCAATCTATTGTCTCTATCATTTGGCTGCAACATCAATGGTCTTCAATACATCCATGGTGAAGCGTCAGTAATAGCCAAGCATGAAGCTAAGAAGGGGAGGAAGGTAGGAAGGTGTTATCACTGTCAGGACTGAGGTCCTGACATAAATTAAGGGTGAAACTTATGGTATCTAGCCTCGCAAGGTCCAACATCCAAGGAAAAATGTTTACCTAGAAAATATTATCACTTTGATTACAACAGTGGCATGACACTAAGGTGTGTTGTTAGTTGAAGCAGAAGAGTGAGAGGCTTACTTGGGTACTTGTCTCAGTTTGTGAGTTGCGATTAAAACGAGACCCCTTAAAAGGCTAGAAGGACTAATGAGTAAGTGAATCCCCTGCAGGATGGAGAACTCGTAAACTAAGTACCTAATGTACATAATCATTGAAGGGCTAGTCACTAAGAGGAGAAGGTCTATCAGCTCATTAGGTGGATACTTAGAGAATAATAATATTGGAGACGCGAGGCAAATGCCCTCAAAGTCCTCAGAAGACAGGATTGTACTCTTGATGCAGTAGGGGAAAGACACGAGGGATAGAGAGAAAATCACCGTTTTCTCACTTATAATAGATCCTTGAATCCACAAAAAAGATGGAAGGAAACAAACCTAAAATAATATAATATTATTGATAGAAAAAGTTTTCTTTATTATAACCTTGGGCTATATATATAACTCTCTAATAAATTTATAGTCCTAATTGGTATAGACTAAAAATAGAATTTAGACTTCACTAAGAATTCTACTTAATATATCTTAAATAAAAAAATCTAAATTCTATTCCTTATTGGATTATGTCTATTATTGACTCAGACTGATAAATCCTAATTTTGATCAATATAAAATCTGAATTATCCAAAATAGTAAATAAGAAAATTATATGAATCAATCTCAGCTTTTCAACGGATAATTTTTTGTTGGATTTAGATGAATATCTTAGGAGATATAACCTTTGAACTATATTTATATGAATTCTAAAGGATCCTAATTGGAGTTGAAATTCAACTTGGACTGGATCTCTAATTTTATTATAAAAAGAATATAGTTATCCTACATTAGAGCCCTCCACTTGTAAAACACTTGTCTTCTAAGTCAAAACTTGAACTCTTTATTATTATAGTTATATTCTTCTCAAACACTTTCCAACATAGAACTTGATGATGTAAACTAATGAAATTTCTTTGAGTAACATCTTCAGTACTTTGATATCTTTTTTTTTCTTCAGTACAATCACTTGAATTTTTGTAGGATTCCTTTTGATCTTATTTGAAATAAAATTTTTGTACACACCAACTTACAATTTATTGTCATGGAATAAAAGTATTCTTCATAAGTTTGCTAACAATTATTAAAATAATTTGAATATATCATTGCAAATTTTGAATCTTATATAAAGATAACTCTTGTAAGAATTTCCTCTACTTATTCAAGAGAGTTGGCTTTTGATGAGTTCAAATAATAATCTTGAGCAGCACAGTTACTATTTTTACAAGTAGAAAACTCTTTCTTATAGTATTCAAGATTATCAACTGATTCACATAAATTCTCATTGATAGTCTCTTGAAAATTTTCTGTAATATCTAAAGTCACTTTTGTATGATCTTCTAATTCATCGAAAAAAGAATCTTTTGGGCCCTCAATAAGCTCTTCATTAGTTTGTTTGTCTTTCACATGATTTATAACCTCTTCGTCGACTTGATAATTCAATATTAGAGGAAAGTTACTAAGATGCAGAATTAACACTTTATGGTCATTTCCATCAATTTCAATTTCAGAAGCCCTTGGATAAGAGATTTGTTTTACTTAATTTTGATTCCCTTTTAAGAACTTCATATTGAATAGTTTAAGTATCTTCGAACACGAGCGAATTTTTGGTTTGTCTTCATGCTTCCTTTGGATTTGAATTTACTCCCACCAAGATGAAGTATAACTATCAAGTTTGGATTCAACAATTTCCACCTTCTTCTCTTTAGGAAGCTTAATAAGCTTAAAGAATTTATCAATTTGATCCATACAAATGAACAAATTCTCATAACCATGAAACTATGGAATATTCACCTCATCCAGATTTTGGTTTTCCTGAGTAGTTTCATATATTGATCTCCAAGACGTCGAATCGTGAGCCTTTTCAATGATCAATTAATGAACTTAATTCTTAATTTTAATTTATTTTAAAAGCTTCATACTTCTTAGTAATAGAAGTCAAAAAATTTTGTTTGATCAAATCTTGAATTTAATAATATTCTAGATCGTCATCCATGTGGTTGTCGCCACCAACTATAATCAATGAAGTTGAGCTTAGGAGTAATGTCGCTTTAATACCACTTGATGTAGTGGAGGAGAAGGCACGAGAGATAGGGAGAAGATCACCATCTTTTCACAATGATAGATCTTTAAATTCACAAGAAAGATAGAAAGGAACAAACCTAAAATAAAAAAATATTATTGATAGAAAAGCTTCCCTCTATTATAACTTTAGACTGTTTATATAGTCCTCTAATAAACTTAGAATCCTAATTGGTATAGACTAAAATAAGACTTAGACTTCATTAAAAATTTTACTTAACATATTTTAAATAAAAAAAAATATAAATCCAATTTCTTATTAGGTTAGGACTATTATTGACTTAGATTGATAAATAAATCCTAATTTTGACTAATATAGAATTTAAATTATATAAATACTAAATAAGAAAAATGTAGGAATCGATCTCACCTTTCCAACGCATGATTATTTGTTGAATTTGGATAAATATCTTAGGAGATATTACCTTTGGACTGTACCTGTATGAATCTTAAGGATCCTAATTGGAATTAAAATTCAACTTAGACTAGATCTCTAATTTTACTGTAAAAAAGATATAATTGTCCTACATCAGCTCTCCACCAACAACCTTGAAGGGATCCTCACCCTATAGGACGACGAGTTGGTCATCTTAGAAGTCATCACAGGTTTATTCAAATTGTGAACCCTTAGGTTTTGTATTCCCCAGTCAGCATCTTGATGGTTTAGTTTTTAAAATAAATTTTAGATAGGTTCATTTCGCTTATGTCAAAAATGAGAAATAGAAAAGAAAATTGAAGAGGAGTTCGAGGAGGATAAAAAAGAAGATTGATGAGGAGGAGGAGAAAGATTAGTGGTGTTGGACGATAAAAGCGAAAGATGGATGGGGGAGCAAACACAGAAGGCAAGTAGCACATGCGATGGTAGGCATGGGCCGAGCAAGGTGTGTAGGTGAGAATTCTCTATTTGGTTTGGAATTAGAATTAGAATTATTCTATCCTGATCGATCTAATATTTAAATATTAAAAATATAGTCGGACTAATTTTATTTTATTTTTTAAAAATAATTTATTATATTATTCTTATTTTTATTCAGTCAAATTTTAATAAATAATATATTTAAGAGTATAATAGTTTAAAAAATTTACATAATTCATTAGTCACACTAGCATTCAAATATCAAAATTTTGATCATATTATTTTTTTATATTTTAATTCTGATCTTGATCTTAATTTCAAATCAAATGATACTTAGGATTTTTGACAAATATAATATAGAATTTTATATGAGACTTTTATTTTGTATTAGGAAAATATCAAAAAGTTATGTGCATCCACACTCCACGGAGCTGGATTCCAAACCAAAATGTACAAATGTGCGCATCACGTGCTTGGAAACTAATACTTCATTCACAACACGTTAAACAATTTTATTGATCAGTACATGTCCTCTAGCTTGTGGACCAATTAAGTTTTTCTTTTGCTTGCCAATAAATTCTGTGACCTCTTCTCATAAGGAAAACCGCTAGTTTTGGAGTCATCCGCAGGCCAAATGAAGATCCCTGGAAGTCTCCCCTTCATCTTCAGCATATTGCAAGCGCTGAAGAAGCCGTTATTCGGGGACAAGCCGCCGCTCCCATCGGTCGCAATGCTAGCCAGGATTTTTCCTCCAGTGTAATTCTGGCTCTGCTTCTCATAGTATCTCAGAAACTGTGTCACCGTCGTGCTCGCGTCGTACGCGTAGAACTGGAAATTGACATAGTCTATCACAAGCCCATACTTCCTCCACAACACCAAGTAATGACTCTGCACTTGTTCATGATCGTAAGGAGCAATGGAGGCAAATGATATCACTCTGTTGTTCTTCAGGGTGGTCAGCAACTGGCCGTTGCACTCTGCGAAGGTCTGGGGATTAGAATGGAAGTGCTCATAGTCAACATCGACGCCGTCCAAGTTGTACTGTTTGATGATGTTCGTCAGAGAAGAGACGGCGTTGTTAACCCAGGATTCGACGGAGGAAGGCTGGAAGTATGCTTTATCACCGCTGCTGACGCTGTCTCCGCCGAGGCTAAGGGCCACCTTGACGTTGGCATGGCGGTTCTTGATGGCAGCAACGGAGGCGGAGGTAAGGTTGTCGGTATCCCAGAAGACGTTGAAGCGACCATTGGTTGATGAAGGGGCAGAGAAGGTAGTGTCGTCGATGGCGAAGGAGAGGATGAAGTGGAAATTGACGTCAGGGTTGACGGGAACGTCGGAGAAGCGCACACCTTTGAGCTCCGCGCCGATGTACTCCCGAAAGATTTTGGAGCATGGGGCTGCGATTGTTGTTGACAAGAGAAGGAAGAGGAGGAGAAGAGTTGGTAAGAAGTTTAGCATGGAAGCCATTGAAGAGTAGTAGATGAGATTGAGGTTTTCTGTTGTACGTGGATTTGTCTTGGCCATGGCTTTTGATATTTAAAATAAGATTTTAAATCTCGATTGAAACCGAGCCGTTTCGGCCGAAATGATTTGGTTTCGGTTGGTGTCATAACAATTCGGTCGAAAGAGTTTCGATTTTAGGATTTTGAAGTTAGGGTTTTTGTTGGCGGTGAGCGCAGAACGGGCGGGGCGAGCACAACCCACGGGGAGCGCGCACGGGCCATGAGGCGAGCGCAGCGCATCCGGAGATTGCCATTGACAGTGAGCGCAGTGAGATCGCGCAGTTTCCGATGCTGTCATTTTTCTCTCTTCTGCTTCTTTGTTTTTTTTTATAACGGTGGAGTGTGTACATTGATGTTGCAACTCCATTGATGCCGGCGACCACCTTTTTACTGGCGAGACAGCTCGTTTCTCTAGTTGCCGGCGATCAGCTCCTTTCACAAATGTCACAGTAGATAGCTGCATGTAGGGTTTACTGTTTATTACTGTTGGTTTGTTTTATTCAGTCGATCACGGACGGGATGACTGTGGAGCTTCTATGTTTACTACTGTTAATTTATTTTATTCTATAGATCACGGGCCCGATGGCTATGGATCGATGCAAGAGGATGTGCGGATTGATTGATTATTTGTTTGTTAGCAGTAAGATTGATTATTAGGCTATTAGGCTATTAGGCTACTCCATTATCGCTTATATATAGTCAGAGATGTTAGTGCAAACTGCAAAGTTTGCAGACAATGTGATTTGAGATTTTCAGACGTTATAATACTATTGGTGTTTCAGTTGTAGAGTTTTGTGGGTCTATTGTCTTACTTTTGTTTTATACTACAATAGTATTCTAGAAGGAGGTAAGAAATTTTTTTAAATTCTGAATTATTATACATGTCATATATAAAATTGTAATTGCGTAGTATATTATAGTTTGTAAGTTTGTAAATTGAGAATGTTGAAATTAATATAAAAATTAGTTAGTAAATCAGAAGATATAGAAATTATGTATAAATTAGTTATTATTTATTAATATTCTTTTTGCAAAAATAGAGTTTATTATATTTTTTGGACATTAATATTTTATGCGAAAGATAATGTTAAAAATAATGAAAAAATTAGTTAGTATTTAATTATTTATTAATTAATTTATGCGAAAATAGAGTTTTTTTAAAAAATAATATTTTATGCGAAAATTATGTATTAAATTGAGAATATCAAAAATAATTTGGAAATTACCTAATAAATCAAAAAATAGGTTACTAAATCCTAAACCCTAAACCTTATATCCTAAATAGAAAATTATTAAAATTACGTAAAAATTAGTTAGTATATAATTATTTAGTGATTAATTTATGAGAAAATATATATTTTTATATTTTTTAGAAATTAATATTTTATGCAAAAATTATGTATTAAATTGAGAATGTTGAAATTACTTGGAAATTAGCTAATAAATCAAGAAATAGGTTAGTAAATCCTAAACCTTATACCTTATACCCTAAATAGAAAATTATTAAAATTACGTAAAAATTAGTTAGTATATAATTATTTTGTGATTAATTTATGCAAAAATAGAGTTTTTTTTATTTTTTAGAACTTAATATTTTATGCGAAAATTATGTATTAAATTAAGAATGTCGAAATTAACGTGAAAATTAGCTAATAAATCAAGAAATAGGTTAGTGAATCCTAAACTCTAAACTTTATACCCTAAATATAAAATTATTAATTATGTAAAAATTAGTTAGTATTTAATTATTCATTAATTAATTTATGTGAAAATAAAGTTTTTTTATTTTAAGAAATTAATATTTTCTGCTAAAATTATGTATTAAATTGAGAATGTCGAAATTAACGTGAAAATAGCTAATCAATTAAGAAATGAGTTATTAAATCCTAAACCCTAAACCTTATACCCTAATATAAAATTATTAATTACGTAAAAATTAGTTAGGATTTAATTATTCATTAATTAATTTATGTGAAAATAAAGTTTTTTATTTTTAAGAAATTGATATTTTCTGTGAAAATTATGTATTAAATTGATAATGTCGAAATTAACGTGAAAATTAGCTAATCAATTAAGAAATAGGTTATTAAATCCTAAACCCTAAACCTTATACCCTAAATATAAAATTATTAATTACGTAAAAATTGGTTAGTATTTAATTATTTATTAATTAATTTATGTGAAAATAGATGTTTTTTTTCTTGATCATAGGTAAATTTTCTTCTGCCAATATTTGTTCTGTTACTACTACTGTTGTATTGCATATGACTCCCAAGCAAAACACACAACGATTGCCTCGGGATGACGATATTGTATGGTAACAATGTAAATTAGTAGATGCAGAAAATTGGAAAGTTCGTTGCAAATAGTGTGGTTATGTGCTTAGTTATGAAATTACAAGATTAAAAGAGCATTTGGGAGGAGTAATTGGCTCAATTCGAACATGTGAGAAAGTTTCAAATAAAGTGAGATAAACATTTTAGGTAATAGTACAAAGCGACAGAGAAAGTAGAAGAAAAGATAAAGGCAAAAAATCACATTTTGAGTAGGAACTTATCAACCGCTATAATCCAGATCCCTAGCAAGTTTCTGATGATGAAGACGATGATACTGAGGTTCAGGAAGTAATTCACTAAAGTCGAAGATTGTATGATAAAACTCAATGTGGTGCTGGCGCTTCCGAGACAATTTGTGATCGCCGAACTACTAGTTTTAGAGAACGACGTACACAATAATACACACCTGCCCCTTCAGGAGTAAGAGGGGATTTCCATTTTTTCTGACATTCGATCTATAAATATTTCTCCAATTAACCCATTTGTATTGAAAACAAGAGATGATACTCAAATAAATTTGAGAATAACATCAACTAATTTTCGAAAGACAAAACAGTGGTTGGGTAGGGCAGTATCCAAATTTTTTCTATGACCATGTTCTATGTCAATTAGCAGATGACAGTTACTGTCATGGAATGATACGTGCTGCTTAAGAGATTGGTCCAGGAGTTCCTCCACCAAGTGCCTATGAAATTTCTGAAAAGTATTTGAATCTTGAAGTTAAAGAAATGACTGCTTTTATTCAGACCTTCCATAAATATTGGGATAAATTTGGGTGTACCTTGATGTGTGATGAAAGGAAGACACAAAACAGTAAAGATTTGATAATTTTTTTAGTATATTGTCCTGAAGGGACCATTTTTCTCAAGTCAGTTGACATATCAGGAGAGTCGAAGACTAATAATTTCTTATATCATCTTATTGATAGTGTCATTGAGGAGATTGGGGAATCAAGAGTGGTACAAGTTGTAACTGATAATACAGCTCCGCTGGTATTTGCTAGAAAAAAAGTTAATGTAAAAAAGGAAACATCTTTTCTGGACACCTTGTGTAGCATACTCGATTGACTTAATATTGAAGGATATGGGTAAGAATCCTGATATTAGAAAAGTGGTTGAGGAAGGTTAGAAGTTAATGTTATTTATTTATAACCATACTTGGGAACTTATGCTTGTATTTTGAAATAAAATTATAAGTTCATCTCTCAAGATCCTTCTTCTCTAAATATTTTGAACTCAGAAGTTGTACAAAACGTATCATGCCATCAACGATTTCAAAATTGTATCATACTTGATTCTTATTCTGTCTCTTGCAAACAATAGTCAATGGTGCATCCCCTTCAGCTCTTTCCTTCACAGCTTACTGCTCACACTGAAATTATGCTATGTATATTTTCTTTTTCCTTTTCATTTTTGAGAAGTTTTTTGGTGAGGTATTCGTCTGAAGGAATCTCAACATCTATAAATACCAGCAGCCATGATCAAGTTCTTATCAATGAATCCAAACAAAACAGAAACCTCAATCTCATGTACCACTCTTCAATGGCTTCCATGCTAAACTTCCTCTCAATGACTCTCCTTTTTCTTCTCTTATCATCAGCACTCGTAGCTCCATACTCCAACATCCTTCAGGATATATCGGTGCAGAGTTCAATGGCGTGCATTTCTCCGGCATCTCCGTCAACCTTGATGTCGGCTTTCACTTCATCCTCTCCTTAGCCATCAGCTACAACACCTCCTCCTCTCCTGCACCAACCAATGGCCAATTCAACATTTTCTGGGACACCGACAACCTCATCCCCACCTCCGTTGCTACCATCAAGAATAGTCATTCCAACATCAAGATCACCCTCAGCCTTGGCAGAGACAGTGTCGGCGATGCCAGTGCATACTTCCAGCCTTCCTCCGTCGAGTCCTGAGTTAACAATGTCGTTTCTTCTCTCACAAGCATCATTAAGCTGTTGAGTCTTGGATGTCTCGAATTTAGATTAAAATTTAAATTAGAGTATAAATTTAAAATTAAATTCAAATTTATGATTATTTTTAAATATTTATTATATAATATTAAGAGTTGTAATTAGAGTAAAATTCATACTCAATAAATATCTATAAATATTCTTGTAATTCATAGAATTTAGATATGGTATAGTATTGAGATTGAACAAAAAAGAAATAAAGAGAATAGAGAGAAGAGAAAGAGAGATAGTGTCGACTCTTATGTATGGGCCTTTTTAGTGTTTTTCGGTGCTCTCTCGTGGTAGTTACTCGTGGTGTTTTCTTAGATATTCTTTCTGAATGTGGAGGCGTTGCCTAGACTTGGTGAAAGAATTTAATTGACTAAAAAAAGTATACTTTTTCTTATAGACTCTTATAAAGCTTTTGATAGTGAATCTCTCGCTCTTTTTTCTTATTATTTTCTTTTATTTTGTATTACTTTTCATTTCTTGTGTTGTTTGAAGATGAAGTGATTCGTGAATCTTCCATTACGAATCCCAACAATTAGTATCAGAGCTTATGAGCAAATAACTAAGATGACAAAGTCTTTGCTCGAGGTGGAGAAGTTTGACAGTAAGATAAATTTTGTCTTATATGTAAGGCCCGATGGGTTGGTGGGTCAGTAGGCAGGTAGCGAACCTGTAACTGGTAGTAGTTGTCTTTAGTCTCATATCGACAAAGTGTTGGAGTTGAGACTAAGCTAAATATGATGACTGTCTTAAACCCAACAATGAGGTCTTTTCTCGAAGAGTTGGGAAAAATAAAACTCTGGGGTTGGATGGGACGCATGCCGCAAACGCCTAAAGACAATATCGTGCTGGGTCGGGGACGTTACATAGTGGTATCAAAGCTACTCCGCACCCCTTGATCAATGTGGATTAACTCAGTGAGAATGCTGAGCCCTTGAGGCGGGAAGATTATAAGGCCCGGTGGACCAATGAGTTAGTAGGCAGGTAGTGGGCCTGTAACTGGTAACAGTTGTCTTTAGTCTCACATCGACAAAGTGTTGGAGTTGAGATAAATATACTGACTGTCATAAACCCAACAACGAGATCTTTTTCCGGGGAGTTGGGAAAAATAAAACTTGGGGTCGGGTGGGTCAGGGGCCGCAAACGCCCAGAGACAATATCGTACTGGTCGAGGGCGTCACATTATAACAGAAGAAGATAAAGGCAATTCTTATTTATCAAAGTTTGCAAAAGACATTAGAGGGTAAAGAAAAAAGATTAGCTAAGATAAGGGATGAAGACTGGGAGGAGATAGATCAGAAGACATTGAATTTAATTATTATAAGTCTGACTGATGAGATTTTATACAATGTAATTAATGAAGAGACAACGGTGGACCTCTAGACAAAACTTGGAAAGTTGTATATGTCAAATAGCCTCACAAACAAGCTCTATCTGAAATAGTAGTTGTACAAACTGCGTTTGAGTGAAGATACGACTATATTACATCACTTAAATACCTTTAATAAAATTGTCAATAATTTATTAAAAGTTGATGTGAAGTTTGAAAAGGATGATAAGGCGCTGATTCTCCTAACATCTCTTCATATTTCGTACAATCATATTATGACCACAATTCTTTATGGTAAAAAAACTTTCAAGATGGAAGATGTAACAGTTAGTCTTTTTTCTAATGAGAAAAGGAGAAACTTTAATATTGATATGGAGCTAGTAAAAGATTGGTGACTCATGAAAAGGGAAGATTAAGAAAACGTGGAGAAGGTAAGCAATGGTTCAAATCAAAATTGAAGACGAAAATATAATATTATTCGTATAAGAAGTATGACCACATTAGACGGTATTGCCCCGAACGTGGGAAGATAGAGTCTTCCAATATAGCAACAGCAATAGCTGATGATACTTCTAAGAATAGTGCGGATCGAGACATTCTTGTAGTATTCGCAAAAATCGACACTTCTGGTGAGCGAATTTAGATTCCGATAGTTCTTGTCATATTTGCTCCAGAAAGAATTGGCTTACATCTTATGAGGAGAATGAGAAGAAAAGTACTGTTTGGTTGGGCAATAATTCAACCTGTGAGATCGCAAGTGTAACTAAATCTAAATATTTAATGAAGCAATTTGTACTCCTATTAGGGGTGAGGCATATCCCCAAGATGCGAAAGAAAATAATTTCACTTGGTGTACTGGACTCAAATGGCTATAATTATTCAGCGAAAGATGAAATCATGAATGTGACATGTGATATTAGAATCCTAATGAAAGAAGAGAAGTGCAATAATATTTATCGATTAGTAGGGAACATCATTGTGGGTGGAGTTCTGATGGTTATAATGGTGAAGAGGAAACATGATACTTTGAGTGATTTGACAGGGGATAGACAATCTTCTCAAGTTACTTTTACTATAACAGCAAACACAGGTCATCCGAAAGGCTTCCGAAAATACAAGATTGTAGGCATGAAGAGCGAATTTGAGATTGGCTCGAGCTCGCGTGTTGCGATTAGTTAAATAAACTAGCAGCCCAGAGGGAAGAGCTGGATGAGAGATGATGGTTAAAATTTCGTGATGGTGACACATCTGAGTTCAAGCCAAGGTGGAGATTGTTGAGTCTTGAATGTCTCAAACTTTAATTAGAATTTGAGTTAGAGTAGGAATCCAAAGTTGGATTCAGACTTATGATTGATTTTGAATACTTAGTATATAATAATATTAGAAGTTGTAATTAAAGTAAAATTCAGACTTAATAAGGACGTATAAATATTTTTGTAATATATAGGATATAGGTGTGGTGTAGTATTGAGGTTGAAATAAAGAGAAATAGAGATAGAGGAATAGAGATAATAGAGAGAAGAGAAAAAGAGAGTGTATCGACTCTCATGTATGGATCTTTCTAGTATTTTTCAGTGGTCTCTCGTGGTGATTACTCGTAATGTTCCCTTGGAGATTCTCTTTAAAGATGGAGGCGTTATCGAGACTTGGTGAAAGAATTTAGTTGAATAAGAAAGAATACAACTTTTTTTATAGGCTCTAATAAAATTTTTTAATAGTGGATCTCTCGCTATCTTTTCTTGTTATTTTCTTTTATTTTATATTACTTCTCATTTTTTTGTTATTTGAGAATAAGATAATTTATGAATTTTTCATTGTAAATCTCAACATCAAATAACATAAATCGGACGAGATTGACATCGATTATAAGCACTTCCATGCTGATCCCAAGACCTTCCGAAGTGCATCAGCTCCTAACAACCCCAAAGAGCAACGGAGTGATATTGTTTGCCTCCATTATTCCCTGTGATGATGAACGAGTGCAGAGCCATTACTTGGCGCTGTGGAGGAAGTATGGGCATGTGATAGACTACGTCAACTTCCAGTTCTACGCGTACGATGCGAGCACCAGGGCGTGACAGTTTCTAGGATACTATGAGAAGCAGAGACTGAATTACAAGGGAGAAAAGATCTTGGCTACAGCAATACAACTGATGGGAGCAACGGCTTGTCGCCAAAGAACGGCTTCTTCAGCACTTGCGATACTTTGAAGACGCAGGGGAGGATTCCTGGGATCTTCATTTGTTCTGAGGATGATTCCAAAGCTAGTGGTTTTCCTTACGAGAAGAGGTCCCCAAATTTATTGGTGAGCAAAAAATCAGCAGACGTGTACAAGGTGGAGAAAGAACATGTGGCAAGTGAATCAATTACGAAAGTACCGCATTTGTCAACGGGAATTGGAGCAGTGTCTTTATCAGTACAAATGTTTAATGTGTTGCGCGTCAAGTATTAGTTTTTGAGTGTGTGGCTTGTACATCTTAACTGCCTCTGGGCCCGGAAAATGGATCCATGGATGAACTCAAAAAACTGTCCAGGAGCAATACGCGCAAAATCCTAAATAATAACTTCATGAGAAAAAACAAACAGGCTCGTTCGGTAACCGGTTATCCCAAAATAAAGTTAGTAATAACCCTAACTTGATTGGAAAGAAATAAGAGGTAAGATATAACATTCTGTTAAAGTATGAAACGAACGAGAGTAGCTATTCAACATTGTAGAAAACCCTATTTCAATATGTGCATGAAGAAATATGATACTGACTTCTTGTTCAACAGTGAAGAAAGAATGCTCCACATGCTTTCCAGAATCTGACGAAAACAAACTTTAATTTTATTTATTTATCATAATTATTACGATCACCGAGCATCAGCTACTGAAGTTTCTGTACATTCTGAACTCTTATTACATGATGAATACACATAACAAGCCATTAACAGTGCGTGAGTTGCTTTTCTCATCTGGCAACAGTAAGCCCAAACTGGCCTGCAATAATCTAACAACAAAAAGGTCAGTCAAACAACCAAACAAAAAAATGAGGCATCAGAATTGGCTAGAAGATCAAAAAACCAATGTTCTAGAATGCTGAAGATGGACATCTGAGCACAAGCATAGACAAGATGGAAAGTGTCCAAATAATATATCAGCCAGACACAAGAAATTCAACATCTACGAATCATTCCAGCAACAAGCTATGGTCAATCAGAATAATTGAATGCAACAATTTATTTTATTATATACATGATTCACAATCACTACTTCAAGTATCAATTATATTACCAGACAAATATAAAATGATTATGAAATGCAGAATATGGAGATCACAATTACATCTTTTTTCACAGTAAAATTAGATATCATTTTAAGTTGAATTTCAACTCCAATTAGAATCCGTCAAGATCCATACAGCTACAGTCTGAAAGTCATATCTTCTAAGATATTGATCCAAATCCGGTAAATAACTATCCTTTGGAAAGATGAGATCGATTCCTACAAGTCTCTTATTTACTATTTTAGATAATTCGGACTTTGTATTGATCAAAATTAGGATTTATTTATTAGTCCGAGTCAATAATAATCCTACCCCAATAAAAAATAGGATTTATATATCTTTATTTAAGATATATTAAGTAGAATTCTTAGTGGAGTCTAAGTCTTATTTTTAATCTACATCAAGTAGGACTCTAAGTTTATTAGAAAGCTATATATACAACCCAAGGTTATAACAAAAGAAAAAAAGTTTTTTTATCAATAATATTCTCTTATTTTAGGTTTGTTCCCTTTCCATCTTTCTTGTGGATTCAAGGATATATCATTGTGAGAAGACAGTGATCTTCTTCCTATCTCTCGTGCCCTCTTATGCTGCATTAAGTGGTATCAGAGTGATATTCCTGAGTTCAATTCCATTGATCATAGTTGGTGGCGACAACTCTTTGGACGATGACTTAGGAGATTATCAAATTCGATGTTTGATTAAACAAAATTTTCTTACTTCTATCACTAGGAAGTATGAAGTTTTGAAATAAATTGAAATTAAGAACCAAGTTCATCAACTAATCGTCGAAGAGACTCGTGGTCTGATGTCTTGGAAATCAATATACAAAGCTACTTAGGAAAACAAAAACCTTAATCAGGTGAATATTTCATACTTTCATAGTTATGAGAATTTGTTTATTTGGATCGATAAAGTTGAGAAATTCTTTAAACTTATGGAGATTCCTAAAAAAAAGAAGGTGAAAATTGTTGAATACAAGCTTGATGTTTATGCATCATCTTGGTGGGAGCAAATTCAACTCTAAAGAACACGTGAAGGCAAACCAAAAATCCACTCATAGCTGAAGATGCTTAAACTATTCAACATAAAGTTCTCAAAAGGGAATCAAAATCAAGGAAGACAGATCTCTGATCCAAGGGCTTCTGGAATTGAAATCAATAGAGACAACCATGAAATATTAATTCCACATCGTAGTAACTTTCCTCTAGTATTAAATTATCAAATCGAAGAAAAGGTTGTGGATCACGAGGAAGACAAACAAACTAATGAAGATTTTATTGAGGGTCCCAAAGATTCTTTCTTTGATGAGTTAGAAAATCATAAAAAAGTGACTTTGGATGTTACAAAAAATCTTCAAAAGACTATCGAAGAGAAGTCATATGAATCAGTTGATAATCCTAAAGGCTGTAAGGAGGAGTTTTCTACTTGTGAAAATATTGACTGTGCTACTCAAGATTATTCTTTGAATCCATCAAAAGCCAACTCTCCTGAACAACTGGAGAAAATTTCTACAGGAGTTATCACTATGTAAGATTCAAAATTTGTAATGATATATTTAGATTATTATAATAATTGTCAACAAACTTGTAAAGAATACTTTTATTGCATGATAACAAATCATAAGTTGATGTGTACAAAAATTTTATTTCAAATAAAGTCGAAGGGAACCCTGCAAAAGTTTAAGGAGTTGTGCCGAAGGAAAATAGGAAATCAAAGTACTGAAAATGTTACTCGAAGAAATCTTATTGGTTTACATCATCAAGTTTTATGTTGAAAAGAGTTCAAGAGGAGCACAACTGTACCAACAGAGACTCTAATTTTTGACTTGAGAACAAGTCTTTTACAAGCAGAGAGGTATGATGCAAGATAACTACATCCTTTTTCACAGTAAAATTAGAGAGTCAGTCCAAGTTGAATTCCGACTCCAATTAGGATTCATCAAGATTCGTACAGGTACAGTCTGAAGGCCATATCTCCTAAGATATTGATCGAAATCCAGCAAATAACTATCCGTTGGAAATATGAGATCAATTCCTACAAATCTCTTATTTACTATTTTGGATAATTCAGACTTTGTATTAATCAAAATTAGAGTTTATTTATTAGTCCTAATTCAATAAGAATCATATCCTAATAAGGAATAGGATTTATATATCTTTATTTAATATATGTTAAGTATAATTATTAGTGGAGTCTAAGTCTTATTTTTAATCTATACCAAATAGGACTCTAAATTTATTAGAGAACTATATATACAGTCCAAGGTTGTAACAAAAGAAAAAAAAAAAATTTTATCAATAATATTCTTTTATTTTGTGTTTATTCCTTTTCCATCTTTCTTGTGGATTCGAGGATATATCATTGTGAGAATACAATGATCTTTTCCCTATCTCTCGTGCCCTCTCCTGCTGCATCATCGTGACTTGAGAATAAGTTGGTCACACCCAAGATAATGCGACATAGTGAATATGCATTCTCCTCCATGCATTTTTACTGTTATTGTAAATGAACATGTAATATTTGCCAAAAAAAAAGAAGTAAACAGAGAAAAGAGGATACATGGTACCCACTATTATAATTATTGGTTCATCAACTATATATATGCCAACTAATCTCATCCTAAAGATAAAGCAGCCCTGATGTGTTAGCTGGCAAAAAGATTGTTGAAAATTAAGATAGTGCGAAATAATGCATATGCATTCTCCCCCAAAAAGGGAGTAAACAAAGAGAGACCTCAGTGGAAATGAAAACAACCAAGCACAACCCAGTCAAATAATTTAAAGTCAATGTTTTACTAAAGCTAAAGAGAAGGGCAATTGAAGGTTTTATTATTCAAGGCCTATTTGGACATAAGACACGAGAAACTAAAAGCAAACCCTGTAAAGGAACTATGTATGCAGTTCAAGATAGCCTGAAACAATTCGAAAGACACGAGTGGTTTCACAACATTTCACAATGCAAATAATGGTTAGCAGCAAGAAAGACAAGGCATTCCCTCCATCCAGGTTAAGGAGCCATTACAGGCAATCATTCTAGTGTTTTTCACACTAAAAACTGTTCTCCAGATCAGCTTTCTGTCTCATTTAGCTGTGAAGTGATCAGAACAGATGCTAAGAGAAATAATGGAGAAGCTCAAGATGGTTTTATTTGACCTACACATATAAACAATCCAGACATCCGCATTTAGCTTCATCACAAGCTTTTCAACTAATAGCAGCCTTGTGAAATTTTATTATGCTAGTTATCTGAACGATTGGTGTCTGGTCTCCATGGCACAATAGAATGTGGAGGCATGAGCATTGCAAAGACTCCTGCCAAATGGGATACTGCTGGTTATTGAACAAGCGTAGGTCCATCTATAAACCAATACTGCTAGATATAGCAATTCCAAATTTGCCATAATGTTGAAATATGTTCTTCACCGAGTATTATTCTTGCGAGCTATTTCACGAGCCATCTCCTGAAGCTTTTCTGGAGACGGAGGGCGTGGGCCCTCAGGAGGATAAACAACATAAGGTCGCTGTCCATAGAGCATCAAAAATTTATCAGTGAAAACATAGAGAACAGGGCCTTTGATTAAGGAATAGCAACATAGCAAGGTCAGAATAAACAAAATATAATTGCCTTAAATTCAAAGAATATGATGTTGTCTAGTGTTTAGCCTTTGCCATATCTCAAACTAAAAGATGCATGAAAGCTTGAATTTACACAAATTTCACCTGCAAAAGTTTGCCATTTTTGTTACTTGTTAGGCACATCAACTACTTATAATGTAACATAGAAGGATTATGAGCTCAGACCAAACCCTAAAATTGCTTTTAAGTTGCCAAGTATGGCACAAAGACTTAAGGTTCTTATATATCAGAATTTATTGACAAAACTTATTTGTAATCAAAATTTAATGTGGCATAAAAAAACTTAACAGTTGGCAGAAGAAACAAAGTTTTAAGCTAAGCCAGTAGTGTATGCCCCAGTCTTAGAAACCAGATAACTGATTGTATGCAATGGTACTATGTGAGCTAAGACTACGAAAGTTCCTTGAAATGGAGCAAAAATATGATTAGTTCTGATATGCAAGGATAACTACACTAAAAGAGTTTTCATATTTGCCATCTCCGTGCTAATTTTCTAGAAGAACGTTGAACTTCAAAATCAAATGCTTCACAAGATGGCATAGCATCCAGCCAACCATAAGGATTTGGAACCATCATGAAGGAGCAGAATCAACTACTTGGAATATGTTTGTATGTTTAGTTCTTGAAAATAGTAAAGTGCATCTTTGGTTCTTGAAAACAGTGAAGTGCAACAGCACAAGACATTGGTTAGCAAAAACATGTGATCTGAATCATTCTTTTTATCAAACTCTCTCTATTTCCCTATCATTACTTTTACTTAAACTTAAACTACTGTTTACAATCTAAATGAAATTTTATATCATCAAATGCAATAAATTCCAAGCTTTTAGGCTCCGTTTGGTTTGGGATTAGGATCAGAATCAACCTATTTCAGAATTATTTTTTTCTTATAAAATTAATATTATTTATTTTACACTGTTATTAAATTAAATTATTATAAAAAAATAAATAATTTTTCGAATTTTAAATTCTTAAAGCGTTAATTTTGATAAAAAGATATTAGTTTACAAAAGTAGTTTACTAATCTTGATTTTGATCCTGATTCTGATCCCGAACCAAACGGTGCCTTAGTATTCAGAACAATAATTACTCTCACAACTCATAAATTGTTACAGAACTTTGTTTTAGATTTCTTATTCCAACATATGCTGTGTGAAACAAGAACTATTGTTGCTTTGTAGCTAATAGCCAGAAATCATGGCTGTGAAATTACACAGGAAAATCAAAAGTGGCAAAATAGTTATTCGTATGCCTTGTGTGGCTGGGATAACTGAACAATGAAATTTAATTTGTAACAATCATAACCATTTCGAATGAAAACTATCAGAAGGTTTTTCTTGGTTTTTTCCTGAAAAGAAACCAAAGAAAAAGAGTCAACATTGGTCATGGAAAGAAACCAATGAAAAGGATCAACATCGGGTGTATGATATAAAATAACTTACAGAGGGTCAAAAACTATTACCTGTAACAACATTTGGCTTTCCTAAAATAGTCTATAAACAAAGCAAGACCCCCATGGTACTCCTATCTCAGAATAGAAAATTTATTAAAGCTATATTTTCAATTTGTTTCCAATAAAAGATAATTTAGATTAGTTAAAGAAACAGTACTCCACATTTTTGAATGAGCTTAAACCAAATAATATTCAAAGGAACTCATCCTGTATATCAATATCAATCAAAATTGCTAACAAAAGAAAAGTAGAACAGTAAAATGACTCTCTCATACATATCAATCCTCTTTAGCCGGACAAAAGTTGTTTTCAAGCTCATAATGCTAAAGCCTCAGGTGTTTTCCCGCATGAAATCCCACAACACTATTTCCTCATAATGCTCTCTTCATCAAACTCGGAATCTCAAGCACATAAATTCTATTTCCAGAGAATTCAAGCTCTAAGACATTTTCCGCATAAATTTAAATGACGCTATTTCCACCACAATGTCTTCCCACGACATAAATTTCAAACACATAACGCTATCTGCATCAAAAAATAATAAACTCCATTTTGTCGCATGACCTGCTTATGCAGAATATGTGAACACCTCAAAATGCTGATCCTAATTATAATGTAATCGAAACAGGGAGCATTTTCATATTTCACCCGAAAATCAGATCTTTATATCAATCGAAAACCGGCAACTCCCTCTCAACTACTATTCCAACTAACAAGAGGAAGCACAGACCCGAATCCTCTTCGTTCTGTGCAAATTGCTCATCAATACTCACGAAACACCCGAATCAAAGATGGAGAAAACAGGAAAATTGGACGAGAAAGGGACGGAAGGGAGAAGAGGGATCCTACGAAACCCATGAGCATGTGGAGGGTCTTGGAGTCGGTGGCGACGGCGTAGGTGAGGGCGACGGGGACGGCGACGTAGATGGCGAACTTGGCCGCCTCCAGCATCCCCTTCGACGTCCCCAGAGACGACATCGTCCTCTTTGTCTTCCTCTCCGCCTACTTGCTTGCCCTCCTCGCCCGCTTTCACTCTCTTGCGCCGATTTCCAACCTCGCCGCACGAAATCGTGGCCGCGGGTGCGGACAAGTGTTTCGGAGTAGGAATCGGACCTAATGTTGCCTGGGCCTCACAAAACGGGGATTTGCTCGTTGCTGTTTGATTTGAGATCAGAAGTAGAATTAATTTATTTCAGAATTAATTTTTTTTTTAAAATTAATATTATTTATTTTATATTATTATTAAATTAAATTATTATAAAAATATAAATAGTTTTTTAAACTTTAAATTATTAAAATATTAATTTTGATAAAAAGATATTAGTTTATAAAAATAATTTACTAGTCTTAATTTTAATTCTGATCCTGATACTGATTTCAAATCAAACAATACTCTATGGACTCTTGGGCTTGGTATGCCAAGTTACAGCTATAAAACTAAATACTCGCCCCCAAATTTCGCATTGGCTTTTCTTGAAAAACTACGTAGAATATTGGAAGAAGATTAAGAGGAGGAATGTGAGAAATTAGGTTACCGGGGGAGGGGATTTGAAAACTAGTCAAATTAAAAAAACCAAGTTTCGAACAAAAAAACGTTTTAAACAAAGAGATTTAAATAGAAAAAAAACATGTGTTATCACCAATTTGTGAGGAATTACCTTTTTATTATTAGTAGTAATAAATAAATTATATTATAATTAAAATTTATAACCAACCATTTGCTGATCAATATTATTATTTAGTTAATTTATAATATTTAAATAAATATACAAAATTATTGTTGTATCCACTATCATTTTAAAGCTAAGTGTAAAACTATTTTTTCTCAATTTTTCTTTTTTTAACATAGAAAAATTATGAATATCTTTTATCGTCGTGAACTAGTAAAATTCGAGAGTGATAATATTAAAGTGGTCAAATTTCTCTTGTCAGGATTTAGGGCTTCTTGCTAATATATATGATAGGAAGATAGATCCATCCATCTATCCGGATATCTAAAAAAGAATCAATTTTGATATCATTCAACTTTTGATTCAAAGAATTGCACTTAGCACCCTCCACCCCCCCCTCCCTCCCTCCTCTCAAAGGGTCTGTAGTACCCAAAGCACTTGAGTAAAAACAACCGTGAACAAGACCAAAAAAAATTTTAAATTATACAATCCTTGCAAATAAACCCTCCATCAAATATTTTGACAAAAGTACAAATAGGCCCATCAAAGATTTTAATTTATAAATAAATCTAAATTTTATCATTTTATAAATAAAATTTTACAAAAAAGACCTTAGTTTTGAAATCTTACAAGTAGGTCATCATAGCCAATTCTAAAAAAAAAAAAATCCTAAATTCATGAAATTATAATTTAGTCCTTTAGATAAAAATTGTATAAAATACCCCCTTAAAGTTTTCCTGTTACAAATAACTATAACATCTAAATCTCACCTAAATTTCAATATAGAATACTATCCATACAAATCAAACAAAACATCTCATTCACATCCAAACAAATAAATCATGACTCAAATTTTGAATAAAGAACAATCCAATCTCATGTTCTACGATTTAAAATTTTAAATTATTATCGATCCAATCTCATTGTCCAATGACAGTTATAAAGGCCAAAAGAATCCTACAAAAGAAAGGAGATCAGAGGTTACAAAAGAGCATGAACCATAAAATAAAGAAGAAGAAATAGGAAGAAATCAAAAGTTCAATACAAGATTAATAAAGTTTTGAAACTTATCTTCTTTCTTATGTACCTTTTATTTCCTTTCCCTCGGCTCCCCCTTCCTTGTGTTTTGGAGGCATATGCTATTACCTTCCATCACCCACACCTCCGTGCCTACTACTGAAGTTAGTGGAGTTTAGATGCTCGAACCCATGGTTCGGTTGTCCAAACCTACACCTCAATCCCATAGCTACTTCCCACAGACAACTTCACTGCTCTGACCAATGCTAATCCTGCACTTCCATGCTCCGACACCATCACACATGCCCATACATGCCTTGGCTGGAATCTAGATAGTCCCAGTCAGATCCCCA
The DNA here is from genome assembly GCA_005019695.1 of Trichopus zeylanicus subsp. travancoricus. NCBI lineage: Eukaryota > Viridiplantae > Streptophyta > Magnoliopsida > Dioscoreales > Dioscoreaceae > Trichopus > Trichopus zeylanicus. The sequence continues at coordinate 43,907 of RXID01014501.1, forward strand.
TCAGATCTTGACTGAAACTCCATCAATTTTGATTGGACTTCACCAAATCTTAACTGGAACACATCTAATCCTGTTGGCTTTATGGTGTCTCGAATCCGGATTTTTCGGATAGTCTTAATTATATTAGAAAGTTATTTAGTGGGCCTAATCCTTATCTAGATTTATCTTCTACTAGAAGACTTAAATTAGTAGAAGTCTTATTTGAGTCAGTCTTCTACTTTGACTCAAACATTATTAGGCCACATCTATAAATACATCATTGATGTAAGGGTTTCCATATAGAGTGAGAGAGAGAGAGATATAGATCAATACTCTCAAGACGTTTTGTGACGGTTAGGCTACTTAGTCTTTTGTGAGAGTTGGTGATATTGGAGTTTTGTCTCCATCGTTGTAATCTTCTCTTTGTCTTCTCATCAATACAATATTATTTGGATTGTCTTCCCCACATATATCTCATGTGTGCTAACTTTTCATCTTTTTTGTTCTTCCTCTATATCGTGAATTGTGGTGGACATCGATATTTTTCACAACAAGTGGCATCAGAGCTTGGTTAAACATGTCTACTACAAAGTTCGATATAGAGAAATTCAATGAAAAGTAAGAATTTCCTACTTGGCAAGCAAGAGTTCATGCAATTCTTACTCAACAAGGATTGAGAAACACATTGGAGGACGTTAAGCCTGAAAATGTCACCGAAAGTGTTTGGGAAAATCAGAATGCTAGCACACATAGTACAATCATCCTTATTCTCACCGATGAGGTACTCTATCCGTTTCTTAATAAAACATCACCTTTAGAGTTATGAAAAAAGCTGGAGAAATAGTATATGAGTAAGTCTACCTCAAATCGAGTTTATTTAAAATAGAAGCTCTTCAATCTTCGAATGACAGAAGGTACAAATATAGTTGATCATCTTAATGCTTTTAATAAACTTATCTCTCAATTGTTAAGCATTGATGTTAAAATTAAAGATGAAGACAAGACAATTATTTTATTATTGTCTTTACCTCCTTCTCTTGAGAATCTTAAAACTACTCTCATGTATGGGAAGGATTTGAAATTTGATGATATTTCTGCTGCCCTTCTATCTAATGAATATTTGAAAAAGATTGGAGGGGATGTGTCACACTCAGAAGCATTAATTGTCAGAGGTCGTACCAAAGAAAGATCAAAGACAGGTCATTCTATATCCAAATCCAAAGAAATAAACTGCAGGTATTGTAAGAAGATGGAACATGCAATTAAAAACTGTTGGAAGCTCAAAGCAAAGAAAGAAAGAAAATCTCAATCTAAAGAGCAAGCCAAAGAACGAGTATCAGTTGTTGAAGGGAGTTCTGATGATGGTTTTGGTAATGGTCTCTCTATTAGTTCTAATTTTAATCATTACCATAATATTTGGATTCTTGATTCTGATTGTTCTTATCACATGTGTCCTAATAAAGATTGGTTTGAAGACTACAAGTCCTATGATGGTGGTTTTGTTTTGATGGGTAATAACAATCCATGCAAAACTGTTGAAATTGGAACAATCAAAATTAAGATGTTTGATGATATTATTAGAACTCTTACTGATATTAGATATGTTCCTGATTTGAAAAAGAATTTGATCCCTTTGGGTGCTTTGGATTCTGCTGGTTATAAGTATTCTGCTGAAGGTGGAGTTCTTACGGTTGCTAGAGGCTCATTAATAGTAATGAAGGGCCTGAAGCATGGAAATTTATATGAGTTAGTAGGAAAAATCGTTGTAGGTGGAACAACAATTTCTCAGGCTTCTTCTTCTGATATGACTCACTTATGGCATATGCATCTTGGTTATATGAGTGAGCAAGTTTTAAGTGAGCTCAACAAAAGAAAATTACTGAAAGGCCTCAACTCATGCAAATTGGATTTCTGCGAGCATTGTCTCTATGGTAAACAGTCCAAGATAAAGTTTAACACCGGTACTCATTTCACTAAAGGCTTAATTGATTATATTCATTCTGATGTGTGGTTCTCTCCTATTCCATCAAAATCTGGTGTTCGTTATTTTGTCAGTTTTATTGATGATTTTTCCAGAAAAGTGTGGATTTATTTTTTACATCACAAAGCCGAAGTGTTTTCTATTTTCAAACGGTGGAAAACTTCAGTTGAAAAAAGGACTGGTAGAAAAATCAAATACCTCAAAAGTGATAATGGCGGAGAATACAAATCAACAGAGTTTCTCAAATTCTGTGAAGATAAAGGCATCAAACGTCACTTTACCATCCCAGGAAAATCTCAACAAAATGGCATGGCTGAAAGGATGAACAAAACCTTATTAGAAAAAGCACGTAGTATGCTCAGTACAGCTAATCTTGATAAAGATTTTTGGGCAGAAGCAGTCAATACAGTATGCTTCATTGTGAATCGCTCTCCTCAAACAGTCATTAATTGCAAGACTCCTGAAGAGGTATGGACTGGTCAACCTGTAAATTATTCTTCTTTAAAGATTTTTGGTTGCCCTGCTTATGTGCATGTTGTTAAGGATAAGTTAGATGCATGTTCCAAATAGTGTATCTTCCTGGGTTATGCCAAAGGCGTCAAAGGCTATCGTTTGTGGGATCCTACTATTTCAAATATAATTATTGAGAGAGACATAATATTTGACGAAAGTGTTATGCTAAAATCTCTCAAGAAAGGTCCCAATGATATAATGCAAGTGGAGGTAGAGCATGTAGTTCCTTCAGAAGAAGATATTCAGGGTATGCCCGACTCTCAGGAAAATTCTAAAAATCAAGTTTCTGAAAAGACTCCACTTCAAAGATCTCAAAGAAAAATAAAGCCATCTGAAAGGTATGGTTTTGAAGATATGGTAGTTTTTGCTTTAGTTATTGACAATGGTGATCCTTCTTCCTATAAAGAAGCAGTGCAGGATAAGAATTCTTCTCAGTGGCAAGCTGTTATGAATGAATAGATGGATTCTGTTCAAAAGAACCATACTTGAAATCTGATGAAATTACCAGAAGGTAATGACAAAGACATTTATTGAAGATTCAAATTCAGAGAATAAGATGATTCGAGCCAAAGTGGAGATTATTGACTTTATGGTGTCTCGAATCCAGATTTTCTGGATAGTCTTAATTATATTAAGAAGTTATTTAGTGGGTCTAATCCTTATCTAGATTTATCTTCTACTAGAAGACTTAAATTAGTAGAAGTCTTATTTGAGTCAGTCTTCTATTTTGACTTAAACATCATTAGGCCACATCTATAAATACACCATTGATGTAAGGGTTTTCATATAGAGTGAGAGAGATATATATATAGATCAATACTCTCAAGAAGTCTTGTGACGGTTAGGCTACTTAGCCTTTTGTGAGAGTTGGTGATATTGGGACCCGTTTGGTACGGGGTCGGGGTCAAGGGTCAAGATTAAAGGAAGGGGTAAAATGTAAAACGCTAATGCGGTCAACTAAATTCCGTTTGGTCCCTGATCTGGTTAACAGATGGTTAAATTTTTGTATTGACTAAAATGCCCTCGGTTGAGTAGTCTTCGTATTACTGTTCATCTTCCTCCCCGGCGGAGATCGCGCGCGGAGCCGACCGCCCGATCTCGGCCGCAGAGCCCGGGCGGCCAGCTCGCCCGCCGCCCGAGCTCGCGCGCGGAGCCGGCCGCCCGAGCTCGCCCGCGGAGCCCGCCCCGAGAGCTCGCCCGATGTCACCCGCGGAGCCCGCCGGCCGAGCTCGCCCGCAGAGCCCGCCGCGAGAGCTCGCCCCTGGAGGCTGGGCGCCCGAGCTCGCCCGAGGTCACCCGCGGAGCCGGCCGCCCGAGCTCGCCCGCGGAGCCCGGGCGCCCGAGCTCGCCGAGCTCGCGCGCGGAGCCGGCCGCCCGAGGTCGCCCGCGGAGCCGGCCGCCTGTGCTCGCCCGCGGAGCTCGAGTCGCCCGAGCTCGCCCGCGGAGCTCGCCGGCTGAGCTCTGGGGGGCAGCTCCGCCGCGGAGCTCGCGCACGGAGAAGATGAACAGTTGGCGAGATTTGAGGGGATCTCGGAGGAGAAGGACGGCTGTGATTGCGAGGATGATAGAGAGTAGAAGGTGGTGGGTTGAGTGCAGGACGTCGACATCTGTTGCGGTGAAGATGTGTGTGTGCTGGAAGTGGATGGGGCAGTGATGGCGGAGATAACGTCTGTTGCACAGGGAGGAGAAAATCTTCATATTTTGTTATATCCCCAAAGGTAGGATTTCGTTGTGTCAAGTATGTACGAATTTCGTAATTCCAGCAAAAAATTGGGAAAATGCGTATTCAAATATAGTAAAAGTATTGTAAGTGATAGTGTCTCTTGCATTTCACAACACAATAGCTTATACATTACAGAAAAGGAGACTCCAAACACTACAACAATAATTAACGGCGCTAATTAATAAGAAACAGTGAGTACTGACTGAAAAACACAACATACATTATCATCAGATACATATAATAATTTCGAAAGACACCGAAAACAGCAAGTACTGTCTGTAAAAGTCTGGGTTGAAAATAAATCAGCAGCGAGTACTTCTTCGGCTACACGTGTGACTGCTTCGCGGTGAAAGAACACAACATTATTCTCTTCAAGTAAATAAAATGTGGAAAAATTATTAATATGATGTTAGAAAATTAAAAGTAAACTATCACTTACGCTTCCCACAGAGCTGCAGTTATTTCGTTGCGAAGTATTTCCCCGTATCGCACTTCACGTTGCGATATACGGTTGTTGGGTTCAGATGTTTCATTGTATTCTTCCGGAAATTCTCCAGTGCTATCATGAACCCTTTCATTAGCCCTGCAGTCGTGAAACAGCTGGTCCTCACCATAATTCCTGCGTATAAAATTATGTAACACAGCACAAGCGACCACCATTATTCTGATTTTCCATTTCCATTAGATGCTGGTGCGGCAGTATGAGCATGTGTAAATCAGCTAGTTGCTATTGTTGCTATTGTTATGAAAATCACAAGTTATTCAGCAACTATAAATTTAAATAAGCATGATCCATACGAAAAATTAAGTTTGAGAAAAACCACTTTAATTATTTATATGTTGTCGGCCGGGTAGGAGGGGACTCCTGTAGCGTCCACTGCATCGTCCACGGGGAAGGAGGAGGTACAGCGTCTGCTGCGTCTTCCGCGGGGAAGGAGGACACTCGTGCGGCAACTGCTGCGTCGTCGGCGGGGAAGGAGGATACTCGTGCCGCGTCTGCTGCGTCATCGGCGGGGAAGGGGGAGACTCGTGCGGCTTGCGTGAGGAAGGAGGAGACTCGTCTGGTGTCGGATGCGTCCTCGGCGGGGAAGGAGCAGAGTCGTGCGCCGCCGACTGCGTCGTCGGTGGGGAAGGGTGATACTCGTGCGGCGTCTGCTGCGTCGGCGGCGAGGAAAGAGGGCGGCGTCTGCTCCGTCGTCGGCGAGGAAGGAGGAGACTCGACTGGGAAGGAGCAAACGCGTGCGCCGACTGCTGCGTCGTCGGCGGGGAAGGGGAAGAATCGTGCGCTGTCTGATGCGTCGGCGGGGGGGAAGGAGGGCGGCGACTGCTGCGTTGTCGGCGGCGTCGGTGGGAGCTCTGATGCGTGTTGGGCCGCCGTGGGGGGGGGGAGGCAGGAGGCGTTGCGGGCGTAATTGTTTCTAAGGGTTTTACTGTTCATCGATCTGAGCCGTCGGATCGAGATCTAACGGTTCAGATCAAGTGACGGTATTCGGCTGTTACCCGATCTGAGCCGTTGGATCGAGATCCGATGGTTCAGATCAAGTGAGGGTATTTTAGTCAAAATATGGTTAAAATTTAAATGAATAAAATAATGTTAATGCGGTCAACTATTTAGTGTTTGGAAGATAAACTGGTCTGAACGGGGTCAACTTAGCCCTGACCCCGTACCAAACGAGGCCTTGGAGTTTTGTCTCCATCGTTATAATCTTCTCTTTCTCTTCTCTTTAGTACAATATTCTTTGGATCGTCTTCCCCACATATATCTCCTGTGTGCTATCTTTTTCTTTTTTCTGTTCTTTCTCTATATCGTGAATTGTGGTGGATATCGATATTTTCTGCAACATAATCCCAGTAGAACAACCCTACTTCTTGTGCCCATTGGAGCTTCAAGTCGCCTGGTGGCTCTACTGGCCTCTACAACACCTTGCCATCCTCCCATTGTCGATTTAGGCTCTAGTCGCACATAGCTACCTTCAGGTAGCTTCAACATCTGCTTTGCCATCACTCCCTCTTCCCTTGTTGTTGCCTGTGCTTACACTCGTGTGCCTGCCCTGTGTGTGTTGCCTACACCACCATGGAGCTTTGCCACCATGCACCACCATTTGTGCCAAATCTAACCATAACTGGCCAGGACTCAAAGAAGAAGAGAAAAGAAAGGCTTCAACCATGCCAACGATGGACAAGAAAAGGGGAAAGATGAAGTGAAATAAAAAAGAAGAAATAAAAAAGAGAGAAGTTGTTGTGAGAAAAAAAATAAAGAAAATTAGTGGAAAGAAAAGAAAAAAGTAAAAAAAAAAAAAAGAGAAAAAGGAAAAAAAAGGAAGAATACTTATCTTTTAGTTTTGTCTCTTCCTCTTTCTCAATTTTCATGTTATATGTACTAGTCATTAAAATAGGCCTAATAGATTTTTTTAGAAACCCAATCGTCTTACTTTTAGGTTTAAGAAATTTTTTGGGAACCTAACTACCTTATTGTTAGGCGCAAGGGATTCCTTCAGAAATTGCCTTACTTTTAGGCCTAAGAGATTTTTTCAAAAACTCGACTACTTTACTCTCAAACTTAAGAAATTTTTTTGAGAATCCGACCGCCTTAATTTTGGCCTAATGAATTCCTTTGAAAATTCGAATGCCATATTTTTGGTCTAAACGATTCTTTTGGGAACCCAAACATCACATTTCTGACCTAGAAAATTCTTTCAAGAATTTGATCGCTGTATTTCTGACATAAAGGATATCTTCGGAAACTCAAATACTATATCTATGATTATTGTATTTTTTTTAACTCAAGAAATTCCTTAGGGAACCCATCCACATATTAAACTAATTAAATTAAAACTAACTTAGGTCTAAACCTAAACCAAAATTTAAATTCTATCAAAACTTTAACCAAGACCAAAATCAGGTTTAAACTTGAATTAAAACCAAATCAGGTCTAAATTTGAACCAAAATCAAATCAGGTATATACTTGAATTAAAATCAAAATCAGGTTTAAACCAGAACCAAAATCAAAATCAGATCCAAACTTGAATTGAAACCAAAATTAAGTCCAAACCTGAATTAAAATCAAAATCAAATCTAAACCAAAACCAAAAGCAAATCAGACCCAAGTTTGAACCAAAGCCAAATTTAAAGCTAGTTGAACCTGAACCAAAACTAAGTTAAAATTAAATCAGAATTATAGTTTTAACCAAAATCCAATAAGGGTCCAATATACAAACTCTAATTCTACCTTTTTATACAAGACCCGAGAGAAAAATGAGTTTAAAAATTGAATCAAATAAATTTACATATCTTAGGGCTTGAAACAAAATTCTGAAATCTTTTCCTGCAATTCTCAGCAAATCCACATTGAGTTTTTATCACTTCTTGATGGGGTAGAGTTGAAGAGGAGGAAAAATTTCAAATCAAATTTTTTTTTTGATTTTTCAAATGACTCAAAAAAAAAAACAACAGACCTCAAAATCTCTCTATTCTTTATATCCACAACTAACTTAAAACATAAGATTTGGCCATTTTACGAAAACTCTCTTGGGATTTATATAAATTACAAATAAGGACAAAACTTTACAAAAAAAGGTCCAATCACCAAAAGAATTATAATAAATCAATTCAAATCTAAATTGTTAATTGGATTTCGCCCCATAAAATTTTCTCTCCTCTAACTAGGCAATCTCAAGTGAGACCAAAAATTGGGTGTATTGTAAAATGTTTCAACCCATCACGAAATACCCAAATCAACACACATATAAAATTTAGCTTCATCTATGTTGTCATCCATTATCATACAAATATCAATAAAATAGTTAAATTTGAGCCACTTACTATATTTTCAAACTGTTTGACCCAAATTGTACAATCAAACTTATCTTTAAAAATAAATTAATAAATAATCTATAAGGCCACATGACTAACAATTCCTCATTGCCCTATAGATTTATTTATTTATACATATATAAGTAAATGTATATTGAAAATAATTTTTAAGAAATTGATTTTCATATGGGATCTCAAATGTGTCATTCAGAGATAATGGACCATACCACTCTTCCTCAGCAGTCCCCAGATATGTTTAATTATCGGTGGATGTATACTGATGATATAACAACCGTTTTTATATCAAAATAAGTAGAGTACTATATCAGTTGAGCTGAATAACATCAAATACAAGCATATATAATGTGCTTATGGAACAAAGCATATACTAAAACATAACGATGGTGAGAATTTTCATGCTTTTTTCACTGATTGTCTACTCGCTTTGTGCTTCTTTTAGAAACACATCACTTAGATGCACAAATTTTACCAAGGATATCCCATAAGTGCTAATGCACTTCATCTAAGTGACAGGTATAAAATAGATATAATATCCGGTCATACCTTCACCTTAAGCATTTCAAGAATTACTTATACATAATCACTAGGTCCTCATATAGGTGGTCATCACCAACCTACCTAATGACTCACAACTGATTCCCAAGGACTTCATCTTCCAAATTGGAAGATTAAAAATAAAACACATCAATAGAATCACTTTAAATGGGAAAAGTAATATTTTACTGATAAATAGATTGTAAACAAATATAATATATGCAACAATCAAAACATGATATCATCTTTACAAACTATCCCTATATGATTGGCATACTCTTTAAATATTTTTACTATAAGATCTTTAGTTATTAGGTCAATCAAATTATCTGCAGAGAAGATCCATGAAATAATAATATTCTTTTTTTAAAATTTTTTCATAAACATAATGAAATTGTAGCTCAATATACTTTATTTTGGAATAATATCTAGTATCTTTAGTGAGTGATATAGTTTCATCATTATCACAAACTATCTACATTGGCCTATCAACATGATCAATTACTTGGAGGTCAAAGAAAAAATATTTCAACCACATAGCATGTTTACTGACCTCACAACAAATTATGTATTATGCCTCCATAATTGATAAAGCAGTAGTAATTTGTTTCATATTATGTCATAAAATAACCCCCTCTACTAAATTGAATATATATCTAGATATTGACTTCAAACTGTCTTCACATTCTTTTCAATCAAAGTCTGTATATCCAAGAATATTTAATGACTTATAACCATCAAATAAGAGCACATAATTTTAAATTTTCTTTAAATAATAAAAAAACTTTTTTGACTGCTCTCCAATGAGTCATTCCTGGATTATTTTGATATCTACCAAGAAGTCCCACAATAAAAGTAATATCTAGACCGGTACATATTATCAAATATATCAAATTACCAATGGCTAAAGTATAGAAAATTTTTTACATCTCCCGCTTTTACTTTCATTTTGAGGACAGTTACTGAGGATTAAACTTATCACCTTTAACTATAGGTGATTCTCCAGCTTTACAATTATTCATACCATATTTTCGAAGAATTTTAGCAATATATGTCTCCTAAGAAAGCTCAAACAATCGGTGCTTTCTATCTCTATATATTTTTAATATCCAAGGCATATAAAGCATTATCAAGATTCTTCATCTCAAAGACTATAAAAAATATCTTTTCAATCTCTCTAAGAAAATTCAGTTTATTACCAGACAATAAGATATCATCAATATATAACATCAATATTTGAACTTTACCCCCACTGACCTTCAGGTATATACATTTATCAGCTACATTCTCCTAAAGCCAAATTTTGTGATTGGATTATGAAATTCAAAATACCACTATTGTGACATTTGTTTTAAACCATAAATAGATTTATGTAGTCTATAAACTTTTATTTCATCATCTTTCCTAATAAACCCTTCTCACTTAATCATATAATTTTTTCTTCAAGAATTCCATTCGGAAATGTTATTTTAACATCCATCTGAATGAGTTTATAGTCATAGTATACAACTAATGGCATAAAAATTTTTAATGAATCTTTTTTGGAGACTGGAGAAAAAATCTCATCATAGTCAATCCCTTCTCTCTGAGTGTAATTTTTAGCAACTAACCTCGGTTTATACTTGTCAACTTCACCATTAGCTTTCAATTTAGTCTTATAAACTCATTTACAATTAATTAGTTTATAGTTTTTAGGAGCTTGCCCAAAGACCAAACCTCATTATTTTGCATTAAGTCAATTTCTTCAATCATTATATTCAACCAAAATCTTGCATTCTCACTACTTATGGCCTTTGAAAAATTCAGTGGATCATTATTCTCTATCTGACCTGATGACTTTAATCTTTTTGCCTTACTAATTTTCAACTTTAGCCTTACACGCTTTAAATATTTCAAAGATATCTTACTTTCTGTATAGCAGATACACATATCCATATCGTGAATAATCATTAATGAATGTTATAAAATACCTCTGATCATTCTTTATGGCTACTCCATTTAGACCACAAACATCTGTATGAATCAAATCTAATAAATTATCAGACCTCAATGCCTTTGAAAATGATGCTCTTGTCATCTTACCTTTAATACAATCCACATAAACACCAAAATTATTAAAATTTATATTCTACAAAATTTTATTACAGTAGAGTCTCTCCAATCTATCTCTACCAATATGACCTAAACGACAATACCATAAATGAGAAGAATTTTTATCTAACTGTACATTCGGATCATAAGGAAATATGTGTCTAGAATCAATATTATAACACTATAATATAACACTATAATATAGAGTCAAGTTTCAGTTTCACATATAATTTATATAGACCATCAAATACAATATCAGTAGCAACAACAACACTATCATACATCAGAAATACACAATCTTTGTCAAAAATAAAACAGTAACTAGCTTCTGTAAGTCTGAAGACCGATAGTAAGTTGTGCCTAATAGTTAGTGTAAAAACTATATTTAGTAGTAAAATAATATGACTACCATAGAGAACCAGAGTACATGTCCCAATACTAATGACCTCATCTCGCTCTTTGTTCCCCATGAAGACATACTTCTCTCAATTATTTGGTTTTCTTAGGTGTAGGAATTCCTACATAATAGTTAATATATGGACCAATGATCTCGAGTCCATAATCCATGTATCAGGAGAAATATCAATATAATTTAACTCAAAACAAACCAAACATTTCAACTAATGTCCTTTGAAAAATCCAATAAATCTGACATGAATGCTCTGAAGCAATTCTTTGGAAGAATAAATATCTAGTGAACTAGCATGAATTATTTCAGAAACTTTTTTCTAATTATTAGTTTCACTAATTTATCTACTTTATGTCATTTCTCAAACTGATACCTTTCAACTAGTTAGACCCAATAGGTAGTTTAGGAGTCTCAAGAGCAATGTCAAAACCTTAAAATGCCAAATGAGCCTCTAGTTCACTTCTCCAAGTTGAGTAATTTGATCCATTTAAGATCTTGACCGTGAAAAGCTGGCTACTAGATTTCATGCTGTAAATTTTGTAATGGATAGCTCAAATACACAACAAATGCATTTCAATAATAAATACCCATGATTTCATTGATTTAAATAGAGATTATCATTGTGATCTTGTATTAGCTACTTTGGGAGATTAACACAAACCATGACATTCCATAAATCACCAATAAAACCAAAATTGAGATTAAATTATAATCTTGTACTACCTCCTTTGGGAGCATAATACAAATTACGAGATTCCATCAATAAAATTCATAATAATCATAATAAATAATAAAAGTCCACTTTGACTTTATTTTATTATCACAAATAAAATTTCAAGATACTCTATATTTATTTCTTCTCTATACCAACTCAATTTTTGGGTCAAATTGACTAGAGTTAAAAATAAATACAGAATAATAATATTTATAAATTAAAATAATTTTAAAATATTTTAGGGAATATTTGACTATTTTAACTCATAAATATATCCATGACTATATAGTAATGAAAATTTATTTTTATTAACATAAATAATTATCAGCTTAATTAATCAAGGTTAAATCTTCATTAACATAAGCACAAGAACCTCATTTTACAAAAAAAATTTCAAAAATCAATAAATTCAAGAAAAATTCACTATAAATCAAAATTTTAGAATTTCCAACATACATACAATAGTAGGTACAACAAATGCTAGCTGCACAGTTGAGACAAGAAAGTGAGATAAGTATACCCTACCTATCACAACCAAGTGTCATATCCCAAATGCTATACAGTGTCTAATTTCAAGTAATTTAATGACATAAACAACCCTAAATAATACATAGCTCACTTTGTGATTCTTTGTAGAGATTTAAGTAATAGTCTCTCATTATTACTCTACCAATTTTTAGCAAGTTTGACGGAAGTAACATTCGAGTAGTATGCTAGTTTGCAACCCAAATTCAAACAAACTTGGGCACAAATGAAAGAAGCTTTTTGAATTAGATTCGGAGGAGTCAACGATAAACTGACCATTACAGACTTTGTCTCAATACCGAAGCTTGATAATGAGTCGATTCTAGATTATATCATATGGTGGAAAAGTCTCATCATTAAATGTAAATAACCCATGAGCCAATTTGAGATAATAAATCCAGTCCTTAGCAACATAAGGGAAGAATAGATAATAGCTTATTTGAGTGTCTCTTCTATCAATACCTTCTAAGACCACATCATATAAGTCAAGAAGATGGAAAGGATTGGCCCACCAACCTTATCTAGTTTACAAAGTTTCAAGCCAAAAAAAACTAGGGTAAAACATGGAGAGCCTTTCAACAATATGAGAGCAGCGTTCACAATAACTGAGCAAAAAAAACCTCTGAGCCCCACCATGAACAAGGGTAATCCTGAAAGGCTACCAACTCTTGAAGGACATGGAGAAGTGAAACGATCCAATGATCTCCAATAAAACTCAGAAAAAAAAAATTCTTTCAAAATAAAAAGAGTAAGCAAAATCTTACAAAATGCCCTAAAGTTAGGTCTCCAATTGCTAGAATCCAAGAGGTCAGGGGATGCTAACCAAATAGATCACTCAAACTATTATCCTTACCATAGAGTTTTGGGATATACCATTGAAGACTGCTAGGTGTTCAAGGACTAAATCGAAAAGCAATATCGAGAAGGCAAACTAACTCTCTCGAAGGCAGTCCTATTTAAAACATCAATCATATTACTATATTTGAGGACTATGAACCACTTGCTGGAATTTTCTTTGGGGAAAAAATACAATAAACCCCCAAACAAGGGCACTTATAGAATGTCTAAATTTCAAAAAGGCTAAAGAAACTGATGAAAAAAATGACAAAAAAAATCTGAAAGTACTTGGGATGGTGATAAAGAAAGCCTCATCAGAGTGAGTTGCCTCACCTGCTCAAAACATCAAGAAGAGAAAAAACAGAAGCAAGAAAAAGAAGCCAATTTAGCCAGAGGAATATGATATCAAGAAATTAGTCATCCAGGAATATATTGATGCTTTGGATGAATATATTTAGGAAGAAAGAAGTCAAGTAACTCTTGAAGAATTCTTTCCTAACAAACTCAAAACTTTCCTAGAGAGACCTAATATAGAAAATAAAGAAGGTAAACTTTTCGGTGGCAACATGCTTTGTCATATTTACTAGTGGAGATTTACAACCAAGCTGATTCTCACCTCGTTACTTCAATGATGAGAAAATTTAGGGTGCAAGGTAAGAAGAAGAAAATAGATTCATTGGGGATTTTACTAATGAAATAAGAGATCCCATAGGTCTTCCTGAGCACTGCTCCCAAGATAACTATCTTAGAGAGTGGTTCACCCATGAGTACGATTATGACATGCTCAAACTATAGTTAGATACTATGAAAGAGCTAGCTACAAGTAACATGAGTTTTGTTAAGGGACAAATGCAAATGCTGAATGAGCATATGAAGGTTATGGCTATCCACATGGAAAGCATGACCAATACAACTACCATGCTTTGTAAGGAAGTTAAAAGGATAGAGAATGTGCTAGCAGAAATAATAAAGCCATACAAAGGACCTCATAGGGGTGATGAGAAACCACTTACCAACTCTCCTCTAGATCAAAATGACCACTCATACAATTTAATCCAAAGACAGATCAAGAAAACCAAAACTATTAGAGAGAATTATCTAAGTTTGTGACCTCTTGTCACATGGTGAGTCATACATTTGACATGAATGCTAGTGAGCTGCTATCCCAGCCTCCATCAGGTAATCCAGGAAATAATACTGAATCTACTAGATTTGGTGAAGTCCTAGTCCTAGAGTCTACAGAAGGATGCACTTTGCCAACTTTAGCAAAATTATGCATACAAGGCACAAATGATAAATACAACTCTATGACTAACTCAGAGTAACTTTATGATCGCTTCGAAAGTCCTTACACTAGTAAGCATCAAAGAAAGAAGCAGGTATTTTGGGAGAGGATCAAGTGGGCTAATGCTAAAGCTCATTCCACCCCTCCGTCAAGTCAATCTGAATATCCATAGTCAAGCCAATCTGAATATCTATGAAAAAAATATCCTAAATACAAAGTCCTAAAAAAGATTATGCTAGCAAACAAAATAGAAGGGTTTATCCAAAAAGTTTCTAAAGACTTCTCTACGAGAAAACCCATGTGCCTAATTCTAATGTTGAATGAAGTGATTATCAGCTAATCACATCTTCCAAGGATATTCAAGGGACTATTGATTGGGGGCAAGAGTCCACTACCTTATATCACATAATTAGCCTTAAGAGTGATTCCAAAGACAAACCTTATTGATCTCATGATGCCAAATTTCAACTAAAGAGAGCAAACTAGATACAACTCCAAGATAAAAAAAAATTACCTCTGAGATAAGCTCCAATAACTAGGGACAAGAATATCCCCAAGGACAAGGAAAGGAAAATTCAAATAAGTGAGGGCATCGAGCCCTCGCAAGCTAAACCTACACCCAAAAAAAAATGAAATACAACATAACAGCCTATCTCAAGAAGATCCTTGCTATGCTGAGTGTGTTTGACACCTTGATGATATCATAAGAAATTAGGGATACACTAGTGCACATTTTGTAGAATCCAACCAACTACCAAGTATACTTTGCTAAAGAGAAGATGAAAGAATCTTTGTGAGCACTCTAAACTCTCACCATCATCTTCACAAATAATGACCAACCTAGAATAAAAAATCATAATAGACTATTGTATGTCATAGGAAATAGTGATGGGATCAAGATCAATTGTATTACGATTGACCCTGGTTTCTTAGTCAATTTGATGATTCTCTAAACTTTAAGAGCTTTGACTTTTGATGTGTATCACCTATCATCCAATATTATAACCATACAAGAGTTTAATTAGAATGGCCAAAGAGCTCTGGGAGCCATAACCATTCCTCTAAAAGTAGGCAAAATAATGATAAATGTCAAGTTTTATGTGATCGATATTAATGCATCATACAAGCACTACTAAGAAGACCTTTATACATGAAAATAAAGTAGCACCATCAACCCTACATTAATGACTTAAATACTTAGAAGATAGTAAAGAACACTGAATTGATAGAGATGTACACCCTTTTGATGTTCATGAGGTGCATTATGATGATGCAAAATATTATTAGAGATTCGATGTTGATAGTATTTGCTTTCATCAGTCAAGTAAAGCAAAAGATTGCTAACTTGATCTTTGCTCCTCCTCACCTAGGGAGTGATTCTAACCCAGCCTCTTCAGATGAAGAAGCCCCACAAATTTGCTTGGGTGGTTATACTTCTGACAAAGATGATAATAGAGGTCAAATGGAAAATGCTCTCTTTGTTACTAAAGTTTTGAAAGGATTACTTAAGTCATTAGATGGGCTGAGCATTAATTTCGTGGAAGAATTAACAACTTTCTACATTCCTCCATGGCATAAATGTGAAAAGAAAAATACTATTTTACAAGGTAATCTCTTATGCCCCAAGTATACATGAAATTTTGGGAACTAAAGATCCGGTGAATGACGATAACCATCAACTGGTAGTCATGCCTAAATATTTCTCAAACTAGCTTCATTAGATATTCAATAAATTTGACTATGGACATCCACAAATAAAGAGAGAGAGTCATTTTTTCAAGAATTTATGGGATCCACCCTTAGAATGTGCTTACATTCCTATAAGAGGAAGCAAGAAAACCAAAGGACTATGCTATATTACCCAAAATGCCCACACATATCTTATGGTCACTATTGGGCATCTCTCTGATATTCAGGATTACCAAATGACATCAATACCCCCTAACATGTGTACCAAAGTGGCTGTGACTTTTTAGACATCACAAGAAAGTAACATTCTCGATGAAATTTTATTAAAGCCAAGAGAAAGGGAACATGATGCAACCAAAATACCTTTGAATAAACCTTCGCCAAACCTCACTCAGCATGATGAATCATTTGGTAAAGAAATAATCTCAAACCAAAAGAAGCTCCATAAGAACTTGA
The DNA here is from genome assembly GCA_005019695.1 of Trichopus zeylanicus subsp. travancoricus. Lineage (NCBI taxonomy): Eukaryota > Viridiplantae > Streptophyta > Magnoliopsida > Dioscoreales > Dioscoreaceae > Trichopus > Trichopus zeylanicus. Next base: position 60,479 of record RXID01014501.1, read on the forward strand.
GGATGGGAGACAAGCCACAGTTGATGAACTGATAAAGATTAACCTAGCCTCAGAGAAAGACCCCAAGCCGACTTCTATCAACACTCAACTTTCAGAAGAATGTCAAACCTAGCTCAAAGTAGTGCTCCAAGAGTACATTAACTGCTTCACATGGAGCTATAAAGAGATGCCTGGACTAGATCCTAAAGTTGTAGTCCACAAACTGGCCATCAATCCTAACCTTTTACCTATCAAACAGGCACCTAGGAAGATGAAACTCAACCTAGAATAGAAGGTAATATAATAAATAAAGAAGTTGATCGAAGCAGGCTTCATCAGAGAGAAAAAATACATAGATTAGCTGACAAGCATTATGCCAATTAAGAAAAAGAATGGCCAAATCCATATTTGTATGAAGTATAAGGACTTGAATAAAGTATGTCCAAAAGATGACTTTTTATTACTAATAATGAAAATCATGATTGATAATATGGTCAATTTTGAAATATTCTCTTTTATGAATGATTTTTCAAGATATAACCAAATTAAAATGCATCCTACTTATGAGAAATATATGACTTTTAGGATACCAATTAGCATTTACTACTATAAGGTGATGTTGTTCGAGCTCAAAACTATAGGTGCCACTTATCAAAGCGTCATGACTCAAATTTTTGATATACACTAGTTAGTGAAATGTTATGTGGGTGATTTGGTGGTCAAAACTAAGACCAAAGATAGGCATGTCCAAGACTTAAGAGTGGTATTCGACTATCTTAGAAAATATAACCTGAAGATGAATCCTATGAAGTGTTCTTCCGGAGTATCATCAAAAAAATTATTCAACTTTATTTGCAAACATCGAGGGATTAAAACTAATCTATCTAAGATTAAAACTATCTTGGATATGCTACCACCAAGCAATTTAAAGCAATTGAGGTTATTCCAAGGCCGATTTGCATATATAAGAAAATTCATTTTAAACCTCTCTGAAAAATATAAGCCTTTTTCTAAGTTGATGAAGAAAGACTCTCCATTCATTTGAAATCAAGACTGCCAATAGGTCTTTGAAGAGATCAAGCAGCATCTCCTAAAGCCATCAGTCCCGACAGTACCCCTACCCGATAAGCCCTTAATCCTCTAAACGGCAGTAATGGAAGGATCCGTGGGGGCAATTCTTGCCCAAAATAATATAAAGGGGGAAAAAATTACACTCTACTATCTGAGTAGAATGTTAGTGGGGGTAGAAAGCAACTGCTTTCCCATTAAAAAGCATTGTCTAGCACTCATATTCACGGTCTAGAAGCTGAGGCATTATTTGCTTTCTCATCAAGTCATTTTAATATCAAAGATTGATCCCATAAAATACCTAACGGCTAGACTTGTACTCACTAGGAGGCTAACAAAGTGGGCTTTAATTCTCATGAAAAATGACATCAAGTTCACTTCTCTATAGGCGATTAAGGGGCAAGCCCTCACTAATTTTCTCGCAGCTCATCCAATACCAAACGTTTCTCCTCTGAGTTGCAAGCTTTCTAATGAAGAAATCCTTTTAGTTGAAGAAGGAGAACCTTACTAGAAGTTATACTTTGATGGATCATCCTCCATCAAACTATGAATCAAATCAAAACTTTTGCAAATCAAAACAGATATTGGACTTGTTTATGTCACCTCAAATGGGGGCATTTTATGATACTCTTACTCTCTCTCAAAACCATGTAGAAACAATAAAGATGAATACAAAGTCCTAATTACAGGACTGAAAATGACCCTTAATATGAAATATCATACCTATATATTTTTGGTGATTTGCAACTAGTTAGCAACTAAGTCCAAGGCAAATACAAAGTCCACAAATCTAGGGTCCTGAAATACTATGAAAAGGCTCAAGAGTTCATTAGGCAAATTTCGCATATTCAAATAACTAAGGTTACAGTCCATCAACACAGAAGCTAACTCCTTAGCCAAACTAGCCAAAACACTAGCTAACCCCGATTAATGAGAAATTCTAATTACAGTTCGTAGTAGACAAGTGATGAGTTTAGTCTTCAACATCAAACACGAGAGGACTGAATCTAAACTAATAGAAGATGTCACATATTGGATAATACTATTTACCAACCATCTCAAAAGTAAAGAACTCCCAGAAGATAAATCTGCACAAACAAAACTCAGAAAGAAAGTCGTGCACTTTCTCCTTATTAATAACATTCTTTATAGAAGGTCCTTTGATCAACTACTTCTACGTCATCTCTCAAAAAAAAATGCAAAAGAAGTTATGTATGAGGTGCATTCTGGAATTTGCGGGACTCATCAATCAGACATAAAAAATGATAATAAAGATTAAGTATATGAGCTCCTATTGGTCCACGATAGTAGATATTGCATCGAATATGTAAGAAGATGCCACCTATGCCAAATTTATAGTAACTTTATCCATCAACATCCAAATCCTCTACATCCAACAATGTCCTCATGATATCGACCTAATGGAACTATCTTCTTATAGGAGCTACAACTTCATATTGGCAGCAACTGATCATTTCTCTTGATAGGCTAAAGTGATTCTATTGAAAGAGGTAAAAGCGGATACTATTATCTGTTTCTTTTAAGAAAATATGCTATATCAATTCAGTGTTCCTTAAAGAATTATTTTTAATAATGGATCATCCTTTAAAAGCTTCAAGATATGAAGATTTGCGCATCATCATAAGATAGATTGGATATATTTATCCATCCATAATGCGAGAGCCAATAGGCTCACTAAGGCATTCAACAAGACTCTTTCTAAGATCTTGAAAAAAGCTATTGCCAAAAATAAGAAAGACCAGCACCAAAAGCTTGTTAAGGCACTGTGAGCCTATCATACCACATATTGAACCCCTACCTAATCAATGCCATATGCATTGGTGTTCGAGACTGAGACAGTTTTGCTACTGGAAGTGCAAATTCCCTATCTAAGAATTACCTTGTAAGAAAAAATCATAAGAAAAGATAATATTCATTGTCGTCTTGACAAGCTAGATTTCTTAGATGAGACAAGGCTCATGGTCCAGCAAAACTAAGTCCATTTTATGTGACAACCTAAGTCCATTTTCACGTGGCAAATCAAGTCCATTTTCACGTGATAACCTAAGTTCATTTTCATATGACAAATCAAGTCTATACTATGTGACAATTAAACTCATATCTATATAATGAATCAAGTCTACTTTCACATGGCAAATCGAGCCCATATTCATATAGCACATTAAGTCTGTCTCTATATGGCAAATTAAGACCACTTCCACGTGGCAATTAAATTTAGTTATACATAGCAAATTAAGTCTACTTCTACATGGTGAATCAAGTCTACTTCTACATAGTGAATCAAATCCATTTCTATGTAGTAATATAACTCCACTTCTATGAGGCAAATTAAGTCTCCTTCTATATGACAAATCAAGTCCACTTTTATATGATAATTTAAGTCTACTTTTATGGAGTAACCTAAGTTTACTATTACATGACAACTTAAGTCCATTTTCACGTGGCAATATAAGTCTACTTTAATATGGCAAACGAAGCACACTTTTACGTAGTAAGTCAAGTTTATTTTTACGTAAAAAATCAAATCCACTTTTATGTGGCAAAATCAAAATCACTCAACGTGACAGTTTAAATCCACTCTCTATAACAATTCAAGGCCACTTCACGTAGCAATTCAAAATTACATGATTAATTGATAGAGCATTGACGTAAAAGGTGAGCATGCAGAGAATTTGTTTGCATCCGCTCCTTTCACTAAGAAAACTCGCGAAGTGGATGTGAAGGAGGCATTTATTTGAATTAATTTTGATTGAAAATTAAATTTAATTAAAATTTAGTCAAAATATAAAATTGAATTCGACTAAATTGTGATTGAAACGTGAGTCTCAATTGGACCAAAATCGCGGTCAAATTTAACCAAAAATTAGATTTAATTTGGATTTGAATTGTTAGAAAACGTAAGCTCAAATTAAAGTAAACTGAATGGGCGGGATATTTGGACCAAAATGGACTTAAAATTTATCAAATATCTAGATCAAAAATGAAAATTATAAAATTTTTACAAATAGGTCATTGACATGACTTTTCTTATAAAGAAGTCCTTGAGATGCAAAATTTTTAAGAAAAAATTCTTGAAAGTTTTGAAATTTCGAATTGATCCCCACAAAATATAGGGTTTGCGAATAAACTCCTTCAAAATTTTATATTTACAAATAAATTCCTGAAAATTTTAACTCTCGAAATTTCTAAAATTTACAAATAAGCCATTCAAAAATCTTTATTTACAAACAAGCTCAAATTTTATTCAAAAAGAATCTTAACAATTTATGATATGTTCTTTTTGCAAAAAAAACCTCCAAAATTTATAAAATAATATTTTGGCCTAATTTTTTTAGAAAATTTGCAAATAAGCCCTCAAAAATTTTTATTTATAAATAATTCTAAATTTTATTTAAAAAGGACCATAAAAATTTTAGAATATTTATAAATATATTTTTTTATAAAAAACCCTGAAATTTATAAAATTACACTTTAGTCTAGACTTTTCAAAATATTTTACAAATAACTCTTGAAAATTCATCATTTGAAAATGGTGCAATATTCAAATTTTTTTATCAGAAAAATAAATCTTAATCTATCAATTATATCTAATCACAAGATTTTGAAAATTCAATCAAATATAATCCCATTATAAATGAGTATCCAATAATATTCAATCAAAAATTTGATCTCCATTATCCCGAAGGCTTATAAAATAATGAGAACTTACAGTAAAAAAAAACAAAATTCAGAAGCAATAGAGAAACCGAGAGATCAGGGCACGAAAAGGAGGGAAAAAAATTAGGAGAGAAAGGGGAAGATAACTCCGTAAGTTTAAAGCCTTTTCCTTTTCCTTTTGGTTACGTACCTTGTTGCTCTCCTTTTGCTTGCTCCTGCAAGGTGCCTATCCACATTGCTATGACCGTGCTACTGCCCCGCTCGCCCTGGTCTCGCCCAGACGCCCCGTTGGTTGGATCCATCGCTGACTCATCTTTACCTTCGAGCGCCATCGTGCTAACACCTCGCCGGAGCCTCCTTGAATCCACCGCGACCTCCCGCACGCAGCCACTCACCGCCTACGACCACGCATCCTGCCTCGTCACGGCCCTGAACGAAGCCTCTGCCCCTCAACACCACTTGCTGAAGTGCTGCCTCGTCCACCCTGTGCTTCGCCGATGTGCTGTTGCCGCCTTCGCCTTGCACCTGCCCAAGGCTGCTGCCCGCTCTGAGCCCTGTGTCGAGTTAGCCGACTCCACCTGACCTATACTGACGTGCAGTCCACCTACCACTGTCACCATCCGAGGCATCTGCTCTTGGTCTGTTCACGCCGCTGCACCTGCACGACCCGTCCACCTCCAAGCTTCGCCTGCTCCACTCTCCTCTGGCCACCCATCGCCACCGAGGGCCGAATCTAACTGGAGATTGGCCGGACCTGGCCATCTTCCCCTATGGCTGGCACTTTCGCACCCCAAACCTGCTGGCCAGCACCCCCGCAGCCTAGCGCTGCATTCCTCCCCCACCGGCAAACTCTCATCTTCTGAGCTTTGCACCATGCCAGTGTTCCATGCTCCGACTATTCAAGCTTTGCTACGCCACTCTAGCCTCATCCTTGTCATTGTAGAGGAGGGCTATCACCATCATCCACTGATGTTCATGGCCGGATCATCCGGCCACTGACTCAAAGATGAAAGAGTGCACGAGAAACACTGGCTTGCACATGAGAAGAGGAAGATTTGGCCATGACGGTGTAAAGAAGAAGCTCAACAAGAGGATAGAAGAGAAGACACAGAATGAAAAAGAAGATGGGGAGAGAGGATATATATATAGATATATATATATATAAAGGGTTTCCTTCCACCACATGGAGGAAGCAAATAAGAAACTAAAGAAATAAGGTATGTTTGGTTTGAGATGAGAATTATAATTATTTTTTTTAGAATTATTTTTTTTTTATAAAATTAATATTACTTATTTTAAATTATTATTAAATTAAATTATTATAAAAAAAATAAAATAGTTTTTTGAACTTTAAATTATTGAAGTGTTAATATTGATAAAAAAAATATTAATTTACAAAAGTGGTTTACTAGTATCGATTCTAATCCTAATCCTGATCTCAAACTAAACGGTGCCCGAGAGTTGTGGGAAAAAAAATAAAAGAAAAGATAAAGGAGTTGTTCCAGACTATAAAAAGAGGGAGGGGGATTGTTGTACCACAAGAAAAAAAAAGATAGCCATGTGGGGAAGAAGGAAGGGAAGTGAAAAAAAAAATAATATAAAAATTTTTATAGCCCACCTAGGGAAAGAAGGCATGGGATTGAAGAGAGAGAGAGAGAGAGAGAAATAATATTGTTATCCAAAAGAAAAAAAGGGTAATCTCTTGTCTCAATTTTTGGTAACGTGACTTTACCACAATCACCGTAGCCTTTTGAATATGACAAATTGATGAATTTGTCATATTCACTCATGACCCCTCAAAAATGGTAACAAAATGGTGAATCCTCATCACACTTAGCCAACCTTCAGGTTGCCATCCGAGCCAATCTTTGAATTTATGCTTACCTAGTCTTTGAGCTCACATCTAAGACACCCTTCAGACTTGTACTAACTTAGCCTTCTTTCATTCAAATTAGCCTTCGGACTTGTATTTAATCAGCTTTTGGATTTGCATCTAAGTTAGCCTTTGAGGTTGCATTTAGCCAGTTTTTGGACTCACACTAGCCAGTCTTCGGACTCGCACTTAACCAGTCTTTGGACTTGCATTCAAACTAACTTTCGAACTCACGTCCAGCTAGTCTTTGGGTTCACACTAAACCAGTCCTCAAACTTGCATCCAAGCTAGTCTTTGGGCTCACATTCAAGTCAGTCTTCAGGCTCATACTTAGTCAGTCTTCGAGCTCACACTCAGTCAGCTTTCGGGTTAGCATTTAGGCCAATTTTTGAATTCGCACCCATTTAGTCTTTAGGCTTACACTTCTAAACTAGCCTTCAAACTTGCACTTAGCCAGCCCTAGAGTTCGACCATTTAAGATCGAGCTACGGGTCCACCTAAAATTATCATTTATAATCAAGAACTCTCAAATCAAACTGCTTAACATGAAGTAACTTAATCATATTGAAATTAAATTCAGCCAAAATAAATAAACAAAGGTTAAGTTGACTCAAATGAACTTAAATTGATCAAATAAATAGACTAAAGTCCGAATTGAGTTGGACTTTAAAAATCCAAATTTAAAATCAGGTTTAATTTGGATTAAACTAAGGTCAAGTCAAATCCTAATTCGGTTAAATCAAATCCAAACTAAAAGAGGCAACCTCTAAGTCAAACCAGAACTAAACCAAGCAAGCCTGAATTAAAACCAAGTTGAATTGAATTGACTTGAGCATGAGCCAAAATCCAGCAGACCCGGACTCTATAAGGGATCGTTTGGTTCCGGATCAAGGTCAAGGTCAAGATTAAAAAAAGGACTAAAGTGTAAAAAGATAATGCGGTCAAGAAAATTGTGTTTGGTTACTGATCTAACTAGCGAATGGTTCAAATTTTTTCTGAATCATTTTACCTTCAGCTTCTGCTTTAAATATCTCTCCGTCCTCGCCGTCGACTCCATCGTCTCTGACAAGGTACGGTGCGCCGGGCGAGCTCACGCAGGCAGCTCGGGCGGCGAGCTCGCACAGGGAGCTCATTGGGGGAGCTCACCGGGCGAGCTCACCCGGGAGCTTGCCGGGAGAGCTCACGTGGGGAGCTCGCCGGGGGAGCTCGTCAGGCGAGCTTGCGCGAGGAGCTCAGACCGCAAGCTTGCACGGGGAGCTCGCACGGGTAGCTCAAGTGGTGAGCTCGCGCGATCAGTTCGGGATGCACCGAGAGCATTTTAGTCATTTTCCATTTATAATTAAATTAAATTAAATAATATTAATTTGGTCAAATTTTTGGTGTTTAGATGATAGACCGGTCAGTCCGGGATAATCCTTAGCTTGATATGGAAACAAACGACCCCTAAAGGTCCAATATAAGATTAAACTCAACTCAAGTTAAATAAAATCGAAGTCAAATCTAATCATTTTAGTTCTGATGGAACTAATTAGGGTCAAATCAAGTCTTAGTAGGTGTGATGAACCTTTGACAATACTTTAAGTCTTTAAACAAAGGGCGATATTATCATCCTAACCTGAACTAGAATTAGTTCAAATAAAACCAAAAAAGGTCAAATTGAGTTTCACTGAGTGTGCTATAAAAGCTTTTAGTAACACTTCAAAACTATATCTAACTCCTTAAGTCATTGGTGATGATATCAAATCGAAAAAGTTAATTGCCAACATGCTCAAAGTCGTTAGTCACACTTCAAGTTAGTCAACCCTAGAAGTCGTTAATGATGCATCTTCTAAGTTAAGTCAATCCTAAAGCATTGGCAATACTTCAAATTAAATCAAACTAAGGTAGGCTTGAACTTGCCTAGTCAGTTAGCCACAACACCTTATTTAAACAAAGATGACTGATAATACCCTCCAAGTTATCAGTCACATTTCAAAAATATACCCAACCCCCTAAGTCGTTAGTGATGCTATTGAGTCATAAGTCAACTACTCTTTAAACTAGTCAACCTCACAACCAATTAATGATGTATCTTTCAAACTAGTCAACCCAAAAGTAGTTAGTAATGCACCTCTTCAAGCTAGCCAATCCCATAAATAGTTGACGACGTGCCTTTTGAAGCTAGTCAACCCAAAAAGTAGTTGACAATATGATTCTCAAAACTATATCCAATCCCGTAAGCTGTTAGTGACACTACTAAACCAAAGAAATTATTATCTACGTTTCATTGACTATGAAAATACTTCAAAAACGAAAAAAGTTATCGCCTATATCTTATTAGTTATGAAAATACTTTAAGGTCAATAGAGTTATTACCAACACCTTGTTGGCTAATGGAAAATATTTTGACTCAAACGAAGTTATTGCTGATACCTTATTGGCTAATGAAAATACTTTAATCACAAAATTATCACCGAAGCTCAATGCTATTAGAAACACTTTGAACTTCTCTCATTCCCTTTCATGTCCTATCAGCCAATGCCATCAACACCTACTAAAAACTGAGTCGATTTGAGTCAGATGTCATGTTGTCTAGTACAGGAGAAGCGAAATAGTAGCACACATCAAAGTTTCTTCTCCACTTTTTTTTTCTTTATTTCTTTTATATTTTCTATAATTATTAAAATTTATTGTAAAGTGAGGGTATACCCTTCCTTAAGCCATGTATCCTTTTTTTAAAAAAAATTAATTAAATACTTTCTTATTTCGTCTTTGTGTGTCTCTATTTTTATTAGCTGAGTTTCTTACTTTAGGAGATTACTGATAATTATTGAGGTAATTAACAATAGGTTATTATGCCTATTGAAGTCAATATTCCTACAGCACCTGATAGCGCACTTTAAATCAAAACAAACTCTAATTTGTGATTCGATGTCACTCCCCAAGGCCTCCACTATCTCAGTCTATCGAAATCGATCCCACATCGGACGGTAAAGTCAACTTTGTGCTTTTAAGCCTAGATGGAAGAGTAGTAGAGTACTCAATTCAGTTGGAATTCTTGCATCGAATAATGTTGCTAAATATGGAGCTTTCCTCCTCAACTTACTAGTGGCGCTAGTGGTTAGGGCTAAAAAACTAAAGTTATTTAGTAATTCTCAACTTTTGTGCTTATGTAGTGGGAGAATATCAAGTGAAGGACCTAACAATGGTCTAGTAATTGACTAATGCACAAAATCTTATAGAAAAAATGGATAAAGCAGAGGTGTATCAAGTACCAAGGAACACTAATACGAAGGTAGATACTCTTGCATGACTCGCCTCATCTTCTCCAAACTCGTAGCCATGGCAAATCTTTGTGAAAAACCTCAAGCAACTGAGTCACACCACCATATCCGAGGTGAATGCTGTGGGTGAAGAATCATGTTGGATGGATCCTATAAGGAACTACCTAAAATAGGGAAAGTTGCCTTAGGATGCAAAAGACGCTTAGAAGATCAAAAGACTAGCACCAAGTTTCGTCTTAGTAGGAGTCCTATATAAAAGATCACTCACTCAACTGCTTCTTCATTGCTAAGGCCATCTAAAGCTAATTATGTGCTCCGTGAAGTACATGAGGGAATATGCAAAAGTCATGGGGCAGATGAGCCTTGGCTTACAAACCCCTCATATGATGGTACTATTAGATAAACATGACTGTCAAAATAACTGAGTTCATCTCAAAATGTGACCAGTGCCAAAAATATATCTCAGTGTACTATAGTCTAGCAATTTAGCTCTAGAAAATGCCAAGTGTTTGGTCCTTCGACCAATGGAGAATGGATATCTTGAGGCTATTTTTGTTGGCCTCAAGTTAAAGGAAGTTCTTGTTAATTGCAATCAACTACTTTACCAAGTGGGCAAAAGTTGAGACTTTGGCTATATTATAGAGAAAAAGATCTAGGAGCTTCTTTGGCAAGGTGTCATCGATTGGTTCAAGTTACCACGAGTGTTGGTCACTAATAATAGAAAGCAGTTTAATAGCTCAAAGATCAAGAAATATTGTAATAGTCTCCACATCGAATAGAGATTCACTTCAGTGGCACATCCATAGTCAAACAATCTAGCTAAGGTAACAAACCAAATCTTGCTCTTGGGGTTAAAGAAGGATCTTGAGAGGGTGAAGAGAGCTTGGGTTGAAGAGTTGCTACATGTCTTGTGTTTGTATAAAGCAACCCGACTGATTGCAACCAAAGAATCACCATTTATGCTAGCTTACAGAGTTAAAGTTGTCATTCTCATAGAGATTGTCTTCCATTCAGCACAAACTAAAGGCTATGACCCCAAAGTGAATGACATGAACCATAAAGCTAAAAAGGATCTTCTCCTAGAAGACCAAGAAAAAGCTTGCACAAGGATGGTCGAATACCAACAGGGGGTGGCTCAATACTACAAAGTCAGAGTTTGGAGCCAAGAACAATAGCCAGTTGATTGAGTACTTCACTATGCTAACACCATCAACTAAGCCACAAGGAAGCTATTTCTAAATCGGGAAGGGTCCTACAAAGACACTCAAGTCATGGAACCTAGTATATTCAAGCTAGAATATCCAAACGGCAAGATGTTGCCACAAACCTAGTATGTCAACAACCTAAAAAGGTTTTTCCCTAATAAAGTTATAATACTCTTGCTGCATAAAAATTGATCATTGATAGGGTTAGGAAATCAGTTTGGGGGAAAGGTATCAAATTTAAGACCTAGGTTTTAGATCACACACCTATCTAAGGCACAAAAACCTCGGCTCTAGGTTAAGCACCTACTTGAGGTACAAAAATCTCTATTCTAGGTTATGCACATACCTGAGGCTTAAAGACTTGGCTCTAGGTCATGCCTATACCCAAGGCACAAAAACCTCGGCTTTATGTCACACACCTACTTAAGGCATAAAGAACTTGTCTCTAGGTCATGTATTAACCTGAGATACAAAGTCCTCGACTCTAGGTTAAGCATCTATCAAAGGCACAAAGACCTCGATTCTAGGTTAAGCATCTATCAAAGGCACAAAGATTTTCTCCTTAAGTCATGCACCTCCTCAAGACACAGATCCAATCCCAGGTCCTATAACTATCTCAGGCACAAATGGAATTAGCCAAAGGCCAAAATATTTGGTAAACAAGGGTTCTTTCAAAATTCATCATGATGGGTATGATTTACATAGAAAATTTGAGGTTGAATACAATTTAGTTTATTGAGTATCCCAATGTAAAACTTTGAGAATATTGAAAAGATTGAATGATATATCCCAGAACTAGCTTTAACTTAGTGGAAATCTACCCAAGTTAAAACTTGGTTAAATTTTTGGGATAAAATTGTCTCTAATTCGAGTAAAGAATTTTTACTAAATTAATTTTTTCGGATGAAATTAGAATCATTTTGTTGAAAATAGGTAGAAACTCTATGCTAAATTATTATTATAGCTACATTATAGCACTGAAGTAAAACTTGATAGATTGTTGTTACATCGGTTGATAGAAAATTAAAATTGAGTTAAAACAAACCATCATATTTGAACCAAAACTTGTGCAAAGACAGGAAATTTTCATTAGTTCTTCTAATAATACGAGACAAGTCCAGGACAAAATGAGCTCCACATTCAGTTCAAAGCAAAATATTACATAAATATGAATCTCAATTATCAGGAGCCTCAACCTCTTCATCATCCTCTCCAAGTGAGAAGTCCAAGCTAAGGCCATCATCCAACTCTCCATCCTCTTCCAGGGTGAGATCATTATGGATCAGTACCTCATATTCTTGTTTAAGATAGAGGAGCCTCTCTTTGTCCTACAATTCCACATGGAGATCCATCAAGTTGAAGTTAGAGGCTCGAAAGTGGTGCACATAGTCATGATATCACATATACCCTTTGTATAGGATTCAGCAAAAAGTTGTCCTAAGGATTGGAGGTTCTTAGTATTGGCCTTGAAGTCAGCCACTATCTTCTCCTTCGTCTTATCCAGAAGCTATACAAAAGTCTAGCTCTAGAGGTATAGAGCCATCGTATCCTCTATGGACTTCTTCAACTTAACCTTTCGCAAGGATTGGAGCTACTCTAGCTTTATCTGAATGTGATTACACTTGGTCTGGAGGGACTTCTTTTCATCCTCCATTATCTTCTTCTCCTCCTTGACATTGAGCCAAAGTGTCTCTAGCTAAGATCGGAGGAGGGAAAGTTCTAGCTCGGTAATTGTGACTTTTGATCTCTAGGTCAATGTATGCTTCCTAGCATCATAAATTTTCTTGCTCATGAAATGGAAGAACTCCATCACCTACAGGCTGAAGCAAAAATTAGGATGCCACAAAAAAAAGGAGAAGAGGGAAGGCTACATCCATCGGAACAAGCTTGAACTCCTCTCATGAAGAAGTCATCTTCTAGGAGTTGGGTGATTTTCAAGTTCGAGTCCATGATAATGTCTGAGCTAAGAGATAGTGGGTCGAGAGACTAGTCATTTCGTTCTCTTCCTCTCCTCACAGTCTATGCCCAAGCTACTACCCTCTCCATCTTGAGCCTTCTTCTTACAACTTGGTGCCTCAATGACTAGGGCAAAGACTGAATCCTCTGTGGTGGTCTTTTTCTTCTTCGAGCGAGCAAGTGGAGTGACTCATGGAGCTCTAGCTTTGTTCTTTAAAAACTTGTTCATAAATGAGACCTAGTTGAGTCCTATGTATGCAAAGCTATAGGTCAATAGGTCAAAATGAGTCAAGACTTGAGGAGAACTAAAAGGGGAAAAATCAATTATGTACCAACTGAACAAGCCATAGATTGACCATGCTATAGTAGTTGAGCTTTGTTGAAAAATATGGTGGTAGACGTAATTACCTCTACCTTGTTAGCCCAGGAGACAAGGATACAGTGTACCTTGGAAGGAATCTTTAAATCAACTCGGTGTTTGGAAGGGTTATCCTACTTACAAAGAAAGTTTTGATTGGTTCAGGAAAAAATTTTAATTGGATGATCCTTTCAGGAGTGAATCAAGCAAGGGTTATAAGGCAACTATCTACACCCCCTTTTGGGTATAAAGGTACCACCAATCTCTAATATTGGAGCCTCAACAATCCTTAAAGGTATATGTAAACATCTCTAGGGTCAGAGAGAAGCTTTAGATTTGGCAAGGGTTTCAAAGGTTGTGATAAATCTCATGGCATTAGTGACAATTTGGTTTAGTGTTAGGTCCCAGTTACTCAAAACTTCTTGGGTGAAGGTATCTATATGATACCTAAGTCCATTCTCAAATATTTTTCATCAATTGGTAAACTCAAAATCAAAATTTTCCCTAAGTTTTTTACTATCTACCTCTGAACCCCATAGGTCCAGCTTGGTGCCATCTGAGAAGCCAAAAATTTTGACTAAGTGGTCAATATTTTTCTCCCTAAGGGTAGGCTTGGTGGTCCAGACCCTCACTTTGAGGACACCTTTTAAGAATAATAAGTTCAGTTAATCCAGCTTTGGATGGAGAGCTATCCTATGAACCAAGTCACCGAACTCAACTTTAAGACTAATGGGTTGTAAATAGCTCATTGAGGCTACCATATGCGCCTACATATGTCTGTCCTAGATAAGACTATAGTCTCCTGAAGTTGTCATATTCTCCATCCTATGATTTGTATAGCAAGTTGTTAAGACCGAGATAAAGTTTTCATGTTAGAATAAATTTTGATTACGAATTGATCAAGAGAAGAACAATATGGAAACCCACCTGAGTTAGGGGCGATGATGGTGATGGTAAATGGCTGAATACCTATAGTGTGGTCGTAGGGGTAGAGATAGAGCTTTTTTGGATGGTGGTTTGGGTGCCAAGTGCAAGGACAACTGGTACAAGCGTGACTGTAGATGAAGCGATGCCCTCTGGCATAGGGTAGCACCACTAGCAGTGGAGGAGGAGGCAAGATAAGGCATCTGTAGTAGGAATTGAGTGCCGAAATGAAGGGACCATCGGAGAAGAATCGTCAAAAGTTTAAAGAGCTAAAAGTGGTGATTGGGGATGAAGGAAGTCTTATATATGCCCCATCGAGCCGCTAGATGTCATCCACATGGCTCAATCCAAGCCATTGAAGATCAAAAGATAGGAGTTCAAATTCGCTGCCCAAATTAGAGAGACATGTGTCATGCATCTGAGCTTAAATCACCAAAAGTGGTTCAAGATGACAATCACGAGGAACACATGCCAATCTCAGGCAGGGCCTTGGTGATTGACCTAATGGCTTATAGTTGTCATCTCGAAAAGGAGCAAACTCTAAAGATTTCGAGTGATTTGACAAGGTGATGGCTCAATTTTCAAGAAGTCACAATAGTAGGCAGTTTGTATGGAGTTGGTGAAGACCAAGCTAATTCCATATACCAAATAAAAAAGGAGATCAATGCTCCGAGTTAAGGGATACTAATAATACACTAAACTAAATTTAGCAAGCTAAAAAATTGAAGTCATGCCTGTGGGTCAAACCACGTCTAATAAGGTCAATTGAGGTCTTGAGCCGAGTTGCCTCCAAGACAATTTGTGGTTCAGTGGATCCTACGAAGAGTCATGCCGAGGTGAGTCATTGTAGTCAAGAAGTTTAGTTCACAGGCAATTAGGCCAAATCATTAGAAGTTTAACATATATTTTACAACTCAAGATACGATCTTCAGAACTTGGCATCCATAGTAATCTATTACGAGAGATTCGATAAGTATTTTGACTGAGATTAAGGAATCTCGGATATGTCAAACTGTACAAGTTCACTATAAATAGAGAAACACACACAAGGGTACAGACTAATACTCAAGTTTTTCGTCTTTTTCTAAAATTTGATTGTGACTAACTTAGGTATCAGAATGGTCATCACTGAAGAGTTTCTGACGGTCTTCTTTATAATATTTTCGTCATGCAGATCAACTATGGATCAGTCTAATGGATCGAGATTTTAAAAAATCTTTTAGACCAAAACCATTGGTGAATCAAGCTCCTTCGATACCACCATATTGTTGAAGCAAACGCATATCATCCACAAACAACATAGGTGGACATCGACTCTATTTCAGCAATGCTACCAGGATTAGTTTCAATAAGCTTATCCTTATACCACAATAGAAGGTTGTACAACACAACATCCGCCCAATAAAACTCTTCTTGTGCGGCCTTCTTTCCACCTCAGCCTTCATGTATTTTAGCTTCACGCCATAATTTTGGTGGAGACTAGATTTGAAATCAACAAGATAGAACAACGTATTTTTGTGTTGAATAGGTTCGAGACCCATCTCTTTAATGCCGGCCTTCGAGTGAACTGGCAATGCCAAATCTCCGCCACTAGTATGGGATACTTCACAGCACTTGATCCTCATAGTAAGAAGGCTACCATGCTCCACGCATGTATCCTCCATTTATAAGCAGCGTTTTTGTAACACACGGTTACCATTTTTCTGAAAAACAAAGTCAAAAACCTTCTTGATGGCAGCAGTTAATTCCAAAAGTGCTTGGTATCTCGAAAACATTGTCCATGATCTCGAATGGTCAAATCTCATGCAGCTACTGAGTCAACACGATTGTGGCTTGAGGGTGTACCGTGCTCTACAAAAACATTGTCTTCATTATTGTTTGGGAAAAAAGACTAAAAAAAATAAACAAGAGGACATTTGGATTACAATGTGAACTTTGACCAATAACAATCTAAACAACTTCAGATGATCATAACAACAATATCAAACCAAGTACGACGGAAATAAAGTATTATAGTTACGATGGAAATAAAGTATTATAGTTACGATGGAAATAGTTACGATGGAAATAAATGAAGCAATACAGATGCAACATGCATACTTCTAGAGGCACCTATAAATACTTGTACCGGAAACAGTACTTCATTTTATTCACTACTAGGTTACTTGCATAAATCAAGACACAACGACACAAACAGGCAGACATCAACAACAAATGTATGATACAGGCTTATTGTTCTAAATAGAAAAGATACCAAACATCAAGATACTTAAAATGAAACACATGGAAAAAATACTCTTCGCTCCGAGAGGTAGTGTCAGGACATGAAAAAACAGAATGTTGATCGTGTTTTACTTTCACATAATCATTAGTTAGATCCGGTCGAGGCCAGTCTTCTCTGACAACCATGTCCACCATACGCTTCCTGAAGATTCGGTGAACATTTCACGTCCGCTCCAGGTCCTCATTGTTAGAAATGAGAACCAATGTCTTGTCCCCGCCCGGGATCAAGTGCCTTAGAGTTGCCTTCTCTTAGATTAACGCACAGAAAAAGTCCCAAAAGTATACTATGATAGGTTAAATTTACAAACAAAACAGAAAGAGAACAAAATCAAAATTTAAAAAATAGTAATTATAAATAAAATTTTTCATTTTAATTTTGATGATACACTAAAGTGAATCCGTCGGGTTGAAGGATAAATGAGAATCAAATCTCAAACTGGTCACAAGTCAATACACATAAGGTAAAAAACCATTTTAAGACTGAGTTACAATAAACTCTCGACATATGGACTATAAGAGGTCCCACTAATCCTGACATCGAGGCATAAGGAGCCCAGCATGCTCGGCCAAAGTAATTACACGAAGTTTTCTTTGATCTAAATACCTCGGTGTAAATAAATCAAAGTCTTGATTGTTATGGACTCTTATCCTTAAGAAATTTCGACAAATCCAATATCTGTAGCAATCTATCACACGTAATTAGAAAAGATTACAATCCTTGAATCGTGCAATTTGAATATATATCATAGCCTATAAAATATAACTGTCTCTATAAAAGTAAAGATTAATGTCCCTCCTCTCAACAATAGGCTTTGCATATCAATAATTGACTTAAATGTTGGAGCGACTGTCGCTGAAAAGTTCACAGCAGTTCTCCTTACTTTATCTTCTATTGCAAATTAACAAAAGAATAACCTAAAGGATCAATCTCAAGGAGTATTTCACATCAAAATTGGTGGAGAATCATTCTTCGTTAACAAATTTTATCTTTAAATAACTTAAAATTTTAGTTGAAATAGATTAAAAATAAGATTTAAAAAATATTTTATTGTTACAAACTCATACTCAAAAATAAATTTTAATTTTGATCAACTTAAAAAAAGTATAAATAATAAAAACATAGAATTTAATCCCAACTTTTTAATAAATAATTATTTATTTTATTTGAATGAATATTTTATAAATTAAAACACAAATTAGAATTTAATTTTGAGTTAACTGAATAAAATATAATTGTACTACATCAGCTTTCCATTTCGAATGAATTCCACCAAAGACAAACCTCCCAAGTGGTTCAATGTTTTACTATTTGAAATAAAACAGTGGCTACTAAGGAAGGAAAAATTGAACAAGGGCTGAATTATAACAAAAACAAATTTTCTCAAATTATTATGATAAAGTTTCAAACACAACCCATTAAATAAGCAGAGTAAAACTTAATAACTACCATTTATTATTTCTATCTCATTCTTTTAAAGTAAAAAAAATTAGGTTTGACATTGTTGATGTTGTAGAAGTCCGATTTGCCTCTGGTTCGCCACTAGTTTCAGTTTGAGAGATTCTCGAAATCAAATATATTAGGCTGTCTTTTCGTCAATTTGGAAGAAGAAAGAATCGTGAAAAAAATTATCTAAAACTCTCTAATAGTGGTCAATACAATGCCTAAGTCAGTCATGATCGAAAAATAAAGAGTGAACTTAAGAAATTCGCATTAATTGTTTACCTTGATGAATACTCTTGTTTTATAATATGTCAAGATGATTTAGCATATCTAAGATTTCTTGATCTCGGTCAGGATACTCGTCAAACTTTTCATAACTGATTGATAAGAATTTTGGATCTTTCAAAATCATATTCTAGAGAATCAACTGAGTTTTCAATACTGAGGTCATTGAGTTCCATGGTTCACCTCAGAATGATCCTTTATTGGATTTACCAAGATGCTAATACCCTATAAATAAGTTTGTCTTAGAACCTTGGTCATTTCTATTGATGGCTTGCTTTTTATCCTAATTTTAACTTTTTGACCTAATAGACTTGGTTCGGTATATTATTAGTGCTCCCAACTCTAAGCCTCAACCCTTTAATTCGAGGTACAGAGTTGGTTTGGTCCAAACCAACTTAATGTATGACCTTGGAAGTTAAGCTGACACCTCGATGAATCATGTGAAATTATTAGGATTTGCTCCTCTTAGAGACAATGGTAGGGAGCAATCGGTTCAATCGCCAAAGAATCATTTGATGCTAACATGTGTTCCTCGCAATTTGGGGGACAAATTTGAATTTTCATCTTTTAGCATTCAATGGCTTGCATTGAGACACTTGAAGGTCATCCATTGGCTTGGCAAAGGATATATATGTGCATGCCCCTTTGTCCCCATTTTTTTTTTTTTGGCTCTTTGATTTCAAGTGATTTCTCTATTTTAGCCTCCAATCAACCTTTGTTATGGCTTCTTCAAGTTCTGCTCCCATCACTAACAAGGTTTTTCCTGTGTCTACCATTGTTGTAGCCACAACATGTTATCTGTTTGAACCATCCCTTTAACTTTTTTGATTTAGGTCCCTGCCAAAATCTTATTTATGAATGAGATTTTGAAGAAGAAAATGGGAGTTCCCCGAGCCACTTCCTCAATTTTTAGAAGGAAAAAGCACAAATTCGATGAGGGTAGGTCCTAGTCTCCCACCTCAGTTCCTGAGGTATCTCTCAAAAGGAAGGCCCGCCTCAAGGAGGGAGGTAGTCTGGATGTCGACTGTGAGGAGAAAAAAATATGGAAGTGAGTGGTCTCCCAACCCTTGTCTTCTACCCCTTGTCTTCTACTAGGGAAGTTTTTGAGGTGTGGGACTTGCCCTCATCAACCAAAATAAAAGGGAGGCAAGGCTTTTGATTATCCATCTTTGGTGTCGCCACACAGTGCAAAGGGTGCTCCACGTGCATCCCGTACCTCTTTTTCCCCCCTCAAAATGGCCGCTTCCCTCAAAACTTTTCAAGAACATCGGGTCGTACAGGAGTTGGTGAACCTCAATGTTGAGGAGTTTTTTGGTTTGGGCCTCTATCTTCACCCTTGCTTTAGGATTACCTAGCACTCTAATGAGGAATTTTTCAAAAGGGGAGCCTTGGCCTGTATAGACAAAAGTATTTTCGATTTATCCTCTTTTATATTCTTTCATGAATATAAGGATTTCACCAAACATATGATCAATTTGCAAGGAGTAGAATTTTTTCCATCTGGCAGGCAAAAAATAGTTCAGTGAGAGGAAAGTGATGATGGCTCAAAACACCAAAACTATGACCACAAAGCAGGAACTCACCCTTCTCCAATCGTATCTAGAAAGTCATCAGCCGAACACTAAAGAGGAGAAGAAAAGGGCCGAGGATGAGAAGATTGTCATGAAGGCCGAAAGAGACAATGCCCTAAAAATATTGGAAGAACTCCAATCTTGACAGAGTGTTGAGCTCGCTAAAGCTCAAGAGGACATGGTGGCAATATTCCACTAGAGTCAAGGATTCTTGTAGTTTCTCAAGTAGGCAAGAAATAGAGATATGGTTGTGTTCTAGATTGGGGAGGAGAACTTGCAATCTCAGGCATAGCTTTCAATTGACTTTTATGAGGAGGGGTATCTGTGCTGCTAAGACTGGTGATTCAAACCTACCAACACTCTGGTTTTGTCCCCCCAACCTTTGCATCGAACTGTATGATGAATTGAGGGTAGCTTGCCTCAGAAGGGATTACAAAGAGCTAATCTTAGGTGACCCTCCCTTTGAAGGTGGCTCCAGCTTAGACTACTCCAAGGAGTAAATTGTACTTCTATTTCTTTTGAGTTTGTAATTTTCTAACCCTCAATGAGAAAATCCTTTCTATTTTACAAGTTTCGTTTCAAATGTGATGGTTTGCCTTTGGCATGGATTTCTTCTTTGGTTAGTTATTATAAGAATGATCTGATGGGTTTTCCCTTGGTTTAACCAAACCACACTTCTTATCTAAAACAAAATACTTGTTTGGGTAATCAGTATTTGCTTAAGTCAAAACTGTTTTATCCCAAAATGTAAGAAGTCTTAATTTGGTTTGCACCAAACTAATTTCTCAATCTCATTGAGAACTTAATTTGGTAATCAAACTTAGCTCAAGTCATAAGGTAAATAACTTGAATTGGGTACTATCCTAATAAATCAAATCTCAACTTGGTTACTTACCAATTAGTCACAACCTTATATAGGAGAGAAGTCCACTTGGTAGTGACTTTATGACAGAATATTTTTGTCCCAAGACAAGTTTTGACTCGGATCCATAATGTTGGGAACTAAAAACTTAATATGGTATTATCATTACAAGCTTTATTGTGTTTCACCCCTGTGTAAAAGGATAGCTCAATTTGCACTTTTCTAAGTAAGACATACTTATTGTAACAAATTTTTGAGTGAAACCTTCAACTCACTAAGCATTTGTCCTTTGGTTGGCTCTTTTAATGCCTTAGACAAGTGTATAATCTATTGCCAAGCTTGTATGCCCTGGTTAGGTGAACAACCAAGTGTAAAGGTCTTTGTGCCTTAATTAGGTGTATAACCTAGAGCTGAAATTTTTTTATACCTCGGATAAGCTCTTGATAAGAGTCGGGGTCTTTTACCTCAAATAGGTGAGTAACTTAGAGTAGAGGTCTTATACCTCCAGTAAAAAAAAAGAGAAGTTTTGTCTCTCTTTTTCTTATTTTTTTTCTTTTCTTTTTTTCAACAATGTTCAAAATAAAAATTTTTTTTGCTTTTTTTAAACTCTTCTAGCTAGCTCCCACAACTCTTCGGGGCTAGATTTGGCCTCAACTAATGGTGAAAAGTGGTAGGCATAGAGGTTGGAGGGGCTAGAGTGGGGTCGACATGAGTTGTGGCCAGTTGAATTTCAATGGGAACCCAGCTGGAAGCATGTAGGATGGCAATGGCTTGTAGCTCGAAGAGGCTGAGGTGGAGAGGTGGTGAGGTGACTATGCAAAACAGAGGAGTCGCCAAAGTGGTTGGCAAGACGCTGTCATGCCTACTCAAGGATGGATGTGGGTGGTCAGAGATGGAGTGTGAGTGATCAAAGATGGAATGTGGGCAACTGGAGATGGAGTGCTGGCAATCGGAGATGGCGACTAGGCATGCACGTAGTAGAGGGGTCATCGTAGTGGTCGGTAGGACATGACTACGACCATTTGATGGTGGGTACGGGCAACCAGAAATTGGTCAAAGATGGCTAGATATGGAGGTTGGACAACATTGGTATCCAATGGTGTGGGAAGTAGCTAGGGGTCGGGGTGTAGGTTTGGACAACTTAATCACAGGATTCGAACGTCCAAACTTGACCAATTTAGTAGCAAGTATTGGGGTGCAGTTGATGGAAACTAACAACAAGTACCTCCAAAACACCAGGAAGGGGGAGCAGAGGGAAAAGAAATAAAAGGAATATGGGAAAGAAGATGAGTTTTGAAACTTTACTAATATTGTATTGAACTTTTGATTTCTTCTTATTCCTTCTTCTTTGTTTTATGGTTCATGTTTTTTTGTAGCCTTTGATCTCCTTTTCTTTTGTGAGATTCTTCTGGTTTTTATAATTGCCATTGGATAATGACATTGGATCAATTGTGATTCAAATTTTTGAATTGTAGAAGATGTTGTTGATTCAAAATTTGAATTGTGATTTCTTTGTTTGGATGTGAATGAGATATTTTTGTTGATGAAATTTAGTTGAGATTTAGATGTTATAATCATTTATAATATGAAAAATATGAGGGGGTTATTTATAATTTTTTTGTCTTTCAGAGGCTAATTTATAACTTCAAAGAATTCAAGGATTTTTTTGTAAAAAACTTATTTGTAAAGTTTAAAATTTATAGGATCTTTTTTTGTAAGATTTATTTACAAAATTAATAAAAGCTGATTTATTTGTAAACAAAAATATTTGATGGGTTTATTTATAAATTTATAAATATTAAATTTGTAATTTAATATTTGATGGATGGTTTATTTTAAAAAATAAAAATCTCATGGACTTATTTATAAATATAAATTTTTGAAGAATTTATTTGTAAATACTAAATTTTTTAAAGATTAATATGTTATTATTAATTTTTGAGGATTTTATCTACAAACTCTAAATTTTGTAGAAAATAATTTGTAATTTGAAGAGCTTATGGACTTTTTCACAAATATTTTCATCCTAATGATCTATTTGTAAGGAAAATTCGGTCAGGGATCTATTAGTAAAAATTTTATTATTTTTTTTTGTCCGAATTTTTGATGAACTTTTGACTAATTTTAGTGTAAATACCTATCTCACTCAACTCATTTTGACTGAATTCAATTTGAGCCCAAATCTCACAATAAGTCAAGTTTGATTAAAGCTCAATTTTCAATCAAATTTAATCGTGATTTAGTTCCAACTAATACTCATATTTATTTAGGTCATAATCCAATGATATCTGGTCAAAATTTTATTAAATTTGATTTTAATAAAAATCACCAAAACAATTTCGATTTAGAGATTTTGTAAGGGTCATGTTAAGGCATCCTTCAATCAAAAGGCAATGCGATTTTACTCGAGGTGAAGTTGTATGCTCCCGTTCAATAGTTGACGCCGCTTTCGTGGTTTGATGAGATACGGTTAAAAATTATTGGAGATCTCTTAAATTTACCAAAAAAATACCGAGTGGATCTTAATAGAAATACCAACTATTATAGAAGCTCGGTTCACCATTAGTTTTGGTCTAGAAGGCTCCTCAAAATAGAATTTGGTATGTCATTTTTTGGTCAATATTTAAGAATAAAGAATTATAAAAAAGATCACCAAAAATATTCTGACGGCGGTCGTTCCAACACTCAAAGCAATCACTATTGAAAAATAAAAAGTGGATTTAAGAAATTTTCATTAACTATTTACCTTGATGAATACTTTTGTATTTATAATATATCAAGACGACTCGACATACTTAAGATTTTTTAATCTAAGTTATGATGCTTGTCAAAGTTCTCATAGTTGATTGATAAGAATCACGTCCTTTGAATTGTATTCTGAAGAATAAAATCCCCAAAAATACTCCTATTATTGACCGAATTTTCGATATACTGAATTTATCGAGCTCCATAGTTTACCTCCAAATGGTCTTTTATCAGATTTACTAAGATGCTAGAATCCTAGAAATGAGTTCGTTCGGGAAACTTAGCGTTTCTATTGATGGCTTGATTTTTGACTCCCGATTTTGACCTTTTGACTCAATAATTTTGGTTTGATATGTCATCAGTTAGCATCATCCATGATTTAGACTTAAAACAATTGTCTGACTTGTCAGTTAAATCAAATTTAACTGGAGGCTATGCTTCTCCGATTTGGCATTTGACCCGATTCCAGCAGGGGTGCAAAATTCGGTGAAAATTGGATTGACCGGCCCAAGCAACCCCGTTCAGTTGAGTCCGCCCAATTTTTACGATGTTAGAGTATCGTAAATTTGAACCAGCCATATAAACCCATCGGATCGGATCGGCGCGCTTCGAGAATCGGGTATATACCGGTTAAGAACCGGTTCTCAACTAAACCGATGCGCTTCGAGTCTGCGATTTAAGAGAACCGGAAATCAGTCCGTTTCTGAAAACCGGTGAACCGCTGCAGGTTTTGCTCATCCGCTAAAACCCTAGCAGCTCCACCCAACTCCGTCGCTGGATGCCCTCTCCAGCGAGAGAAGCGGTGGCTTCCGGTCTCCTCGTTTCACCGGCGGTCCACTCATGGCTTCCTCCTCTTCCAGGCTGCGACACCTTGACACTGGTCTCTCCCTTTTCCCGATCCCCGCATCCGACTTCGCCTCCCGACTTCCACCTCCGGTAGCTCGCGGGCGCTCCTATTTCTTCGCCCACGACCTACGGGACTCCGGGCTTCTAGGACGGCTACAATGGCTTCCAACGACTTCCGACGTGGCTAATTCGGAGTCTAGAGGTCACAGTCCACTCCAAAATCTAGTCCTGGAGCAACACCCGACGGGCTATCATCCAGAACGGGATCTCAATCAGAGATTTTCATGTGACTTCTGGGAATCTGCCCAAGTGGGTCTTCGCAGCAGAATGCAAGGGCATGCTAAAGCCGGGAACTTGCGGGCAGCGCTCGATGTTTTGAATATAATGAAGGAGGCGAGTATTCTTGATTATAACGCTCTCTTATACTATTATATCAAATCTGGTACCATTTGTAGGGATCAACTGGTGGACGTTTTTCACAGGATGAAAAAATTCGGACTGTGCCCAAACGTTTGGACATTCAATATACTTTTCAATGGATTGTGCAAATTAGGGAATTTGGAAGACGCTTTATATGCGATAGAGGAAATGTGCAGCAATAAGTTTATTCCATCCTTTTCATCTTTGATGAGACTGATGAAAAAATCACTGAATTCACACCAATTAGAGATTTCTGTCAGTGTGTTAGAGTTGATGGCAATATATGACTATTTACCGACCTTAACAGCAGTGAATAGTTTGATTTCTGGTCTGGTACAAGTTGATCTGATTCAGGAGGCTTGTCAAGTTCTTTTATTTCTTCTTGACAATGGTTTTGTTGCTAATGTGTATACTTACAATCCGATTCTTTTTGGTTTATGCAAGTCTGGCCAGTGCTATACGGCTTTTTGTCTTTTTTATAAGCTTAGAAGGAAAGGATTTGTTCAGAATGTGTATTCTTACACAGCTTTGGTTCTTGGATTCTGTAAGGAAGGGTTATGGCAAGAAGCTTATAGGATTCTAGAGCAGATGCAAGAAGATGGGTTCCCACCTTCTATTGTTACATATACTATATTCATTAGCTATCTTTGCAAAAATAAAAAAATCAAGGAGGCTTTGGGAATTTTTGAAAAGATGAATAAAGAAGGCTGTAATCCAGATTTGATTACTTACAATGTTCTACTTCATGCATTATGTAGACATAATAGAATGTTGGATGCCTGTGATTTGGTTACTACCATGGAAGAGAGAGGTTTCCTTCCCGATCAATTTACCTATTGTGCAGTGGCTAGTGGTTTGCTACATGCTGGAGAAGTCAAGGCTTCTCATGATATTCTACTCAAATTTATTTCAAAGGATAATACTGTGGATGTTGTCACTTGCAATGTCTACTTCTATGTCTTAGGTTGCAAAAATAATGTCAGAGAAGCAATGAGTAAGTTGGTCAGCATGATGGAGAATGGATTTGTTCCCAATAATGTGATATATAACACTATATTGAAAGGACTTTGCAGAGAGAGGAACTTTGATGAAGCATTAGTGTTTTTAGATGCTACAAAATGGGAAAGAGGTGGGCCTGATTTGATTTCCTTCAAGACAATTCTTTCTGCAGCATGCAAGGATGGAAATTCTTCAATGGTCAGAAGGGTCCTCCACCGTATGGGCATTGAAGGAATTAAGCTTGATATTGTTGGCATGACTTGTTTAATGCAATACTATTGTCAAGTTGGTGAGCCAATTGAATGCTTCAAGCTTTTTAAGCATATGATTAATGACGGTCATAGCCCCACTGCTGTTACCTACAATGTGATGCTTGGTAGCCTTTGCAAGAAAGAATTGCTTGGATTTGCTAATAAAATGCTTGATGAGTTCAAAAAGGCTGGGACATTTCCTGATACCGCCTCATATAATATTCTCATACATGCTGCCATCAAGCAAAATGATTGTCTTTTGGTGAAAAATTTGTTGACTGATATGTACAACTATGGTTTAGCTCCTGATGCTTTCACCTACGGATTCTTTAGTTTTGTTCTCTGCCAATCTGGAAAAGTAACTAATGCCTTGCAACTGGTGGATAGGATGGTGCAGGAGGGAGTAAACCCAAGTAGTTCTTACTACAATAACATTTTGAATACCTTGTTTCGATTGTGTAGATTGTGGGATGTTTTGTTGATATTAATCAAGATGGAGATAGAAGGTGTTCAACCTGATTCTGTTTCCTTAAAAATTTTCAACCATGCAATGTCAAAGTATGGTCAGAAGAGGTTCCCAAAGGCCATGAAGTTTCTCAAGCTTATGATCAGTAAAAGACACATTCAGCTTGAGTCAGGGAAGGGCTAACAAAAATATTGTTACATCCTCCAGTTTGCCTTGTTGATCAAATATTCGGACAACTACATTTAAATTGGCCTGCTTTACATAGTGTGTATGTATATTCTGGCCTTGTGAAAGCTTTCCTCTATCTCTTGGTCACAGGTATGTTTTGTTCCTCTCTACTTTTCTTTCTTATCCTTTTGGTTAATTGAAATAACTATTCTTCATTTCATCAACAGCTTTCAGGGAGTTAACAGATGATAATCTAGCAACATCCTGATTCTATACGTTTGCTGTTTGATCACATTTAGGTTCGGGTAATGATCCAGGCCATTTGGTTTTATTTTAATATAACATTCCTATAAAATAGATGAGGTGTGAATGAGGATGTTGTAAGGATACTGCAGGAGGTGTCTGTGAAGGGGTTGAAGGGGGTGAATCTTCTAGATCGGCAATTGAGGTTGCTGTCGGAGGCATTTGTGCAGATTAGGGGCTTGGTAGCGGTCAATGTCTTCAGCAATCAGCTTGAGGTTCATGGTTTTATCTTTCCATCTGAGCCTTCTATTTTGCTATACTTTGATCTACATTTCTTGGTGTTGTTGTTTAAATTAGAATAGGAGTATGAAATAGAAATGGAAGAATTGTAGCAAGAATCGAAGTTTGACTGAATTATTGCTGATTATTTTGACCAGTAGTTCCCACTATTTGGATTCATACTGTAATGCATAAACCTCACCTCATGTTTATGGAGGAAGGTTTGCTGGTTAGTATGCTTCAGAGATGCTAGTATCTTTTTCAATTTTCCCTTTAATGGCAGCTATTGTGGTTTGTGTACATACGCATGTAGTGGTCATAGCTATGGATTTGTTTTCTCTTAGTGTCTTGTGTATCTTTTCCACATTTTAACATACTGATGTGGACCTTTTCTGTTATTATATCAACTTCCTTCTGCAATGTTGTAATATCTTTGTTTTTATCATAGAATCTCTGATCTGAATTAATCACACTATATTGCTGACAATTCATATCTTAATGGTATCCTAGCATACCGTGAGCTGTATGTTTTTGACATAGTTGTGGTTACAAATTTGAATATAGATTTCGTTGGGTCAGATTTCACTGACATAGTTGTGGTTACAAATTCGAATATGGATTTCTTTGGGTCAGATTTCACAAACGAGTGTGAACTTAGGGACCCACACCCAACTGACAATTTTTTCAGCATATCTGTCAGCTAATTTTTTTTTCTTTTTTCCCAATCATTTTATCAAGTTCGATAATCAGATGTCTGAAACTGCAGGTGGCTCTAGTCACTGAATACAGTGATACCTGCTGAATATGCTCAACAATATCTGCAGTCAATATTGAATTGATGCCTATGCATGCATTTCATTTACAGTTATTGTAATTCCAAATTACTCGAAAGAAGTAAACAAGTTGCATAATTTGTGGTCATTGGATGTTGTGCGCTTATTAAGCAGCAACATTTGTTTGGAATTGATAATCATATGGAACTGTTTTATAAATTCATATGCTCCTAGAATTATCTAAAACCATCTTCTTAGAGATTTTGAGAGGAACTTTTTTGTATCACGTCTCATTTTAATTGTATTGTATTTTGCTATATTGAGAACTGTTATATGAGAGGAAAGATGAGTAGAAAGTCTTACTTTCTCCTTTTCTTTTGAGTTCTCAAACTACATATTTCTCGGATTTTGAGTTCTCAAACGACATATTTCTGGGATTCTATGTTGCAAGAGTTGCATTAGATTGCATACATTGCCATGTTTGATTCTCATTTTGTAAGGTCTCATTATTAATATGCTACTATGTAATTCCATGCCATTTGCTATGGATAGAATGCCATGCCATTAGAAGTTGCACATCAACTATTTGACCTTTTGTGGCAAAACCATTTTTGAACTTTTGGTTTGGTAGGTGGGAGCAACTGCTCACAGTTGCAAAATGCTTTTGAGCCCTAGCAGAGCTTTGAGAGGAAAAGAGAGGAGAACAGATGGAGGAGAAACAGAATTTATTGATGAAATTTTCCACAAGTGAAACCCTAGCTGTGCACCTTATTTATAGGCACATAGAGATAAATAAATATCAAGACGTACAGATAAACATAGTTTAAGATACAAATCGGGATTGGTTTTATCTGAAGTAATCTTATCTAAATAATTCAAATAGACCAAATCTAAATCTCAGGATAAACTTACCCAAATATTTAATTATTGATTAGGATTTAGAATAACTTGAATTATTTCTAACAATGAGGAGTATTCTGTTCTGAAAAGCTGTGGTTCTCATTCCTGGCAGCTAACTTGGCTAGCCAGTGCAGCTGCACTTAGGGCTTTGGGCCTGTGTATGATTCTGTAGTTGGGTAGATTTTGACATTCCTCAATAATCAATTTGTGGATAGCTTCTAAAGTCTCATCACCGGTTCTTTTTCTGTTTGCTACATCCACAGCCTTCTTTTGCATCTGAGATTGTCACCACATTGTCAACCTTCCTCTTTGTGTCTTCTCTATTGCTGCAACCATGTCAATTAGTTCAGCTTGTATGTTGTTTCTTACTTTGCTCGGTACAGCAGCTGCAACTTTGCAATTTCCCTGTTTGACCACCACTATCCATCCCACTCCAGCTATCCTGTCACAATGAAAAAAAGTAGTATCAGTCATAATAAAAGTAGGGTCCTCTCCCAAGCTATGGAAAACTTTGTCAATCATCACCCTCACCTTCCATGGTACGCTCATGGGTTTCTTCCTCTCCCCTCTAAAAATCTATTTACACCTCTTCCACAAGAACTACATGACATAGCCTAAATGGGATCTGACAAAACATTGAAATTGATTGCCTTTCGGGATTCAATTCTTCCCAAAGGCAACAAACTTCAGTACCTTTTCCCTGTTCAGCTTGGTATTCTACATCATCTCGACCTGTCTCCACACTTTATATGAAGATGCATTCATACAAAATACATTCCAAGATTTCTCCAGCAGTATTACAATAATCACAGTAATTATACCTACTCATGCTCAAGGAGGGTCAAACATGGGTCGAATCCAAGTTCATTAATGGGTTGAGATAGGATCCAATAAGAACTCATTAAAGATTGAACCGAACATTCATTGTGGATCTAATAAGAAATCATTCAAGGTCAGATACAAGAATGATCAATCAAGAATCTATCAAGAGTCAAATCTAAGATTCATTAAAAATTTAATAAGAACTCATGGATTCAAGCTTCATTAAGATTTATTAACAAACTGATAAAAGTTCAACACAAGGTTGAAGTCAAGCTGAATCGAATAAAATTAGACTCGAATTAAAATTAAGTTCTGAACATTGAACTAAATTGAATTAGATACGGATCAAAATCAATATTGCCCCAACTAGGATTAATGATTAGTATTTGACAAATATTCTTAAAATCAATGCTAACCTTGATGGATTGAATTTATTATCACAAATTGAGCATTCACCATTGATACCCTTGATTTCAAAATCCCAATAGTTATTTTTGGAAATGGATATTTCACATGATTTCTCTAGTCAATTTGATGTTCCCTCCATAATGACGGTAGTCAGTTTATGATAATAGCATTTGATTTTATGCTATAAAGCATTAGTGTAAACTTAATTACCAAAGTTGAGATGATTAATTTACTATTCAAACCGGTAAAGAAGAATAATATGGGCATAGTTTTGAAGGTGTCAACAATGCTCCAAGTTTTAATTGACAACGAACTAAGAAAGGTCATCAACTGTTAAGTTAAAGATGATTAACACAAATCAAAATCACTAATCATTCTTTCAAATCTGATTAATTTAAAGTAGGATCGATTTACTTAGTCAGCCAAGATGTCTCTTTCTAATACTTCAAATTCAATAAAGTTATTGGCTATGAAAACATTTCAAAGTCAATGAAGTTATCACCTGTCTTATTGATTATATAAATATTTCAAAGTTAATAAAGTTATTGTTTATGTCTTATTAGTTATAGAAATACCTTGAAGTCAATAAAGTTATTGTCTATACTTTATTGGCTATAAAAATATTTCAAAATCAATGAAGTTATTGCTAATACCTTATTGATTAATAAAAATATTATAACTTAATAAAGTCATCTTCAATATCTTCTTGGTTAACAAAAACTTTTCAATGTTAAAAAAAGTATTGCTTATGCCTCATTGGTTATGAAAATATTTCAAACTCAGAGTTTCGTCTACACTTTATTGGTTAATGGAAATAATTCAAACTACGAAATTATTTCCAATGTTTTATTACTTAACAAAAATACTTTGACAAAAAAAGTTTTCACCTATATCTCATCGGTTATATAAATACTTCAAATTTATAGAGTTATCACTAATATCTTATTAGTTAATGAAAATAATCCAACCTGATGAAGTTATCACCTATGCCTCAGTAAATATGGAAATATTCAACTAACGAAATTATTACCGACGCTATAGGACTAACGGAAATACTTCAACCAAAAGAAATTATCACAGAGCTAATGGAATTACTTCAACCGATAAAAGTTAATGCTAAAACTTAAAACTATTAAAAACACTCCAAATCCCTCTTATCTCCTTTTATGTTCTACCATATGATACCACCAAACCAAATCATTAATAACCGCCAAGGATTAAGTTAAGATCCATTCGAGTTAGATTCCATATGGTTCAACATACGAGATTAGGGTAATAGCATATATTAGAGCTTCTTTTTTATTTTATTTTCATGATTTTTTTGTTGTAAAGTGAAGATATGTCCTTACTTAAGTCATGTTTCATTTTTTAAAATCAATCGAATGTTTTCTTCTTTTCTTTTTTTGTCCCTATTTTATTAGTTAGGTTTTTTACTTTAAGAGTCTTCAGACAATCGTTAGGATAATTTAACAATAAGGGTTTGTCTCTGTTGAAAGTTAATATTTTTATAATACCTAATAGCACACTTAAATTAAATACGTTTTGATTTATGCATCAAGATCACTTTCCAGAGTCTTCA
Organism: Trichopus zeylanicus subsp. travancoricus; assembly: GCA_005019695.1. Taxonomy (NCBI): domain Eukaryota; kingdom Viridiplantae; phylum Streptophyta; class Magnoliopsida; order Dioscoreales; family Dioscoreaceae; genus Trichopus; species Trichopus zeylanicus. Next base: position 92,124 of record RXID01014501.1, read on the forward strand.
GGTCATCGAAATTGATCGCATAATCAACTTTCAATAAATTATTAATAATTTTATTGAAGGTGTTTAAGTGATATAACATAATTATACTTTTACTCATACATAATCCGTATAACTATTATTTCTACTAGAACTTGTTTGTGAGATTGTTCGATATATACAACTTTTAAGTTTTATCTAAATGTCCACTATTGTCTTCTCATTGATGACATTATACAAAATCTCATCAGTTATGTTTAAAGTAATTAAATTCAATGTTTTTTGGTCTATTTCCTCTCAATCTTCATTATTTATCTTAACCAGCTTTTTTCTTTATCCTCTAACATTTTTTTACAAATTTTGTTAAATAAGAACCGTCTTCATTTGTTTTTTTGTTGTAAGATAAAATTTATATGGTCATCAAACTTTTGTACCTCAAGCAAGGACTTTACAATCTCAGTTGTTTGCTTCTATATTTCGATACCAATTATTATGATTTATAGTAAAAGATTCACGAATTGTCTTGTTGTCAAATAATGCAAAAAACAAAGACTAATGCAAGATAAAAATAATAATAATAAGAGTCACAACGATATGCATAATTTATCCAAAATTAGATTACATCTATGAAGAAGCAAGAGATCCACTATTAATAACCTCTAGAAGAGTTTACAAGAAAGACTACTATATTTTTCTCCAACTAAACTCTTTAACAAATCTCAATGATACCTCCACTTTCAAAAAAAATTTCCAAAAGAGTATCACGGGGAATCACCATAAGAAATCACTGAAAAACACCAAAAAGACTCATGCACAAGAACTAACACTCCCTCTCTTTTTCTTTCTTTCTATTTCTCTCTCTTTATTTTTTTCTAGTTCAACCTTAGCATCATACTGAAATTCTATGTATTACTAAAGTATTAATAGACCCTTATTAAGTCTAAGTTCGACTTTGATTACAACTAATATTATATAATAGATATTCAAAATCAGATATAAATCTAAATCTAACTTTAGATTCTTACTTTAATTTATTAGTACCAAATAATTTATTAGTTGTTTCAATAGAACTTTGCCCTAATTTGACAACAAGCTTGGTTTTTTTTATAAATAACTATCAAATATTATATTTCATGATAGTTTGTTTACACTAAAAGTGGATCATGTTAGTCATGGTAAAAAACACTTTCCTTACTATTTTTATCCTCATAACATAGGTGTTTGATTTCCGGATCGTATTTCTTGTTCCATGTTCTTGTCATACTCATAAAGCACATTTTAATTCAATATATTGTATTCTCATATTCAAGAGTTATTGTTTGTGAATATCAAAGACTTGTAACAAGTTTTCGTATGTTGTCTAATAAACTCTACAAGAACTTGACCTCCAAGAAGGGCAATACATTAATATGAGCATTGTTCCGACAAATATCTAACTATTATTAGATGGATGATGATGGCTTAGAACTGTTAAATATTAAAACTATTGAATATTATTACTTGGTGACTGCATATTTGATAGTTTGAATACTAATTTAAAGGAAAAAAAAGAACCCATTTGACCAATTAATTGATAGTCAACGGAGAGTCTCTTAGGAATGGTAATCTTCAAAATATTTTACATGGTAGGAGAAGTAATTATCTAAATTATTTAAGGATAGATGCTCTTGTGCTCATGAATTTGGTTAATATATTAAGAGACCAAAATGTTTTGCACGATACACTATATGTTATTGTTGAGAAATAATTTATAATATTTTTTTTATTATATTGATTTTCATTCAAGGAATAGGAGCATAAAGATAGTCTTTGTAAGGCTAGTGAGACAATCAATTGATACTTTAATGCGTGCCTGAGAACTACATGTGATATCAAAGATCAATTCATGTCCAGGCAATCTCTTCGACATATCCTATTATAGAGAATAATCCTAACTATTAGTTTTTGTTTAAGGTATATTATTCATAATTATTATTTTTCTTTGATTAAAGATTTATTTTTAATATTTAATTACATTTTATATAGGATTGCATTAAATTGATTGATAGAACAATCATTATTTTAAGGTATGTTATTCACAATCTTTATTTTTCTTTGATTAAAGATTTATTTTTAATATTTAATTATATTTTATGTAGAATTGCATTAGATTGATTGATAAAATATATATGCATGTTAGAGTTTTGACCGACATATTTTCATGGGCATAAAGATATTACACAAAATGTGTTAACCACAATTGACACCAACCTTAAATTTTTGTAGATTTAATAGGATGAGAAGGATTTGCAAATGATTTTATTATTCTGAGAGATGCTATTTCTCGATTTTCTTCTAGTCATCTGAAACATATAAAAGATATCAATTTTTGTTAATAACTATGTCAAGTATTAATGTATAGTGTGGTGATCAGGTTAATCTTCTTGTAAGAAAATATAAGCCTCCATTGGGTTCATTGGAGAGATAACATAGTAGTTGAAATATGTTTTTTTTTTAACATTTTTATGTAGACATTGAAGGACTTTGTTTCTTGAGACATTCATGTGATATGTATTGTGGACATACTAGCATGATACTTATTTTAATATTATTTATGTGTTACTTATTATTAGTTGTTAAATTCTTTTTTATACTTGTTTACTAAACCTTTGTTATTATTTTAAAAGTATGGATTTCGAGGGACTTGAACATATGGACTCCAAATTATTTTCTAACTCGATAAGTCATGATTTGAATGTTGTTATTATCAATTAAGGAACAAGCAAGACTGTTAAACAATCTAATAGTTAGAATTAAGTGGTTATAAGAATTTCTCGATAATGCGAATATGTAGTGTATGGATAACTTTTATACAATACTCCTTAACTATGTAATACTCCTATATGTTGAAATTAACTTATTGTGAATGTGTTACTTGTTTTCTATTGGAACTAATTTATTGTGACTATATAATGATCATATTTGTTGGACCTAACTTATTAATGTGATGATACTATTTGTTGGACCTGCTTGTGTTTACTTCTTATGATTATATTATATTTATACTTATATTACCTTTTTCTATATTTGCATTGGAGACTAACTATATGCTTTTGTTTTATCACATCATTGAAGACTAACTGTGTCTTTTGTTATGTTATTTTTTTAGACCAATTGTGTTTTTTTTAATGTTTTTTTTCTAAACCAACTGTGTATCTTTCTTTTATGTCATTTTCTTAGATCAATCATGTGCCTCATCTTTGTGTTGTTGTTGATGGCCAATTGTGTATCTTACTTATATCTTCATATTAAAAACTAATTGTGTACTTTATCTATGTGTTATTATTGATGGCCGATAATGTGTTTCTGATTTATTATTACAAAATCACTAGTGGTGGTGGTTACAAAGAGCTGCCAATAGTGGAAAAAATATTAAGATAAAAAATTTTCTAACATGTTTTTCTAGCGATAAGCAAATGACTAATACTGGTATCAAAATTTTTTTTGATATTTTTAAAATGCCGCTAATACTTTTTACTGGCATTTTTCTCCACGTTTTAGGAGTGTCAAGAGTAATAAAAAATTTTCAATATTTTTTAGAACAAATGCTGAAAATTTTTAATGTTTGTTAAAAATACCAAGAATGTTCCTCACTTTTTTTAAAAAAGCACCTTAAATTTTTTTAGCATCTTTCAATAAACATCAGAATTGTGTCATGCATTGTAAATTTAAAAAAAAGCTACTACTATAATAATCCTATTTTTCACATTTGCCCATCAATACATATGCTACATGATCAATATGTTCATTCAGGTAATCTTCACAATTATAACTAAATCAATAAATATATCTTTCTTTTAAAAGACCTATCCTCAACCACTAGTATATTGGGTATCATGTCAACAATATAGGAACCCCACTGGATACAAAACTAACTATTGAAATGTAGGGAAAAGCAAAACAAGTAACCATATTGGTTCTATAATTTTTAGAATTAAAATCGGATTCTAATTTTTAAAAATTTTAGAATCAAAATAATTTGGGTTGAAAATTGAATTTTCAATTTCAATTCTAAACTAGTTTTAAAGCGATTCTAAAATCGACATACCGATTTCTCAAATTATTAATTTTAAAATCTATATTTTACATCATAATAATTTAAAAATTAAACATAATTTATAAAATAATATTTTTATGATATTTTTTTATTTTAGTGGATATTAAGAAAGATATTTAAAAAATTATAAATGTGAAATTAAATTTTAATATATATATATACATACACATATACTTATATTTATTTAAAACTAGTACAATTCTAGTTCAACGGTTATTTATAAAATGTAAAATCATAATTAAAATTAATTTTATGAAGCTATAGGATTTATTTTGAAAATTGATTTTTCGATATGATCTGTTGAGTTTTAGGTGTCTCGAACTTGAATTAGAGTTTGAGTTAAAGTAGGAATCCAAAGTTGGATTTAGATTTATAATTGATTTGTATTATTAGGAGTTGTAATTAGAGTAAAACTCGGACCCAATAAGAGTCTATAAATATACTATAATATATAGGGCCTATGTGTGACGTAGTATTGAGGTTGAACAAGAGAGAAATAGAGAGAGAGGAATAGAGATAATAGAGAGAAGAGAAAGAGAGAGTGTTAACTCTCATGTATGAGTCTTTCTAGTGCTTCTCGGTAGTCTCTCGTGGTGATTCCTCGTGGCGTTCTCTTGGAGATTCTCTCTGAAGGTGGAGGCGTTGCCGAGGTTTGGTGAAAGAGTTTAGTTGAGTAAGAAAGAGTGAAGTCTTATCTTATTATTTTCTTTTATCTTGTATTACTTCTCGTTTCTTGCGTTGTTTGAGAACAAGGTGATTCATGAACCTTCCGCTGCGAATCCCAACAATGATCTTCAATCACTCCAACAGATTCACTAAATTCCTTGTAAATCTAGTCAAAATAGCATTAATCTTCTTTCAAGTTTTTGAATACACTTAGTTCCATTCTCATTGAGACTTTTCAACTGTATGCACCAAAAGCCAGTTAAGATAAGTCAATGTTAGCAATAGTTTTAATGCCAAGAACTAAGACATGTGAACAAACAGGCACCTTCTGAAGTTCGGGCTTGAGAGGAGCAATATCTTCTTTAACATTTTGCTTCTCTTCCTCCAACTTTAAAACTTTTGTTGGATAGTTTTTTGCAATAGAACTCTTCCAAATGATGAACAATATAAAAGGCTATGGATTACATATAATTAACTATAACAACAAAAGGAAAATAATTAAAAAAATTGCACAAAATAAAGCATGTTAAAGACATGAATAGTCAAAATAACAGGACAAAGCAAGTGATTGCATTCCCTTAGAACTTTTCTGTCCCACACTTGTCACACAACAATGGGAATATGTGGATGTGTCAGACCTTGGTTGCAAGCAATCATTTCAATGTGAGAGGCATGCCATAAAATCACCAATATTACCAACTATGAACAGAGCCAAAAGATGACTCTAGATTACAGTTTTTCTTGAGAGATGTATAACCCAAATTTATTACCTCCTTAAGACTAAAATAATGAATTTTTTTTTTGGAGGCTGTTTAGATGAATTCTCAATTTGGAATCGAGGAATTGGTTAAGTCTGTCAATTCCGAGTAATTGAGAGAATTATTGAAATTATCTAATTCTGGTGTTTAGATGAGTATTTTTTGAATGAAATTAGAAATTAATTAATTCTCTCAATTTTAAAAAATATATTAAATTTCGTACAAAATACAAAAATATAAATATAATTTATAAACAAAAAATTATATATTTTTAAAATTTAAATACTTTATTTATAACTAAATAAAATGAATTAAAATATTAATATTAGAAAATACTAAGTTAATTAAAAAATTAATATAAATTTAATAATGACCCAAAAATAAAAAATTCTATAATTATAATACAATTAATTTAGGATATATTTAATATTTTTTATTAAATAGTTTAATAAATGTAAAATACATATATATTAAATTTAATATTAAATTTAGTACAGATTGCCGCTCGGTGCCATGCAGTAGGTTCGGACGATTCGGAACAAAATACTAAAAAAAGATAATTGATTTAACTAAACTAATCTTAAAGCTTTCTAGATGAAAGAATGTCCTAAAGTTTTAAGACTAGAGTTAAATCAATTGTTCAAGTCATTCCGTATGTCAAACGGAGAAAAAACCACATATGTACAAGCATGAGTTTAGAAGTTATAGATGAAGTTGATGAGACCATCTCACGCTGCTTCTTCTGCCTTAATAATTTAATTCCTTTTCTCTTCGTATTCAGTGTAACCTGTAAAATCATCCGAACGTGAGATTCGAGATACCTGTAAATATGGCGATGAAACTAGTCTACCAAAAAAACAAGGACGCAACATGCAAGAAATAATCCAATACAGCAGTCTGCAAATAATGACCACCATATGAAACTAGCAAGCAGAAAATTTTCCAAGTAGTTCAAGAAACCAAATGCCAAAAGATCATTGTGGAGTTTGTGTAACTAATGAAAAATTAACATTCAAAAGAGAATCAAGAGCGAAAAAATCTCCTCTGGTAAACAATACCATACAACTCACATTCTTGTCTTGGTAAACAACAACCAGTCTAACAAAACCACCAAGCAGAACTCTCTCAAGCATTTAATACCTCAAATGCCAAGTTCCGCTTAACAAGGAGCAATCTACTCTTAAGACATCAAAACTAATACCCCAAACAATCACAAAATAGAACTTTCCACTCGGATGCTTTTCTCAAATTTCTAATCAGTCCCATCATGAAACTAAGATATCTCTTTTTGAATTTCTGGAGGCAATATTCACATAGACAATCCAGACAAATACCAGCCACAATCTCAACTTCTCAACTCATCCCACCACCTCATTATGAACGTAAGATATCATCATCACCACAAAAAAAATACTGAAATCCTTCAAGTTACAGCTAGACGATTTCATATTATTCAAAACCAAACGAATCTTCTCATTTCTGATCGATCAGAACATGAAAACTACTAGTGTAAGAACCGAAAATAGATCAAAACACAGAACTTACGAAGAAATTGCAAACAAGTCTACAAAACACAAGATCGGAAAAGGAAAAAAGTTACTTTTTTCTACGATTGATGGGTGGAGCGATCACGCTGAGGGCCCTCTCTCTTTTCTAAATTTCTGGAGCAGAACACTCGTGAACAGTATCGAATCACAGATCGGCCTTTATCTCTGGCAAATTCAAAATCCTAGCGGTCCAAGGAGGGCGAGGAGAGCAAGGAGCAGGGGGAAGTGGAGACTGGCGGACGGTATCGAGCTCACCGGTGCCACCAACAACGGCCCTTATCTCTGATGAATCCGAAACCCTAGCAGTCTGAGGGTGAGGAGAGAGGGGAGTAAGATGAAGTGGAGACTAGGCAGGGAGGAGAGAGAAGAAAATTTTTATTTTTGTTATTTTTTAGAGGGAATTTCTAGCAATTATGCACAAACGCCCGAACGTTCCGGAGGTTCATGCTATCGGTAATTTCCGGCGTTGAATTAAGAAATATTAAAAATAATCGATATTTAATTTCAAAAGCCGAAATTTTTTTAATGTTTTTTTAAAAATGCTTGGAATGGCTGATATTTCTCTAGAAATTTCGAGATTTTTTGACATTTTTTTTTCTAACGTGAGTATTTCAACATTAATGTAATCATCATCTCATAAAAGCCAAAAATATCCTAAAATAATATAGTATGTATTGTGATTTAAAATTGATTGTATATTTTTATTGTATGTTGTGATTGAAGGCCAATTATATATCTTATTATATTTTATATTTATATCAACTGATATTTATAAAATATTATCAAGATATATTACTATGTTATGTTTTAGAGAGATGTTTGAATATTTATATTGTATGGCTAAATTATCGTGATCAAATCAATATATTTAAAGGTAACTGATACAAATCTTATCTTACTTTAACAAAGATAATTCGATCTCTATAGTAATATGAAGTCATAACAGAATGTGTTGGAAGATTATTATGTACTTGTGTATTTTAATTTTTTAACATATGTATCATCTTAGATGAATTTTCAATTATATATTAAGATTTTCCAAATTTTTCGTATCAAAATTTATTGGTTACAAGGCTAGTTATATTTTAAATTTTAAAAAATTATTTGATAAGAAAACTAAAAAATTATATTAAACAAATCTCTAGTCAATTAAAATATACTTTTATAGCTTCCATTTAGCCCATTTTGTAAAATTTTATTATTTTTTAAAATTATTTTCCCAAATTTAATATTAAATTTATTATATTTTCCTATTTACTTGTAAAAATTATTTGACAAGAAACCTTAAAAAAATTATATTAAACAAATCCCTAATTAATTTAAAATATATTTATATAACCCTCCATTATTGGGTCATTTTGTATATTTTTTATTTTTTAAAATTAATTTACCAAATGTAATATTAAATTTATTATATTTTCCTATATACTTACAAATAAATCATCAATTTCTTAAAAAAGGTATGTATTTTAAATTTATAAAAAAATATTTGACAAGAAAGCTAAAAATTATATTAAATAAATTCCTAATTAATTAAAATATATTTCTATAACCATCCATTCTAAAGCCATTTTGTAAATTTTTATTATTTTTTAAATTAATTTTCTAAATTTAATATTAAAGTTATTATATTTTTCTATTTACTTATAAATAAACCATTGAATTTATTGAATCCTACTCATACACCATAATTTGGAGAATTGATGAAATTAATGAAATTCATTTGCCAACCAAACAACATAATTCCGAAATTGAAGGAATTAGTCAATTTTCAATTTCATTCAAAAAATATCCTTCCAAATATCGAAATTACCAATTATGCTAATTTCATCAAATTCCTAAAATTGAGGAAATTAACCATTTTTCTCAAATTGAAATTTGAAATTGATTCAAATGTCATATTAAAAGGGTCTATTTATTTTATGGGATTTAAAACTTCTGGGACTTTTAAATTTTGATAACTATAAAATCTAGTATTTATTACATAAACATTTTAAAATTTTAGAAAATTTGGGATTTACTGATTCTCCAAAATTGGCCGAACTTCAAAATTCTAAATTTGAGAATCTAACATATGAGATCATGTTAAAGTAACTACTGTCTTTATATCTCTTTCTTCTCGGATTAATCTTATGGTTTGATTTCTCATTTTTCTCCCTTTCCTTCTCTCTATTTTTTTTATACTTTCTTTTTCCTTATCTATAACAAAAGCCCTACCCTCATGCTTCTTTTTCTTGTATGTGCTGTATTTTTTTTCTCTTTGTTGTGAATTTTAATGCAATTTTTTTCTTTTTTATTTTCTAGGATTGTTTTCTTAGTGGGGTGTATTGTCTGTGATATTCGTTTGGTTTTTACTAATTTAGGATTTGAAATTTTAGTTGCTGCTTTCTTTTACATATAAGTTAAATCTCACTGTTTCTTTTTGTGTAAAAAATATTATTCTTTGAATGTCAAGCTTCTCTTGTTGATTTTTTTTTCCTCTTTGACTAATCCTAATTGCATATGATCTTGTTGTTTCATGGGTTTAGGTGTGTTTAAAAATTTCTGCTGCAATAGTTTTGTTATTTTTTATTTCAATACAATTTTCTTCTCTTCTGAAAAGATTTTTTTTTTTTAATTTTCCAGTTTTCATGACCTTTTTCTTTTGATTCTTGTACCAATTCCATATGGATTACCTTCAGTCATACGTTTCTCCGGTAATTTCTTCGATATTTTCGTCCAATTGGTTCATATTTTGATGTCAATGTGCTTCTTTATGGAATATGATATTTTTGATTTATTTCTTTTTATGCTTGCTTTTACTTAATTTTGGGGTCAACGTTTTCTCATGTTTGATATATTTTTTTTAATTTTAGATTGTAGTGCTTTTTTTTTTTAATTTACTAATGATTCCAATATGAACATATGCTTATCTGTTTTTTTCCTTCCAAAGTCACGCATATTTGTCGATCAATCAACACGATCAATAGATTCCAAGCTCGCAAACCATCTGTCAGACTAATTATGGTGTCGTATGTCTTACTTTCTTATTATAAAAATAACCACAGAAACATTAAAATGAATATACAATATTTTATTTATTAATTTTATATAAAATTTTTTAAAATTAAATATTTAAATATTATTAAATAAAAAAGTAAAATAAATTTGAAGCCGGGTAATTTCACTGCCTAAATTCAATAGCGATTATATCATAAAATTTTAATTAAATAAATACCAAATTTATAAATTTAGAACTTACAAATGCAATAAAATAATCACTAGATTTGAAAATTTTAAATTTACATAAACAAATACACTGTTAAAATTTATAAAGTCAAAATTTTAAAGTTTTAAAATATTAATATCTCTAGAATTTTAAAAGTTTATAAAACAAATATGCGCTAAATAAAATTATTATCGGAATCAAATCGAACCAATTCGGTTCTCTCCAGGCCGAGTGGGATCGGATTGGTTTGGAGTTTGTTTTTTCCAAACTCTTCATAGATCGATCTACTCAGCACTCGCGTGTTCTGTATGGTGGCGTAATCAGCCACATGGCAATATTTTGATTGGCCAGTAGCATTATATAAAGTGATGCTTGCGGTTCATTAAATAGCTTTTTATTATATATTTTATGAGAGTTTTATAGAAAACTTTTACATTAAAATTATCGTTTCCTTTAGGAGCACATGTCTAATAATTTGAACTTTCCGGGTCATATTGAAAAGATCCACCATTCTAGAGCTGAATAATATCGGCCTGGCTCAGCTGTTTATGACCCTAGCGAATAGCAATACAACCACCGACCACCGGGTTATTTTCAGATTAGTCCCACATCGCTGGACGAGAGAACCAGCAAGCCGGAATATCAACAAATACAAGCATTTGGGCCTTCGAAAAACAAACCCGGGCGGAATAAATGGGTGACCGTGAAGGACAATCGCCCAGCCGAGGTTCTGCCGGTGCACATCGGAGCGAGAGAAGGCTGGCCTGCCACCTTCGCATATGGTTGCGGGGCTGTTGTTCTTTGGCAGCGGGGGGCTCGCGCGATGGTGCGGCTCCTTCCAATCCGCAATCCTGCCAACTTTTCAATTTTTTTTTTATTTTTAGGAAAATCAATTCGTTATTTGCATTATTTTACTGATATATTTTGCGGAAGCATATATTTGCAAATGGCATTTAACATATTTTCCAAACCATATATGTATATCAAACAGCAATCAAAGAAACATACAGCTGCTTGTCAATCACTGTCAAACATAATATTGGTACAAATTGAAAAATGCTTTTGCACGTACTAACACAACAGTACTGAACTATCAAGTACAGGCCACTGACTAATCTGCAAGAGGGAACTGCTGGAATCCTTGAGGACGCAAAACCGTCAATAACTGCAGAGTTTGAGGAATGGCAATGGAGATGTATTTAAGAGGCAAGGACCTTGCAAAAGCTGTTATAATGTGGATAACTGCAGAGTTTGAGGAATTACAACCTTGCGACCATAGCAAAGAACCATTACGAAGTCCTTGGCTGAGGTACCAACAGATGCCTGCACTCTCTGTGATGATCCCGCTCGAAGCCACATGTCCACCAGGTTATGCAGCGCCATTGTGGGGCTCACCAGTTGGCCATGGCACATGATCTCCACCTGCCACAAGTTGATGATGATCTTATTCACATACAAGAGAGTCATTCATTTATTAATCTAAAAACAGAATTATATATACCGGAGTAGGCACAATAAGGATGATGCAAGGAAAATGAGGTACACAAATTTTACTGAGTCAACTCTAGCTCCCTTTCTTTCTTCACTCGGAGTTTTGAAGGGCAAAATACTAGCGGAAAATTTTGCAACAGTAGGAACATTTTATAGTGTCTAATCACATGTTTCAAGTTCACCAATCTGCAATTTGTTTACTATATGCAAATCATGACAACGATATGCTCATATATGCAAAGGAAAAAACTAGCACAAAAAAGTACAAGAATTTTTGATCTGAGATGCAAACAAGGAATAGCTAATGTTCTCCCCACAGCTGGGAATTTCTTACCTCAGCTTCATTCGCAAGACCAAGTTTCTTCACAAGGTACTTTTGGATGAATGAAACTGGTAGCTCCCCATCCCTAAGACCAAAGTTGACATGTTAAGACTGAAGTACTAATCAAAGATACATAGAGAAGGAAAAAGATAAAAATGAGTATCAATTTCTTGAGGCCATTCATCTTCACTAAAGAAACTCGAAGCTCAAACATGATTTTTTGACTATAATTAGAGAGAGAGAGAGAGAGAGAGAGAGAGAGAGAGAGACTTCATAGACACTGATGATCAGATTATATCTCGCATATAACAATCATACAGAAGAGATTTTACTTCACAAGAAGATATCTGCTACAATACAAACCAAGCACCTGAAGATTAACATTTGGAGATGCCAACTCCTTTAAATGACCAAAAAATTTAAGTATAGCTCCTGCCGCAGAAACATTGAGCCATATGCATGTGGCCGTAATTAAAAGGTTTGGCAAAAAATTGGGCTATGCCAAACTCAGAAGCTGACGTCACATAATAGAAGCAACACATGACAAATAATATGAGAATAACATAAATATCCAGGTTTAGCTGGTTTCTTCAGTGTTCTATATCCTGATCGCAAGCAAACTTTTCTCAACCTTAATTAATTGATGTCACTTGATTTCACAGAAACAGGAGACAAGAAGACCTCCTAAATTGTTACACTGCTATAGGGCCAAAATAAACAACCAGGTATCGGATCTTACATCTGAAGTCCTGGAGCATGTCTTCTATGCATGGCTCCTGAAACTCATGAGAAAGTCATATAGGCCTAAATTGTATCAAACACCACATGGCTGGGTCTCAGATAACTGTAACCAAAGAAAGCTATTATACCATCAAATGCATGAGTTACATCTTCTCTCCCCTTTTGTTCTTCCATTTCTCTGATCTATCTGAATCGGCATATCATATAGCAGCTCTAGGCAGTACCTGAAGTGGCATCTTCTTCATTCCCTCTCCTTTTCTTTTATAAGTTGCTATCAAATCTTAACAAAGTGAAGAACTCATCACCCCAATTTCTTATGAAGGTTATTGAGCAAGTATTTCAAGATATCATCCAGAATTTTTACTGGAAAAGAAGATATGTCTCGAATTCAGTAGCATCACATCTTTGACAAAGCAAAGCATATGACTCAATTTATTTTCTTCATTTGTTAATGACTATATATCATAAGATAGTGTCCTCAGCTTTGTTCTTTATGTGCCATGGTTCATCCCGAATCATTTGGTGGTACAAATTCCACATATCGCATTCCCTGAGAACATTGAAAAGAAAGTACTATCCTGATTCTGCAGTGATTACAGCTAACTTTGGATAATTTATGATATCATGCCACACTCTTCTACTGCTTTGTAAGTGCATAGGTGACAGTAAGTGTTCTGAAAGATATTAGGTACTAATAACTGAAAATGCACTATCCTGATTTGAAACACCTGTTTCCTTGAATTACTCCACAGTCAGTTGGCAAACCAATTAGTTCAACTCTTATTATTTCTTCACAATTAAGGTTTATATGTCTTTCAGCCTTCCCAACAATTCATGCTTCTCGAACTGCAATTGCATGTGAGCTCATTTTCGAAAAAAAAGCTCCATGAGAAGGCTTTAAAGAGTAATCAGGATGTACATACACATACACATAAATAAGAAAATAAAATAAAATGAAAGATAATAAAAAAACCTCGATTCATAATGGATCTTTAAACAACAATGACCAATGGAGCAACAAATTCTTCTCAACTATCAGTGTCACCTTTTGTCCCCAAAATATGCATCCGTATTGTCCTCTCCTCTATGTCTAAGACCTCAATTTCAGGGCTACAGGCCATGCCTGGCAAAGTAGTTTCTGAAATTTTTATTAGGCCTACACGAAAATTTCATATATGCATCTCAGGCTCAAGCTAGGCTCAGGCCAAGGCAACCTAAACCCAAAGCTACCCTGCCCCTGGACAGCCCAAAAATGAGAACCATTCTGAAAAATTCTACTTCAAGCTTTAAATCTGAACAATATATCTATCAAATATATACAACAGAAAGGTATTAAGTTTGAAACCCAAAATGTCAACCTAAGTGAGGAAAAATTAGGTTTTGTAAACAAAATACGTTTTTGAATAAAATCAAATTCCAATATAATTCATCAAAAGAGATATTTACAAAACTCAAGTAGATCACAAGTGTAATAAATGCAAAGCAAAATAAGAAAAAGAGCGCACTGTAATTTATGTGACTCGGAGACTAACTGTTTTTACTCTACAATTCTTATTTTAAAATTAAGAATTTCAATTACTCCATTAATGATATTATTTCTTAAAACGAAACTAAATGATATTATTTCTTAAAATGAAACTAAGCCTTTATATCAAACTCACAAATTGCGAATGTCACTTTCTTCAGGTGAATTCACGTCCGTTGCTTCCTTAAGGTGAAATCATACCCGTATAATTAATGTTGCTCCAACTGATAAAATTTACTCCACACTGGAGCCTTTGCATTCTCGCACTACTAATTTAGGAGTGTTTGTAAGTACAAAAAAAATAAGAATTTAACAATTGAGACTCGCCATAAAATTTCTCAATAAAAGGATAAAGATTAAAAGATTTACTATGAATTGATATCTTAGAATACTATTGGGTTATTAGACTCAGAGGGCTTTAATTTCTTCTCTTTAATAAATATAAAGTTATAATAACTTATTTAGAGAAACTCAATCATATCTATTTATAATTTCTGGATTGAAACTAGCTGTTGGGAATGAAATCCCCCAACCAGTCTCGCTCCATTAGTCAAAAAATTAATCGTTAATTATGTAAAAAATCCAAATCAATTGACTACTTTGTCAACTAGTCAACCGTTTCGGGTGAACCAAAACTCGCAGATTATGTCGTTCGGTGTTCTAACCGATCGCCTAGTTTGCTTAGAATCAAAAGGTTGAATCCTCAATCTAACATAATCGATCGTTCATTAAACCAGACAAACATTTGTTTTGTCAGAAAAACTCTATTAAGAATTTCCTGCAAAACCTAGCGTGACAAATACTCTAAACAAATAATCTAAAAAACAAATTTTTTACTCGACTAAAATAAATAAAAGTTCTAAACCTAACGAGTTGACGTAATCTCTTGAGTTTTTTCAGGTCTTTTTCAATTCTTTAAGTTTCATCTATTAATTCAAATCATATTTTATTTTTAATATCATCTTCATGTCCATTCATATTTAAAGTTTCTGAATAAGTTTGATTTTCATTTTAAACTTGGTTTGGCTATTATCTATACATTTTCAATATATAATCAAATATAATATTTGTTTATTATCAAAACTTTAAACGATAACAATCTCTCCCTTTTTAATTATGACAAACTGATGTAGGACGATTAAAAGAAGTTTAGAAATATCAAAAGAATCTAATTCAGAAGTCAAAGGATAATAACAAATGATTTGATTCACTCTTTTATTTAACTTAGAATTTATCTAATTTAATACATTCCTATGTTGAATTCTCTTTATTATGATGTCATGAGTCTCTCCTATTATGAGTCAATTAGGTCTTATTCGTGGATTCCGCCAACCCAAGATTAATTTTGAACTGAATCCTATTCAGTTTAGGACTTGGGGAGGATGAATCATTATTTAAGATTTTATTTTCGTAGGTTAATTTATTTAGAACTTCTACCAACCCAATTAATAAGTTCAAGTTGAATTGTATTCAGTTTAGTATTTGGGAAGCCAAAAACCTACTCAAATAAGACTTCTAATATTTGTATAAATAGGCCTTCAGCCCTATAGATGGGAGAACCACTATTATTCTTAATAAAGTTCTAGTTTAGTGAATTTTTTCTTTTTCTTATGCATTCAAGAAACTTTTAATAGAGGTAACAATGTTTTTCTCGTCTACCACGCTTGTTATTACGTCAAATGGTATCAGATCGAGACTCTCCTTACTTAATGTCTAACGACAATGCAACAAGTAGCAACCTTAAGGACGGTGCTCATGTGGGTAATCACATCAATCGTGAGTATTTTGACTCGACCATGGAAGCAATTTAAAACTCATTTGCAAATTTGATGCTAAAAATGGATTAACTTAAAGGTCTGAATCAACCACGTCAAAGAATCGATGAAGTGACTCACGATCCAATTGGTCGAAGAAAGGCTCCGCAATTGAATGCAAAGGGTTTATAAATTCTTGAAAACTCCAACGATAAAGAAATTAAAGAAATCCTTCATCGACCAGTTTCTGAGTATTATAAACATCATTATTTTCGCTTGAAGATTGATCTCCTATCTTTCAATAGTCAACTTCAAATCGAAGATTTTCTCGATTGGATTCCTGAAGTGGAACGGATCTTCGACTACATGGAGGTTCCAAATTTAAAGAAAGTGAAGATTGTTACTTACAGACTCAAGGGGCGTGCATCAATATGGTGGGAATGCATCCAGTTGGAAAGGACACGTTAAAATAAAGCTCCAATTTGAGCATGGCCACAGATGAAGGCTTTTCTCGAAAAGCAATTCCTTCCCATAGAATATGATCAGGTACTCTTTCAACAATATCAAAATTGTCGACAGGGTAATTACAATATGAAGGCATATACTAAGGAGTTCTATTACCTATCAGCACGTAATAATCTAATAAAAATTGAATCTCATTAAGTGGTAAGATTCATCAGTGGGTTACGCACAACATCCAAGATAAGATTTCCTTATAATCTCTTTGGACGGTTAATGAGACTGTGAGAAGTGTAACTCGTGTGGAGTCTTAATTGGAGCGACCTGCCATCAGAAATCAAGGAGAACAATTACTGAGAATTCAAAAAGAGCACAATCTATTCCTAATAGAAGTGCAGCTACACAATCTCCTTGAACTCCCATACAAGTGAGTCTTGAAGCTAGACCTACAAGACTATTAGCAAACACCACATCAGCAAAAAACTCAAGTTCAAATCCTAATCTGAAGTGTTATCGTTGTGAAAAATTTGGACATCGTTCTAATGTTTGTCCAGCACGACAGCCTGTGAACCTGGCTATTGAAAATAATTTTGTGATTGACGATTTACATAACTCAAAAGATGATGATCTAGTTTGTAACCAAGAAAACTATGAAGATGAAATATTCGAGGAGCCTGGGAGCCTGATGGTGAAAGGTCATCTTTAATAGTTTAGAATTTGATATACATCCCAAAGTAAGAGGAAAACCTCCAACGTCATAATATCTTCCGTACTCGATACACAATAAATGGCAAAATCTGCGACATGATTATTGATGGGGGAAGCAATGAAAATATCTTCTCCAAGATTATGGTCGATAAGTTTCAATTGAAAACGAAATCACATCTCTCTCCCTACAAAATCGGCAGGATTAAAAAAGTTGGTGAAACCAATATAACTGAACAATATCAAATTTGTTTTTCAATTAAAAAATTCTACAAGGATGACGTAACCTGTAATGTTATAAAGATGGATGCATGTCAAATCCTTCTTGACAGATCTTGACAATTTGATAGAGATTTTATACATCATGAACGAGACAATCGCTATATCTTCTTTAAAGATGAAAAGAAAATTATCCTAACCCCCATTGGCAAACAATGTCGACCCAAAATTTTACAAGAGGAAGATCACTTCTTTCTAATTGTGTAAAATTTTATAAATAAGACTAAAGAGATAACTCAAATATTTGTTGTGATTGAGAAAGGAATGAAGACAATACTCACTGAAACTCCAAAAGCCTTGCAACCCTTCCTACATGAATTCAAGGAAATCATGCCCGATGATCTTCCTGATAAATTACTCCTAATGAGAGATGTTCAACACCACATTGATCTTATACCTGGAGCGAGTTTACCAAATCTGCTCCATTACAGAATAAGTTCAAACGAATCACAAATTTTACAAGACAAGGTTGAAGAATTGATCAAAAAAGGAATGGTTAGAGTCAGCATGAGCCCATGTGCAGTTCCAACTTTATTGACACCTAAGAAAGATGAAAGTTAGCGGATGTGTGTAGATAGTCGAGCCATCAATCGAATCACGGTAAAATATAAATTCTCAATTCCTCGCTTAGAGGACATGTTGGACATATTAGAAGGGTCAAAGGTATTCTTTAAGATAAATTTAAGTAGTGGATACCATCAAATCAGAATTAGACCCGATGATGAATGGAAAACAGCTTTCAAAATAAAAGGACTTTATGAGTAACTTGTTATGTCTTTTAAACTTTCAAATGCACCGCAAATACATTCATGCGATTGATAAACCAGGTACTCAAATCTTTCATTGGTCATTTTGTTATTGTTTACTTTAACGATATCCTGGTATACAGTCATAATGAAGTAAACAATAACTATGCTGAAAAAGGAGAAATTGTAAGTACTTATTATGCTGAAAAAGGAGAAATTGTATATCAACTCAAAGAAATGTGATTTTATAACTGATCAATTGGTGTTCTTGGAATTCATGGTAAGTGCCGAAGGCATTTATATTGATAAAGAAAAGATAAAAGGTATTAAGGAATAACCGATATCCAGAAGTGTATCAGAAGTTAGAAGCTTTCATGGCCTGACGACATTCTGTCGGAGGTTTGTCAAAAACTTTAATTCTATTATGGTATCAATAACCGAGTGTTTAACGTAAACCAAGTTCTTCTAGACTCAAAAAGTTAAGAGATGTTTCAAGTTGATCAAGAAAAAGTTATTTACTACACCTGTTTTGACATTGCCTAACTTTGAGAAGTTATTCGAGATGGACTGTGATACTTCGTACATAGGCATTAGAGCCGTCCCATCACAAGAAGGAAGACCAGTAGCTTTCTATAGCGAAAAGTTAAGTAAAACTCGAAAGAAATGGTCACCATATAAGCTGAAATTTTATATGGTTGTACAAACAGTTCGTTATTGGAAGCACTATCTAATTTAACGAGAGTACATTCTATATACTGACCATCAAGTTTTGAAATTCATTGATAGTCAGAAAGACTTGAATCACATGCATGATCGATGATCATCATTTTTATAGCAATACACCTATATTTTGAAACACAAATCTGGACAAAAAAAAGGTGGCGGATGTTTTAAACCGCAGAACAGCCTTGATGATAACTATAGGCAACGAAATTGAAGGATTTAATTATTTGAAGGAATTGTATGCTAACATGAAGATTTTAAAGAGGAGTTTAGAAAGTGTCAAATAGGACAAAAAAGCGATTCATATCTCCATGAAGGCTTTCTTTTTAAGGATTTTCGTTTTTACATTCTAAGGTACTACTTAAGAGAAAAGGTGATGAAAGAATTGCATAGTAGTAACCTAGAAGAACATCTTGGGCGTGACAAGAGCATTGCACTAGTTGAAGAGCGCTACTATTGAACACAACTTAAAAGAGATGTCACTCGTTTTGTACAAAGATACTATATATGCCAAACAGCAGCTCTGAAAACACTGGCCTTTATACCTCATTATTTGTGCCAAATGTTCCATGGGAGGATCTATCGATGAATTTTGTTGTGGACCTTTCTACAACTCAACGAGTTTTAGATTCAGTATTTGTTGTTATCGACAGATTTTTCAAGATGACACATTTCATTGCATATAAGAAAACTGAAGATGCAACAAGGGTGGCTAATATATTTTTTCAGAAGATTGTAAGGCTACATGGAGTATCACTTCTGATCGTGACACAAAATTTCTAAGTCAATTTTATAAGATATTGTGAAGGCGATTTGATACGTCTTTACAAGTTAATAGTGTTTATCATTCTCAAACAGATGAACAAACTGAAGTGGTGAATTAAACACTTGTAAATATCATTCGGTGTTTTGCAAAAGACAAACCAAAGAAATGGGACTATACACTTATACAAACTGAATTTGCTTTCAATAATATGAAGAATAGGTTCACGGAAAAATCGTCATTTGAAATTGTCAATGAAAAAACCCCAAAGCACCCGCTGGACTTGTGGTATTGCCCAAATTGCTAGGAACAAACATAACTGCAGACAATATAGTGAAAAGAATTATTGAAGTGTATATTGAGGTAAAGAAAAAATTAGAAAAATCCAATGCCAAATACAAAATTAAAGCGGACATTCATAAGCATCCAAAAGAGTTTTAAAAAGAAAATCTGGTGATGGTGTACTTGAGGAAGGAACGGTTTTCAGCTGAAACTTACAACAAACTGAAACAGAAGAAAATTAGACCATTGAATATACTAAGAAAGATAAACGATAATGCCTATGTCATCGACCTCCCGAGGGATTTGAGAATTTCAAACACTTTTAATATTCAAGATTTGTTTAACTACCATGCACCTGAGGGTTGCAAATTACGACAAAATAACTCGAGAATGAGTTCTTTACAAGGAGACACTGAGGTACGACGCTTAAAAAAAGTTCAGAAATAGCAAAAAAAACTAATTCAAAAGTCAATGGATCATGACAAAAATGATTTGATTCACTCTTTTATTTAACTTAGGATTTATTTAGTTTAATACCTTCCTATATTGAAATTCTCGTTATTATGATATCATAAGTCTCTCCTAATATAAGTCAATTAGTTCTTATTCACGGATTCCACCAACCCAAAATTAACTTTGAGCTAAATCCTATTCAATTTAGGACTTGGTGAAAATGAATCATTATTTAGAATTTTATTTTTATAGGTTAACTTATTTAGGACTTCTATCAATCCAATTAATAGGTTCAAACTGAGTGATATTCAGTTTAGGACTTGAGAAGTCAGAAACCTACTCAAATAAGACTTCTGGTATTTGTATAAATAAGCCTTCAGCCCTATGGATGGGAGAACTACTATTATTCTCAATAAAATTCTACTTTAGTGAATTTTCTCTTTTGCTTGTGAATTTAACGAGTTCTTAACAGAGATAACGATATTTTACTCGTCTATCACGCTTATTACTACGTCACAAATCCTTACAAATATAAAATAAATAATCTAGTTGATTAAAAAGAATTTATAATTTATCACATGCATCAATTAGAGCATATATATGAATTTTAACAAAATATGTCTAATTTTAGCATTTAAGTATATAAGAGTAGTACTAAAAAATATAAATCATCAATACAAGTAACTTCTCCTTACTCTGACATTTCTCTCTCATCTTAAAATAATCTAATAATGCCCTCCAAAATATTCTCTCCTTTTTAAAATAATTTTATTATATTATTAAAAGTTATCATATATAAGAATAGATTAAAAACTCGAAGGTATTAGTCCTAAATCATAAGTATGAGACTCTGATACCAATTGAAAGCCTAAATGACAACCTAAAAGGGGGATTAGATTTTGTAAACAAAATAAGACTTTAAAGAAATCAAATTCTAACATAATTCATCAAGAGGGACACTTACGAAACTCAAAGAAATCATAAGTGTAATAAATGTAAGCAATATATAAAAAAGAATACATTGTGATTTCCGTGATTCGAAAATCAACTGTCTCTACTTCATATCCTTTATCTCGTTTTTGAGAATTTCAATTACTCTACTAATGATATCAATTGTTAAGAAAAAAACAAACCTTTACATCAAACTCGCAAATCGTGACCGTCAATTTTTTTAGATAAAACCATGTTAGTTACTTCTTTATAATGAAGTCACACTCATAATTAATATTTTTCTAATCGGCAAAATCTACTTCACACCGGAACTTTTGTACTCTCACTTTTACCAATTTATGAGTGTTTGCAAATAGAAAAGATAAAATTTGACAAAAATTAGAAATTTTAATATGAAATTGATAATTTAGAGCACATTTGGTTTAGTAGCCTTAGAGGACTTTGATTTATTCTCTATAATAAATATGAAATTATAAAAATTTATTTAGTGAAATCCAACCATACTTATTTATAGTTTTTAGGTCAAAACTATTTGTTGGGGGAAAAATCTGCAATTAACCTCACTCTAACAGTCAAAAAATTAATTGTTAATTGCACAAAAAACCTAAATCGATCGACCACTTTTCCAACCGATCAAATGCTTCCGGTGAACTAAAACTTACAAATTATGCTAGTTATTTGATTTTCCAACCAGTTGTCCGATTTATTTAGAATTAAAAAATTGAATATTCTATCTGATACAATCAATCATCTGTTAAACCAAACAGACATCCGATTCTGTGAGAAAAACTCTATTAATAGATTCGTACAAAACCTAACGCAATGAATGCTCTAAACAAATAATTTTAAAAATAAATTTTCGACTCCATTAAGATAAATGAAAATTTTAAGTCTAGCGAACTGATTTAATCTCTTAAGTTTTCTTCAAGGCTCATCTAATTTTTCGAGTTTTGTCCATTAATCGACCATTATATTTTATTTTTAATATCATTTTATATTCATCCATACTTGAGACTTTTGAACGGATTTAATTAATTTTAAACTTAATTTGATTATTAATTACACATACTCAAAATATAATCAAATATACCTTTTATTTATCATTAAAACTATAAACTATAACAAAGTTCACTGCGTGATTATACCTCTCCATTTTGAACTATTTCAGTTACAACCAAGACAATACAGCCTCTAGAATAGGTAAATTCCACCATGTCCTGACTAAAAATTTTGTGGACCATCCTTCCGACTCTTTTGAGTAATTTTTTATTAGAGCCATTTCTAAGCTATGCCATGGACATTTTCAAACCAAATATACAATATGTTGACCTTGGAAACATGTAAGACTTAAGCTTTGCGGTCACAGTTAAATTGACTCAATCCATTCTTGCAACTCCTTAAGAATATTTGGATTTAGCCCTGATGTTTCAGTCTGTTCAATGAAAACTAGAACATATTTTAATAAGTATATAAAAGTTCATCTTTTTTGCTACACCCCTCTCTAACTCAAACTTATTTGGATTGTTATCATAATCATCAACAACAAAGAGCCAATTGGTTACAGTAATGAAATAACAAATTCCAATTGACATATAAAGAGACATTATTTCTCCAAGGAACAATCAAATTATAGAAAAACTTGACTAGTATAATCAATTTATTTAATTCCAGATATTGGATCCACAACCAACAAGGCTGCTTTATTCAAGAATATATTTTTTGTTTATTTTCCCAGAATCCAGGCAACATAATCCACAAATTGTACTATCAAAACATTGCAACTTGCCATATAGTTACCAGCCTGATTCCCTTGCCAAATCGTCAAACATTGATGCAATCACATCCTTGGGAAAGCATCCACCATTCAAATATTTTATAAAATCATGGAATCAAGTTGTATTTAACACAATAGCAGAGCCTCGGGGGTGGGGGCGCAGCCTAAGGAAAGGCCATACCCCACTCCTGTCTGCACCATGGCATAGCCCATTTGAACAAGCTATTGTTACTATCTTGGGTCATACCTGACACGGCCCTTGAGTAAATTTGAGCATCAGACACGGCCCCTGGTCTGCAGCTTGAATTTTTTTTTTAAAAATATAAATATATGATTATATAAATTGTAAAATAAGTATTAATCAAATTGTACCTTAATTAAATTTTTTGGTTTTCTTCCAAAAAAACTTGAGTTCAAATCTTGACAATAAATATTTTTTTAAAAAAATAAAATTTTATAAATACCTAAAAAATCTGAAAAAATAAAAAAGATAGTAAATAATGTTCCCAATTTATATATAAAAAATAGTCTATGAAATATTTAAATAAAAAAATAATTCAATAATTATAAATATTAATACATATATATTATAGGAAAAGCAAGGAGTTGTTTTCGCCTAAATCGGTCAAAAGGGGTGCAATTGCACTTCCCTTTGACTGGTCTAACCCTTTTTTTTTAAAACAAAAATGTCACAGATTGGGCCGTGCCGATACTCTTATTGTATCGTATCCAACCCAATTGTGTTGCAGATCATGGATGCAAAGAGGCCGTCAAGCACCACCCAGCATATGGATCGTGCTAAACACTGCCCAAACACTATAAATTTCGAGTCATGCTTGACATGTCCCATAACATGTCATGTTGGGACAACCTGCACGTCAAAAATCCGTTTTGACACTTCTACGCACCACCCCCAAAAAAGGCTCCTCAAAACTCTAATTTTTATAATATTATTTAAACAATTACGTATTTATCCCCTTAAAAATTATTCTCTTTCCATTTTCAAACCTTATTTCACTCTATTGCAAGCTCTTAACTGGACAATTTTTGAAGATACCCTTGATTAAAGTTTGTTTGGTGTATTACTGATCATATTAAATAGCAACTTCATTGCGAAAAAAGGATTGCATGCAAATCGATTTATAAAGAACATCTATATCTAATCTACATTTACCATATGTATTTATATTTTATAAAAATTACATATATTTTGTGAACATTACTATGGCTAGATGCTCCAATGTCTTCTCCCCACCCCAGAAAAAAAACCCCCACCCACCCACCCCTAAGGTTACAAATCTTGGCTTTGCCCCTGACACACAACAGAAGAAGCATTAGGACTGTCAATGGGCTTGGGAGGCCCGACCTGATCCGAAATTTTCAAGTTCGGGCATAGGGTTTTCACGCTTCAGGTCGGGCTCAAGCCCAAAAATTTTGTCAAAAATGAAAAGGCTTGACCTAAAACCCAATCCCATTCTGAAAAATCTAGTATATAATTTTGGATTGGGGTCGGGTTCAGTTTAAAGATTGAACTTGGGGCTCAATCAAGCTCAAGCTTGGCAAGGCCTAAGCTTGATCCAACCCAATTACACCCCTAAGAAGCACAGATGTGCACATATACTTGGCATGCATTAATAATTCATTTTTAAAAAACACAAGAAATTCTAAAACAAATGTTAAAAAGTTCTAAAGAAATATTAACTTGTAGAGAAATTAGTCAAACTATGAAGAAGTAACATGAACAAACTTTGGTAAAGATAGAAGTGGCTGCTGCATGCATCTGATTAAAACTGAGACAAAAGAAGAAAATGGAAAAAAAAAAAAAAACTTACTTGATTCTCAGGTAACATGCAGATACTTGAGGTAGTGGCACATCCCCTTCCCTGAAACCATGTTGTATAATATAAGAAAAAAGAGGACAATAACAAATAATATCAAACATTTCAAGAAACACACAAGTTAATTGGAAGTTGGAAATAGATCCTTACTGATCAGTAGAGGCCACTAAAGAAAACCAAATTGGACTGATTTTCCTGTCATGTCTAGCAGCTGCAGCATCAACAAGTGCTTGAGCTGAGATTCCAAGATCTATTTTCCGATTGACTCCACGCAATCTTCTAGATTTCACCTTTGGCGGCACTGATGAAATACTACCATTCTCATCATGTGAGTGTTCCACAAGTTTGCTTTTATGATTATTTACCACACAGTTAGGGCCATTTATTGGCTCTGCCTTAATAGCAGTGCTCTGGGGGCTGGATTTAAGAGCCTTTGTCCTATTTGCTGCTTCAACAAGGCAATTTAGAGGTTTCCAAAGCTCAAATTTATCCAGAAATGACTCCTCATTATTATCTGTGTTTCTGTAAGGGGCATAATTAGATGACTCTCCATTTGAAGAACTCTGCATGGCATGTATCAGGAAGTGCAAATAAGCAAGCTAAACCGAGTACTAAATGAAAACTCAAAATCTTCCAAAATAAAATAGATGTGAGCATCTAAACTTTATGCATGCGTGACAACAACTGATAACCTGGATACTCCTGGACATTTCAATAATCATTCAAGGATTTCAAATAGTTGAATCATAAAGTAACGCTCCTCCTGATTTATGGCAAGTGTAAAAAAAGAGATCAGTTATACTGTTGGTTTGTCAAGAATAGGGAAGTTAAACCAAGTTGTACAATTATTATAATGCCTGATCGAGCATGGAGATGACCTTGTGGTTTATGATGTTTCCATGCGAAATTCTTCTAGACACATAAGAACCATGTTAAGGCTCCATATAACACTAAATACACCTTAATTCACTCAAAAGAAACATCAAGTTTACTTCCATTTACCTGCCTTCGGCTGTAAGTCATCTTGGTTAGTGTCTCAGGTGAGCTTGAATTTTCATCGCGACCTGTGATATTATCATTTTGTTTTCTAATGGCTGCAACAATGACAGGACTTAATCCACGCAAGGCAGCAGCTCTTCTAGAGGTTTTCGTTCTCCTTCCTGTCAAGCCTGTCTGACTTCCTACTCGAGGAGTATTAACCACCAACGATGAAAGTGACCTTTCTTTCCTTTTAACAGGAAATGAAATGGAAGACAAAACTTCAGGAGCTTCAACCTTTCGCCTTTTATAAGGAAAAATTTTTGCCCTCACATCTTGCAGGCTGTGATCAGGTCTGCATAGCACAAATAGAGAAGGTAATCTACAACAAATCAACTCACCATTTGAAACTAAGATTTAGCTCCTAAATGAACAGGTTTAAAATATATAATTAATCAATAGACTATCCTCAATATCAAACAGAAATTACTTAATCCACTTTGCAAGGAGAACGACAGAATTCAGGACTCTCCATTCCTTTAACTTGTAAACTGAAACAAAAAGAAAATTCTTCAACATAATGGACAATCCAAACAGTATTATCTGTCAGCTACCACAATAAGGTTAGCCTGTGCCATAAAATAAAGCTGATGTACTACTTATGCATGGAGAAACAGAAGCAACCTATATTTTCCTTGGTAATGAAAAAGTCCATATTTGACAAGCCACTCCTTTTGGTTGTTTGTTGTATTCAAAATATACTACAGAGGTTGAGACAGTCTTTATTTGCTTGTACAGCTCAATTAGTGTGTTTTCCTTCACAAGGTGTGGTCTACTGTATGCTTTGGTGAAAGCATGTGATGGTTGATGTCTTTTTAACATCAAAAAAAGAAGACACAACCAACAGACTTTTCGGGTGTTTTCTCTTAACGCTTTGAAGAACACTTTATGAAGTTAACATCATCATTATTCGTCAATGTCAAAGACAGATATGAGAAAACTTTGTGGGCTCTAAATCAATCTGAACATTTGGTCACAAGTCTTCCATGTATACACCACACTTCGAGTAAGATATATCGTAGAATATGAAAGAATGTTCCATAAATATTTACAAAGCAGAAATTAGAAGCCTTTAATAAGATAGCTAAGTTTAACCAATTGAGTGATTGATATTAAGAGTCAAACCCCCACAATCATCAGATCTTCCGTCATTTTTGCATGTTGTTCATTATAAACTCAGACAATTCCTCAGTCTTGTGTAAACAAATATAACTTGTTTTTTATTCAAATATTTTCTACATCATTAAGAATATAAAGTTTTATTTTTACACACCACTGGCATGTCAGATATTGTTATGCATTGACATGTTTCGTCAATATCGGCCTTTCTCTGTGTCCCATCTCATTTACCCTTTTGTGTATTCATGTAGCTTTACCTTCTAAAGGAATATCCTCAAAGTCGGATACTACATGATGCACAGATGGTGAGCTTTGAAACATTACCAGGCAGGTAGACCATTAGAGACATGAGGAAAGAAAATCTCATTAGTGCTCTAGAAATCTAGGAAAGTTATGCATTATTTTGAAAAAAATTAGTAAATAGTTTAGTGGTCTTCAACAACACAAGACTTGAGGGTGTTTTAGCAGGCAAAGCAGAATATAAATTATTATCTACAGTTATGTTTGTAGGACCTTTTCCTACCTTTTGTAACCTCTGCCTATATAAGTAGAACTGGACCACATAAATTTTCTTTTTGTCCTGCATATTTCCTCATTCATATTGGACTTAAACCAGATATGGTATATCCATAGCTCTTTGGAGATGGGGGAAACTGCAAAGCATTGGTAAATGAACTCTAGCCAAGACATGAAAACAAAGGAAGTTCAACGTTCAGAGCCACATGTGAAACATCAAAGTTCATGAGGTTGACATTAGCTTAGTCTTTCCTTATCACTTAATTCTAATTTCAACAATCAACATTATCTTTTTTTTCCTTTTAGCAAAAATGGTCAAAATAATTTGTTTTGCCTAGCCAAATGGGATTGATCAAGTATCACATAACAAAGCAGTGAATTATCACTGTATGAAATCTTAATGTTGATGCTCAAAATAAGCAAACAGCAATCATATGGATGATGATGGACACCAAAAGTATGGGCTTTGGAAAACCAGAGTCCATGACAACTTCCAAAATTGCATTCAGCACTCAACAAAAATAGCCCCAAGGTTCACACTTCTATCGAGTATTATTGTCATTAACAAGATCATTTTATATCGGAATTTCATCAAGAAAATATTATTTGTAATTACCACTTTGAATCAACTGTGCTGGCCAGCTCAGGCTCCAAAATTATTAAATATGGTTTTTTGCACGTATACACCTGAAAAGGTGTGTAGTTGCATATATGCTCTGGGAACTTAAAATTTCATGTATGATCCAGGCTCTGTTTGGGTTCATTCCTAGATCCTCAGCCTCAGCCCAACCTGTTCACATCCCACTTTGCAATCTTTATCCAATTATTTTACTTCTCTCTTCATTGATTAAAAAGATAGAACTACATGCTAGAGCACTCATTGACAAGTCTGTGCCACAGTTCAAAATTTCGATATTATAGTATCAATTATTGTATAGATGTGCCCATTCAATACTTTTCCAGAGTTCTCCATGCTCATGACAAGTAACTAGGAAAAATAAAAATAAAAATAAAAAAAGAGAATGCATAATAGTACAATGATCAGTTAAAAGATATACTTCATCAAACAACATGTCAAGGAAATACCAAGACTAGAATTTGACCTGAGTTTCTCCACTGGAACACAACCCAGATCAATATTGCATATGGGGCAGCAGTCTACCTCCTCGTCAGCAAGTTTTTCAAAAATACATTTCCTGCAAACTGTTCCAGGATAGAAAAAGCAAGCATATCATATACCCTTACAAATTTATATAATTTAATTAGCCAAAAGAAATTAATGTTAACTTGAAATCATGAAAAATAGTTTCAATTATCCATCCACGTTTCCAAATCTTTCAGAAGTTCCCCAGATTGAAAAAAACATGGAGCAGAAACTGTACATCAAACATATTTTTGAAAAAAGAAAATCCACAAAATTATATATATATGATTGTAAAAATCTCAAAAGGGCTGAAATAAATAAACAAGGATGAAAATTCTGGAAATCATCAACCGCTGCAAGAAGAAAAAGACATGAGGATCTTGCTATAGCAAATAACAATTTATGTTTGCTCTATGAAATCAATAGGGGGTATTTTCAACTGTGGACAAAATTCCGAACCCTCCACCACTGCACCCCTCCCTCCCTCTTTATGTAACCAATGTCTATATCAATTGCATCAAGTTCAACGGGAAGACAGCATTATGAATTTCAGGTATTATGCTACCGTAAGGGAAATTCTACTCCAGGGCAGCTATATGCCTAAGCGAATGAAATTGTTCGAGAGCCAGAGATCCTTCAGCCTCCATGGTGATAGAGAATTCGGCCAGACTATATCAATTCAATTTTAGAAAGCAATAGTATACAATTCAAACTCAATCCACCACAACCATCTAATGAACAGCAACAAGTATGCCTCTACGTACCAGCTACAGAAATTTATACAATGAATACATTGCAAAAGTGAGAATTGCTGTATAATCAGATCCAATCTCAGCTCAATAAACACTCAATCCTATCATTTAGACCGAAAAGAGATTTGGACAGCAGGAAACGAGATGATAAACTCCACCATCAAAAGAAAATGCGATCTTAGCGACTCCCACCCCACGCAATGTAGGCCCTCATACTGTTCCATAACCCAAAACCATCCAAAAGTCCCACATGAAACCTATGCAGCAGCCACGCCCACGGTCAAAAGCAGCCACCTTTCAATCACAAACGCTCACAGGCCACATCCAACATCATCATGCATGCCAAAATAGCAACAAGCCAAACTCCAAAAAGCACAAACAGCCAATCATTCGTGTAACCGCAAAGGTCTCACCCCAAAACCGCCGTAAAAAACGCAGCATCCTTCCACCAAAAAAAAAACTCAGAAAGCCGCAAGAAATCCACCTCCCAACCTCAAATCAAGAAATCCAAAAAAAAAAAAAAAAAAAGAGAGAGGAGGAGGAGGAGGGCGACGACGAACAGGTGTGGAGGCACTCGGAGATGGTGGTGGCCTCGCGGAGGAGCTTGTGGCAGAGGGGGCACGTCATGCAGGCGGCCATCAGCTCTCGGCGGACTTTAACCACCTGCTGCCGCGGCGCCGGCGCCGGCGCGCCGCCGGGGCTGGCCATCGTCGTGGAAGCCTCCAGCTAGGGAGCTCGCAGCATTAGGGGGTCTGCGAGGCAAAAAGATTGAATCTTTGGGGAGGGAAAGGGTCGGGGACTAGCGTCGGGGGATGGGTGAAAATTGCTAAAAGAGGGGGAGGGATTGAGAAAGGAGTGGGCTTCGATAGGGAGGTTGATATGAAAAGAGAAGCAATCTTGAGTTATTTGCTGGTGTGAGAAAGACAGAGAGCTGCCGCTGCATGGAAAGGCGGAGTTTTTGGAGGTGCATGATTAGAAAGGGAAAGAGTGGGCGATCCTTTGTATTCTCATTCTGAGAGTTCGGTTGGGTTTCGATGGGGATGCTGGCTGGTTGCCACTACAGTACAGCAGGTCATTTTTGACGTCATCACATTACCATTAAAAATAAAAGTATTTACTTATAGTTTTTCAAGATTTATTTTATTTATTAAAATTTTTATGATTTTAGTGTTTATCTACACTTATTTTTTTACTTTATTACATACTATCATTTGATTATTATTTAATTAAAATTTTTTAAAAAAAAAGGGTACTTGTACGGTCTATTAAAATTGTATACGAAATGCGTGGAAAAGCTGAAGGGGCGCCAGTCTCGATGTTTCTCAAAATCTTTACACATAAAATGCGCAATGAAAGTTTCACTATAATTCTATATTTTATTTATGTATAAATAGACCCTCACATATTTTTATTTATAGATAAATCTAAATTTTAATATTTTTTAAATAAAATTTACAAAGAGAAACTTAAATGTTTAAAAATTTTTACAAATAAACCCTCCATAAAAATTTAAGTTATAAGTTTAATATTCATATATTTACAAATAGACCTCTCAAATATTTTTATTTACAAATAAGTCCAAATTTTATCTTTTTTCAATACAAATTTTATAATATTGAAGGTTTTAAAAATTAAAATTTTAAATTACAAGTTTAATATTTGTATATTTACAAATAGACCCCTCAATATTTTTTACTTATAAAATAAGTCCAAATTTTATCAATTTTTTAATAAAATTTCACAATATTGAAGGTTTTAAAAACTAAAATTTTAAATTACAAATTTAATATTTGAAATTTACAATAACCCCTTGAATATTTTATTCATAATAAATATAACTTTTTCATTTTTAAATAAATTTTCTAAAAAAGACATTAAAGGTTTTAAACTTAAAATTGAAATTACAAGTTTATATTTGTACATTTACAAATAGATCCTTGAATATTTTTATTTATAAATAATTTTAAATTTTATCATTTTTAAATAAAATTTTACAAAAAAGACATTGAAGGTTTTAAAACTTAAAATTTTAAATTACAAGTTTATATTTATATATTTATAAATAGACCCCTTGAATAAGTCATAATTTTTTATTATCATTTTTAAAAATAAAATTTTACAAAAAAGGTATGAAGATTTTAACAACTTAAAATTTCAAATTATAAACTTAATATTTGTACATTTATAAGTAGACTCCTTCAATATTTTTATTTATAAATAAGTACAAAATTTATTATTTTTAAAATAAAATTTTACAAAAAAGATATTGAAGGTTTTAAAACTTAGAATTTTAAATTACATGTTTAATATTTGTACTTTTACAAATAGATTCCTTGAATATTTTTATTCATAAATAAGTCCAAATGTTATGATTTTAAAATAAAATTGTTCGAAAAAGACATTGAAAGTTTTAAAACTTAAAATTTTAAATTATCAATTTAATATTTACATATTTACAAATGACCTTTTGATTATTTTTATTTATAAATAAGTCCATATTGTATCATTTTTTAAATAAAATTTTATGAAAAATGACACAATTTTTTAAAAAATTTTAAATTTTGAATTATAAACTTAATATGTGTACATTTACAAATAGACCCTTTGAATATTTGTATAAGTCTAAATTACAAATAAAGATATTTAAGGGATCTATTTATAAATGGGGATTTTTATAATATCATGTGTGATGAATTAATCCTACATCGGATATTAGATAGATAGAGTTCAATATATATAGTGAAAAAAGTTCATATCCGATGAACTTAAGCTTTTAGAATGATTTGATTTTTGGCCCGCTATATTGATCTAATTCGACTGTATTTTGATTCCCCCAACAAGTGGTATTAAAGCTTTCGGTTCAAAGCTGTGCAAATACTTAAAACCGAAATTACCGTAATAATATAATTGAATTGTGTCACATATTAATCTCTCTTAAAATAAAATAAAAAATTAACAAAAATCCATTAGTATAGGTCACACGGTGGAATTGATCTTAACACCAAAGGCCCTTATAATCAATTTTTGCAAGTAGATTCTTATAATGTCAGGTGTGATAAATTAATCCCACATCGGATATTAGATAAATAGAGTCCAATATATATAGTGAAAAAGGCTCATATCCCATAAATTTAAGTTTTTGGAATGGTTTGGTGTCTGGCCCACTATATTAATTTGATTCGATACTCCTTCGACTCCCCCAACAAGTGGTATCAGAGCTTCAAGTTTGAAACTGTGCAAACTCTTAAGACTAAAATTACCATGATGATGTGACTGAATTGTGTCGCATGTTAGTCTCTCTTAAAATAAAATCAAAAATTGAGACAAAATCCGTTAGTATGGGTCACACGGTAGAATTGGTTAGCTAAAAGAGTATCGTGATGATGTAACTGAATAAAGTTACATGTTAGTCTCTCTTAAAAAATCAAAAAATGAGACAAAAATCTATTAGTATGAGTCATACGATGGAACTGATTGAGTAAAAAGAGTTCTCGATTAAGAGTGTTAAAATTGATATGATTAAATCACACCTAAAAAGGAAGATTGTTATAATGTTAGATGTGATAAATTAGTCCTACATTGGATATTGGATAGATAGAGTTCAATATATATAGTAAAAAAGGCTCATATCCCATGAGTTTAAGCTTTTGGGATGATTTGGTATTTGCCCCACCAGATTGATCTAATTCGACAGTCTTTCGATTTCCCCAATAAGTGGTATCAAAGCTGTGCAAACTTTTAAGACCGAAATTACTATAATGATGTGACTAAATTATATCGCATGCTAGTCTCTTTTAAAATAAAATCAAAAATTGAGACAAAAATCTGTTAGTATGGATCACATGGTGGAATTAATTAAGTGCACCAAAGGCCCTATAATCAATTTTTGCAAGTGAATTGTTATAATGTCAAGTGTGATGAATTAGTTCCATATCGGATATTAGATAGATAGAGTCTAATATATATATTGAAAAAATCCATATACCATGAGCTTAAGCTTTTGGAATGGTTTGGTATCTGACCCACTATATTGATCTGATTTGACACTCCTTCAACTCCCCCAATAAGTGGTATCAGAGCTTCAGGTTTGAAGCTGTGCAAACTCTTAACACTGAAATTATCATGATGATGTGACTGAATTATATCGCATGTTAGTCTCTCTTAAAATAAAATAAAAAATTTAGACAAAAATTCGTTAATATGGGCTACCCAGTAAAATTGGTTAAGTAAAGGAGTACCGTGATGATACGATTGAATTAAGTCATATGTTAATTTCTATTTAAAAAATCAAAAAATAAGATAAAAATCCATTAATATGGGTGGAACTGGTCGAATGAAAAGAGTTCTCAATTAAAAATATTAAAATTGATATGGTTAAATCACACCTAAAGGGAGAAATTGTTATAATATCAAGTATGATGAATTAGCCCTACATCGGATATTGGATAGATAGAGTCTAATATATATAGTGAAAAAGACTCATATTCTATGAGTTTAAGCTTTTGAGATGATTTGGTGTCTGGCCCACGATATTGATCTAATTCGACACTCTTTCAACTCTCCCAATAGTGGATGCCTATCTCTTCAAGGCCCTTATAATCAATTCTTGCAAGTGGATAATTATTTCTTCAAAGGCAACTTGCTTTATATTCCTAAAGTGGGAGTTCATTATTAAGGAAGCAAATGAAAGAAATATAGAAGGATACGTTGGAAGAGATAAGACATTAGCCTTTCTCCAAGAAAGATTATACTAGTTGCAAATCTCTCAGGATGTCTCTCACTCCATTAATTGGAGTCTGACAATGCCATATAGCTAAAAGTCATATAGCATTAGATTATATTCTCCTTTACCAGTGCTAGAGGCTCTATGATTGGACATTAGCATTGACATTGTTCTTGGTCTTCCAAGAACACAACAAAACAAAGACTATCATAGTGTTGATTAATCATTTTTCCAATATAACTCATTTTGTATCTTGCACTAAAACTATGGATGCATCTCACATCGCTAACCTCTTCTTCAAGAAGATAATGAGATTTCATGGAATCTCAAAAATAATTACTAGTAGATCAAGGCCCAAAGTTCATGGGACATTTTTGTCATCATTATAGATAATGCTTAGGACTAAACTCAAATCTAATTCCTCTTATCATTTCTAAACTAATGGACAAAAAAGAAGTTGTCAATCAAATTTTGAGAAATATACTAAAGAGTCTTGTTGGTGAAAAGATTTGCCAATGAGATTCAACATTGACTCAAGCAAAATTTGTATACAGTAGGTTTATGAGCCAAACTATTGGTTTGACTCTAAGGTAGTCCATAGGGAAAATTGTCTTCCCAACCAAAACCTCTAGTATCAAGTATTCTAGTGGTGAGCGTGTCAAGCAAAACAAACAACTTCATTAACCAGCTCAAAATTAAATAGAGTAGCATAATCAAAGATATCAATACAATGCCAACAAGCACCACAAGGCGACATCCTGCAAAATAGGTGACTTAATATGGAAGTGCTTCTCTCTTGGTTGACATAGAAAACTTAATCCAAGAGTTGATGGTCCATTCAAGGTTCTTAACGAAATTGGTGAGAATACATACAAAATTATTCTTCCTGCTACATATAGCATCTCAACAGATTTCAATATGTTGGACATCTCACCCTATTATGAAAATCCAAACTAAAGACAAGTTCCACTCAATTGGAGAATATGATACAAGATTGTCATCATCAGAGAGAAAACTAAATTTTTAGAAAGTTCTCTTTTTCTAATAATATTTTATGAATTTTTTAATGTATTTAAAATTTTCAGTAAGTTTATGAAAATATTTTTTATAAAAAGATGCTCTATAAAGTGGTGTATCTTTTAGAG
Organism: Trichopus zeylanicus subsp. travancoricus; assembly: GCA_005019695.1. Classification (NCBI taxonomy): domain Eukaryota; kingdom Viridiplantae; phylum Streptophyta; class Magnoliopsida; order Dioscoreales; family Dioscoreaceae; genus Trichopus; species Trichopus zeylanicus. The sequence goes on from RXID01014501.1 coordinate 127,618, forward strand.
AATTTAGTGAATCTATTTTTGAGTAAATTCATAAATCTTTAAAGAGTTGTACATGAATCAGTGTCTTTGTACCTATGAATATGTGATTTAAAGCAATAAAGTAATTTCAATTTAAATTAATAAAAATAATTTTTCAAAAAAAAATATCTCTTTATCTAAAAGTGAAAATCTTCAATTCTCTTATAATTTAGTGATAGACTTTATTAGATTAAAAGGTTCATTTTCCATATTTGTAGTGTATTCTTAGAAAACGTCGACCAACACATTATTACTCGTGATGGATTTTTAGAGAAAGATCTGCATGTATATATTATCTTCTAATGATAACTCCTCCATTGTCATCGTCCTATGGCTTTCTACATGACACAAAACAATTAGATTCAAAATTGTAAAAGGCAATTAATAAAATAATGATACCTTAGTTGAGTATATTACTTGCTCCTAGATAACCAGCTTCCTGAATGTTTATGAACATCAGAAGTATCAAGAAGGAATAAAATTTGGAAGAAAATAGGAAATTCCAAGAATTGGAAGAATCCCATATGCCAAAACTGAACAGAATGAACTTCAGTGGACCTGTGGGTTTATCTTGATCTGTGTACTGATCGAAGAACTTGCATCCTTCATTAGTAATAACATGATTGTAAGTTTCAGCATCACAAATTTCATGCACTTGCTCTTTCCAAGCCTACTGCATTGCACTCTTGCATCCAAACCACCTTAAGAACATTTTCTACACTAGAAGGAACTAGTTTCCTCGCCCCAAATCGGTCAATAGGGTCCATGCATTGAATCTAAGTTCTACATTACAGAGTTGAGAAAAATAAGAGCAATCCATGGAGCGTTTTACATTTCCCTAGTTCCTTCAAACATTTCAAGGGGAAAAAAATACCGTAAATCACTCAGAATGCCAAGAAAATCCAGCTCAAAATGAACCAAAATAATAGCACTAAATATCAATCTAGTGAATCAAACCTGTTCATTGGAATCCTCCAATCCCCTATATAAACATACACATTCTGCAAGGGAGATGATATTTTGCAAATACCCACGTGGTTTGGCAACTCATAACAAAAAGTAGGAAGTATCACATTTTGGAAATGCCATTTCCCAAATTTTGCTAGTTCATAGAGTTACACCCAGCCAAAGCAATGGTTTTGTAGGGACAAGAAACTATACAGGCATTGCAAAAAGTGCCTTCTATCCCTTAACTTTATAGTCCTACATTTTCTGAAGATTATGTCATCAACAATATATGATCGTCTTTCCCTTCAAATCTATGTATAGGCCATATGGCAAGGGTGGTTTGCTAGATTGGAGTTACACCAAGTTGTGTCGATTAAGGCCATATTGGATGTAGTGTTGGGTGCCGGTTCTCTGACTAGAAGGAATGAATATCTGTTTGAGGAAGAGAGGAGACGTTTGGTGCTTTTCTTGAGGTATATGGCAATGGGTCATTACTATATTCAATGAGACTATTCAGGAATAACTAAAATCCATGGATGACTATAAATATCGTTGTAGTGCAAGAGGGTTAACTGTAAAGGAACCTGCACTTGAGGTATATATCAAGATTTGTGGTGTGGGAGGCAGACGTCAAATGGTGATTTTGTGCTTAATTGTGATGTTTCTTATCAGGAAAAGCTAAGTGTAGCTTCTATTGGAGGTCTACTCCATGACAAGAATGGGAGGGTGGCTTTGGATTACAGTGCAAAGATATGGGCGTACTCGACTTTGGAGGTGGAGAGTAGAGACTAGATCCCTATTGTAGGGTATTCATCTTCTACAACTTTATGGTGCGGAGAAGGTGGAAATCCAATTAATTGGACTCTTTAATTTGTTCGAACATATGTTTAGCCAGGGCCATCCTCCACTGTAACATTGAAGAATGTACAAGCAGCGGTGAAGAAGGGATGGTTGGACCATTCGACACATTTTCAAAAGGGCAAATCAAATTATGGAATACACGTATCCAGAGTAAGAATTAGCTTGGTTAAAGCTATAGCTATTGTATAAGCTCTCCTCCTGAATGTTAACAAGCCAAAATCTAGTTTAGCATGTTCATCGGCTGCTGTAGCAAGGTTTCAAACGAGGATAAAAACACACTAATGAAAAACTGTGTATTTGAAGCACAACTCTCTTCTTACATAACGCAAATGTCATTTTTGCGTTGGTACTCAAAAACCAAATTCACAAATCTAGGGCAAAATTTTAACTTTACAATTCGCATGAAACTAACTCACAACACTACTGCATGAGCAAAAAAACTCCTGAACCATATCATGCCTACTATTATATTTGTACCCAGGGATAGTCTTTATACAGCAATATGTAGGCTTTGACAAATAATTTTGGGATTTATTACAAATAACTCTCTGTGTTTAAAAATTACATATTTCTTCAATTATAAATAATTATACATAACTTCCTACATCATTAAGATCCTTTCTAAAAATCTTTCTAGAAAAATATATGTAATAAATCTTCTTAACTATCTCTAATTAAAATCAACTAGCGATGCAAAATTTCTATGTTATCCTTATTTACATAAAAATAAATATATATAAATCAAAATTTTTGAAAGTTTCTAAAAATTCAGGATTCACCATATTTTAGAAATTTGAAATCAACCCATGAAAACTTCTAAAATTCAAAATCAATTCCTCAAATTATTTTTTTAAAATGAGTATAACTTTATAATTTTTAGCTCATACATAAACACTTTACTACATATATAAATAGAATAAAGTATTTATATTTGAGTTAAAATATTTATATTTATTAAATATTTGTATATAATGATAAAATACACTTTTATTTTAGAAAATCACACTTTTAAAGACTAATTTTGAATTTCAGAAATTTTTTGAGATTAATCCACAATTTTCAAACTATGAAGGCTTGATCCTGAATTTCAAAAATTTTCAGAAAGTTTTGGTAGTTTTTTCTTTAAAAAAAATACATTATTTTTCTCTTGATAATTTCTTTTACAAATTTCTCTTTTTTCAACAAAATAGGGATAAATTAAAATTTTCACATGTCTATTCGACTTTAAATTCTATATGATAAAAAAAATTTAGGAAAAATTACTAGAGAACTCCTAAAATTTTTTGAAAATTTTTATTAATCCCTGAAATTTTCTGAAATTAAAAATCAATCTAGGGAGTAATTAATTTTATAAATAGAGATACGAATTTATCATTATTTGTGAATACTATAACTTATATATAAACACTTAATTTCATATTTTATCTCATATATAAATACTTTTAAGTGAGATAAGGTGTTTATTCAGATAAAGTGTTATATATATGATAAAATATTTATAAATAGTGATAAACTCATACTTTAATTTACATGATTAATTGCTCTAGAGATTGATTTCGAATTTCAAAAATTTCAGAAACTAATCAACAATTTCAAAAATACAAAGGACTAATTTAAATTGTCAAAAAATTTCAGAAAATTTTTTATAATTCTATCAAAAATTTATCAGAAATAACTCCCCATGCAGGTATTTTGAAAGAAATAACCAAAATGTAAAAAGTTATATGTAATCATTCAGATTAGAAAGTCAATGTAACTTCTGTAATAAATCCATAATTTTAAGCAGCACAAAACTATAGCTGAATGCTGAATGAAGGCAACTGAAATTAAAGGCTTCATCACTTTCAGGTTTAAATCCTAACACATTTTATAAACAACAGATCATAACATAACATCAACCAAGCAAAAAGACCAACACCAGATCAATATTCCAGTGTTGTACAGCATTTCCCAAGGCATTTGAATAGCAGATAGCAAAAGTCTTTAGCCGATCAAAGCAAGTCTTTAGATAATCAAACTCCCTAAGGCACACGGAGCAGTTCATTTTACAACCAAGTGATGACATTGGCCTCAGTCCAAGCCTTCACAGAACATAGTATTTCAGTTCTAAGGCCCATCATGCTGAAATTTTTTTATGCTTAGATAAGGAGTTTCTCAATGGCGTCCTGCAAATTGGAGACAGTAATTGGTAAAAGGATTTGATACAACAGAAACTCATAATCATTAAGAGGCCATCCAAAAGATACAGAATGTAAAAGTTACCTTAAGCTGCTGGATCTGACTTTTCAACTGGCTGCCTTCATTGCTAGTGACTGAACAGGCAATCACAGGCCTTGTAACACCACAGGCTCGGCCAAGAGCTTGTTTCGAAGGGACAAAGACATAGGGCACATTCTGTCATGGATTTTGGGAGACAAGTTAGCTCTGTACAAATTGTTAACATTACTATCACTGATTGAAACAATAATTAACTAGTACATCAACAAAATTAGAAGTCCCACATCACCACCACATTCGCATATTATGTCATAAGGGACAACAATCATTTACTTGTATTAAAGGATATGATGTATGAGCTTTGCTTATTGGGATCAAACTGCTAAAGGAAAACACATAGCATGCTCAATAAAATATTCCAGCAACATGAAATACACTAGAAGATCACAAATCATGAATCCATACTATTGAGTTTTAGTAAAAAGATAGGTAATCAGAATGTTCATTGAGTGCCAGAAAAAACGGCAGTCAAGGTAAAACAATGACGATAATAAGGGTGAAGACCTAAGTGTGGCATTCATCAGTTCCTCTCCAAAACCACGGTTTGTACTGTCCTTGTAAAAAATAATTCAGAAAAACAAATGCAACAAATTTTATACCACACAAAGACATGAAGCTGAAAATAAAAACATGCTCAACCGTACCATTATCATTTCAAATCTTACCCAAAGGATCTAGAACTGCATTCTTCAGCTATATTAATCTATAAACAACATAGTTTACTAGAACACTAAGACACTATTCCATCTTTTTTTCATTTTGCAACAATTTTTATTTTTTAATAGTTTCGCCAATTTACAATAACAAATTATAATGCCACAATTAATTAAAGACACATATCAGAAGAAAACCTTATCCTCCGCGAGGAGCGGAAGGTGGAGGAGGATCTCAAGTGGCTCAGTATCCGCCGCCATCACGACGAACTCCGAGATGCCCCTGTTCAGCGTCTTCGTCGCTGCGAAAAAGCCACAAAACACATCGATCCACACAAACCCTAACAAAAAATCATCAAGAAAAAACCACGAATCGAAGCGAGTGGAGATCAAAAGTCACCTTCATTGGCACCCTTCTTGAGCTGCTTGTAATTGGCCGCCTGCTGGACGAGATCCATGATCGTGTTGTTGAGGTGCGCGTCGGCAAGCGGGTACGCCTTCGGATTCACGGCGTCAGTGCTCTGCTCGAGATGAAAAAAAAACCAAAAAATAAGATCGATCGAAAGGGAAGAACGACTCAAAACATCGGATTGAAAGCAAAGACGAAGATTTTTTCGGGTACCATCTACGTTGATGTTGATCGATCTGGGAAGGATAAGAAGAACCACCGGGATGGATTGAGAGTGGAGCCGCAGAGAAGGGCCGTGGCGGAAACCCTAGAGATTATATCGAGAGGAACGCGGGTGAGGCTGAGTCCGCGTAGGGGTGAGCAAAACCTATGAACCGGCGAACCGGTTTTCCGAACCGCACAAGATCTCCGTCCGGTTCCGAGAAATAACTGGTTTAGAACCAAAAAAAAAGGAAAAAAAAATTAGTAAACAACCATTATTATGAATTTTAAAAAAGTATTTATATTATTAATATTAGTAAAAAATACTCATCTCATACTATAAAAATTAATAAAAAAAATAAATTATTGTCATCGATTTTATTTTAAATAATCGATTTACAATTATCAAACAATCGATTTGATAAAAATAAATTTTTAATTTTTAACTTCATAAAATCAGTAACAAATTTTTTTTAAAAACTGAAATAAGATAAATTATTTTTTATATTAGTTTAATAGTTATTTAAGATAAAATCAAATAAGAATAATTTAAATTTTTTATATTAAATTTAATTAGTAAAATTAAATTAAAATAGAATATTTTTTAAATATTTTAATGAAGTTAGTATTTTATAAATTTATATTATAAGGTCAGTAATTTTTTTTAATAATAATAAGTTAGGTAATTGACAATATAAAAAGGTAATTTTAAAAAAAAACCTCAAAAAAAAGAGAAACAAAAAAAGAACCAACACCCAATAAAGCCCTTTATTTTTTATAAACATTAAAGGACGCGTAATATACACCCAAAGAAATACTTTTTCTTTTTTAGTAATCTTTAATTAAAGTCATATAAAATTACTAAAATACCTAGTTTTAGGAAGACCGATTTGCCCCTCTCTTTTTTGGGTTTTTCTCTTCTAACAATTATAATCCGTGTTCATCGTGCGAGGTACATGTCCTGTGCTACTTGGGTCAATGTCCTCGCTCAATTATTTGTAAAGCTTATATGTTGTTAGTTTTATACGCACTTGGTTTTGAAATTATTCATCTCAGAACTTTCTTTTATAATGGTATTTGTACTATTTTCTTTTTTATTACTTGATTTTCAATAGTTTATTTTGATATTAGTTTGCAATTAAGAGGTAACCAACGATAAAGCTGAAGTGGTTTGAGGTTCAACCGAGGGCCAGACAAGCCCGTGGATAGTCCCAAACCCCAAAAATTCTATGTAAAGGCGGGTCTAACAGGTGATGATCAAGAACCAACAGTGATTTATTCACAATTAGCATTTCCAAGAAAATTGCGATCAAAAAAATTGCTGATGCATCAAAAATGAGAAAGGAAGCCAAATAATGGTTTAGAATTAAAAAATAAAAAATATTTTTAATTTACTTTTAACTTAAATTAAAATGAATTAATTTAATTAAAAAATGAGCTCATTTCAAATCAAACGCATTTCAAATGATGATGAGACTCATAATTGATATATATCGTCATAAATTATAGTAAACAGCTTAAGATGATAAGTCCCATTATAATTTTAATTTTATTATGATAGAAAAGAACCCATAACCAATTTGGGCAAATAGGGTCGAGGTTCACATTATTAACAAATTGGTAGCAGCTTTTCCCTGAGAAACTCCCATACGTCCCTTAAGAGCAAGTCTCTAGGCTGAATTTAGTAGAACCCAAAGAGAGAAAGGCTGGCCCAAATGAGTGGGGTCAATAACCAGGGTTCATACTAGGTGGGTATTTCAGACTTGTTCCAGAATCTGGGCCTTCGCAATAGATGGGCCCACGATAATCAGGTATCCATCCATGGGCCCAATTCACTTGGTGGGTGCCTTCTTCTGAGATCCGCTATCTGAATCACAGGGACTACCGTGGACATTTGCAGTCGATGAAGAAAAAGAGAGAGGTCGAGTGCAAATATAGAACCAGATCCTTCATGCGAAGTCAATCAACCCATTGAAAGAGGGTACATTATCACACATGCACTCATGGCAAAATGATCTCAAAGGGGGTACTGGACTCAATATTGATGCAAAATAGGAGAGTGGTTGGAGATTGGACGGGGTAAACTATAACTCGCGAGGCTCCGAAAGAGGATCTATTGGATGAAGTGTCTCTCAGCCGATCCAAGCCCCTTGATACTCCAAGATACCACTCCCATGGTGACCGTGGAAGCTCTTCACAGATCCAGGCCCGTTCAAAAGAAATGACACAATCTTCTCTTCCTTTTTCAACGCTTGTAGGATGAATTCTTTCTCCCGCTCCATGAGCCCAAGCTTCAGCCCACATATCCGACTTACCAACTCAAGCTGCTCAATGGACCACTCCGTTAAAATTGTAGTAGTGTTCTCTCAAGCTTCTCTTCGGCTTGCAACAGACGAATCAGTACCTTTTTCTGGCATGGCTATGACATTTACTATAAAATTCAGCCGTAAACCCAAACTTTTTGCTCTCCTCTACATTTTCCCATGCTCTTCCATTGATATTGTAGCCATGAATAAATGGATCCAAAATTTGAACAGACAACCAAGCTGACTAAGGCCTCAAGTTGAGTCTATTTTGAAAGGTTATCACAGTCGGAAGGTTATCGTAGCCCGGTGAGACTAATGTATAGTTGCTTCGAGATGAGCAAATCCAAGTGATCAAAGATATATTATTTTTTAAAAGACATTCTTAAAAAAGTTGAAATTTGTCGTAATTAGTTACCGAAGATTTAACAAGTATTTCAATTGATATCAAGAAATTTCGGATATACCGAACCACCTCAACACCCTATAAATATTAGAGTAGTCATTGAAATGAAGGATTAATACCAATTTATTAAATTTAACTCTTTAATTTTCTCTAATAACTAATTTGGATATTAAAGTTGCCATGTTGAAAAGTTTCTAGTGGTCTTCTTTATAATTCTTTCTTCTTGCAGGTTGACAAAATGATGGTCTAGTGGATCGTAATCTTAAGAAGTCTCTCGGACAATAGTTAAGAGGGCTCCTATATAAATTGGTGCTTCTATTGAGATCCACTTCACCTCTTTCTTATTAATTTAAGAGATTTTTGGTGATCTATCAGCAATGCCTTCAAAAGTAGTAAGGGCATCGTTGTCTAGAAATCAACTTGGGAGCCAAGTAGCTTTAATCCCAATGGTGTCACACAACTCCTTGGGAGTACTAAGAGAGCCAAAGCAACAAGTCCATTTGACAGTTCATTCTCTAATACAACCATAGTCTCAGGACATCCCAATGATAACAATTCCTGAGTTACTGGTAGGACTCTCCTATGTGGTGAGCCAACAGGAATTTCAAATCTTGGGCACCACTGTTTAGTAGATGACCCAATTACTAGAAATTCACTACAAGTAGTGCAAAATGTTCAAATTCAATAAGTACAAAACTAAACTTAGATGATGAAAAATCTCTAGGTTATTATGCCTAACAACAAGCTCAGGCTTAGGCCTAAGCACTAACGCATTTAGCAGTACCATATGCAAAAGTCATGCATACCTTAAGGAACAAAACCATGGTCATTCAGCTAGTATCTCACTTTAGTACCATGTATCGTGGGAGTTCGAGGGGCACAACTCTACTTATGACCTAATTAATGTATCCGCCCATCATACCTACATAAGTTGGACATCAATAAAAGCTGACTTAGGGGGCTACAATGAGGCTAGGACACAAACTGCTTGGGAAAAGACCTAGATAGGAGTCCAACTAAATCTGGTGAAGTACAATACCCCCTTAATTCTTGAAATAGCATGCTTTATTGTGTAGGTAAAGTTTAGGCAATCTCCATATGAGACATACGTGGCTTAAAGGATTTAGTGGATCACGTTAGCATTTTCTAAAATACCATGATGCTATAAAAAGTGTGAAACTCCACCATGTGCAAAGCTTTTCCAATGGCACTCCAGGGTCTAGCTCGAGCCTGATATTTCAGTTTACCAAAGTACTCTATAACTTATTTTGATGAATTAATAGACAAGCTCATAGAATAATTTATTTCTCTTGTGTTTCAGCATAAAACTCCTCCACGTTTCTAACACTAAAGTAAAAAGTGGAAGAGAGCTTCGAAGAATATTTGGCCTTGTTAAACAAAGGTAGACTGGAAGTAACCAAGTTGATAGCTAAATAGTATTTGCTGCAATAATCAATAGTATATGCTAGCTTATGTGACCTATGAAATAGCATGTTGACCTTTTTGAAGCTTGACCGAGTTCATACAACTGGCAAGAGAATACATTGATATTTAGAAAATGATGTCGGCTAAAAGAGAATCTAAGGGAAGCAGCAAGCTGAAGAAAAATGTCCAAGAGATCAAACTCTCCAAGCACAAGAAGCAGAGAACAAAGTGATGAGAGCATCAAGATGACTTCTACATATACACACCCTTGAATAACTCAAGGACTGAAGTGCTGACTCAGATGGAGTACAAAAAATATCTAAAGTGACCTTCACCTTTGTGCAAGATAAGTTCAAGTACTACCAGTTTCATAGGGACTATGGCCATAACATAGAGGAATTTTGGCACCTTAAAAATGAGATTGAAAGACTCATCAAGGAAGGTCAACTCAGACAATTCGTTAGAGGGGGTGTCTGAACTTAAGAAATTCAGCAAAGGGAGGAAAACTAATAAGGATCACCATGGAGAAATCCCACCTTTGAATTCTACAACTCTCCAATCAAAGGATATCTCAATATGGTTCTCTCAAGCCCTCCGGTCAAAGTGAAGCTTTCGCATCTATAGACAAATGTCAAACCATCACTATTTGGGGGATAGTTGTATGGCAAGAAGAGGTGAAAAGGGAACATCATGAATTGAATATTGGGAGATAGTTTTCTCTATAAGAGGCTTAGAGGGAGTCTTGGCATACCACAATGACATGTTGGTAATATCGGCGATTCTTGACCGTTGTTCCACACAGTATATCATGATTAATATGGAAAGCTTGATAAATATCTTGTCCGCCTAAGTTTATGACTAAATGAAGACGAAGTAGAAGTTGAACTTGTTTGTTAGAATTCTCACCAAATTCACAGATGACTCGGTCAATTTGCTTAGTATGATAGACCAACTTTTAACAGTAGGAGAAACCCCAAAAGTATAAATCAGATCCAAATTTGTTATGGTCCGAACCCATTCAGCCTACAACACCATCTTACACCACCTGTCCTTAATCAACTCCAAAGAGTAATCTCAATTTTTTATTTAGTTACGAGGTTTTCAAATAAAAGCGGCATAGGAGAAGCATAGGGATGTTTGGATGATTTTTGTGAAAGTCAAATTTGATAGAAGTTTGGTTAGAATCAAAGATTGAATGCCATTGAATTATAACTCAAATACAGGTATACTTAGACCTGAATTACTGTCAAATTTGACAAAAAAGTGAGATTAATTTGGATCTAAATTATTGTAAAATTTGGGCTCAAACTGAATTCAACCAAATAGACCAAGTGGGCTCAGAATTTAGACTAAAATTATGTCAAAAACTCATTAAAAAGTTAAGCCAAAATGAAAAAAACTAAAACTTTTATAAATAGATTCGTAAGCTAAATAAATCTTTATAAATAAGTTCCTAGTCAAATTTTCTTACAAATAAGTTTTGGAATGAAAATTTTTGTGAAAAAGTTCATAAGGCCCTTTAAATTACAGATTGATCCCTATAAAATTTAGAATTTATAAATAAACACCTCAAAAATTAATAATTATATATTAATCTTTATAAAATCTAGAGTTTGTAAATAAACTCTTCAAAAATTCATATTCGTAAATAAATTTATGAAATTTTTATCTTTTGCAAATAAAACCTCTATGAAAACTAGATCACATTTATCCATACAAGTGTTCAAAATTTTAAAAGAAGATTATTATCTACATCCATGATTCAAATTTTTGAATCAAAACTAATTTGGTCTCTTTGAGCCCTATAAAGTCTTGCAAAGATTAGAAGAAAAAAATCAGAGAATTATGAGAAAGAGAAGGTCAGTGAATTTGAAACACAACAGAAAGTTAGCGATTGAATGCAATCCAGCAAGTTTTGTAACTTAGCTTTGTTTGTTTCATCCTTCTCTTCTTTGTTACTTTTGCACCTCTCCCTTAAGTACAAGGACCTCACCTACGTCCTATCATCTTACTGCTCCTGCTCTTGCACTGCTTGCTCCGTCCCCAAACTAGATGGCTCTTTGTTGCTCTCACACATATTCCTGGCTACTGCTAACCTAACTAGATCTCCACTGCACACCCACATTGTTGGAGTCCCAAACCCCTTGTGGTGGCTCCCCATACCTCTGATGCTAACCAAATCACCTTGCATCAGCTCGCTATGTCTCTAACACTGCCTATAGCCATCATCTGCCACCCTTGAAACCACTAGGGGGGCTCTCCATGCCATGTGACTACCACCCTCGAGCCATCTCCACACTCAACCTTCGACCTCTCTTCCCATTGTTGGACTATGCCTACCCTGCACTATCTTTACCCCGGCCACACCACATCAACATAAGCTGCCTTCGCCACCTCTTATTGTGTTGACCCTCATTGGCCAGCCTCACTTGACTACCTGATCACTCCACCTCTCCACAGCTCCTCCTTTTGGCCAGGTAGCCATCTCCAATCCATACCTTGCTCATCGACTAGCCTCATCTGCATTGGCTAGACCTCTGCTAATTATTGATATAATCAGCAAGTTGTCAATTGTAAGAGTAGAGGAGTTTAAATGTGTGGCAAGCAAAAAGAGGAAATTCATAACAAGATGTATGAATAGAAATTGTAGTTGGAGATTGCATGCTTCAATTCCAAAAAATTTTGAATTTTATAAAGTCAAGATATATCAAAATGAGCATACATGTATCATTCAAGTTTAGCATTCTAATATAATCGATAATGTACTATTAAGTTGGTTACATAACTCATCTTACTTGCTTTAAGAGTAAGATTGGAAATGAACCTTAGACAAATATAAGCTTGAGTTTGTCAACAATGTCATTTTGAAATAAAATACTATATAGCTTGGAGAGCTCATTGTAGATTAACAAAAACTATATATGAAAGTTGGAAGCAATCATATGCAGATCTTCACTCATATCTAGGTGTTTTAAAGCTATCAAACCTAGGCTTTGCATGTGAATTTCTTTTGATTTAATGGCCCAAAATTTGAAACTTTTAAACATATTTTTTGGGCTTTCAATTCATTTATAGAGTTTTAAAACATGTTGTCCAATTATAAACATCAATGGTACTTTTCTTCATGACAAATATCAAAGCACACTTCTTATTGCCAAGGGTTTAAATGCAAAGGATTCTTTATTTCTCTATTTTATACAATTATTAAAAAAATAAAATAAAAAGTTGGACATAATTTTAAATTGAATGTTTATATATATTGTATGTGCTTATCTAATATGTATCATTTTTAATTCCTCCACATGAAAGTCATGTTCATTAAATTTTCCTTTGATTTTTGTGTGATAATCTATTGAAAAGTTTGGCCATAAAACTCTTGCAGATCTATTTTGAAGGATTTTTATTATATTAACAACAATTGGCCATGATCACTTTATGCAAATAGTTGAAGAGCAGAATAATATTTTCGACAATAAATCAAATTGGTAGTAAAGAATATTGAAGCATGGCACATGATTAAGGAAAATAATTTACTCATTATAGCATAAATATGTTTAAGGATTTCCATTTGGTTTTTGAAGGTGCACGTTGATTGCCAATCAAGGCACTTTTAGCAGCCACATTTCATAGAATTGTTACATATTTCTATATTCATTATGAATAAAGAAGTATGGATGAAACTCACATCATGATTAGAAAAGGAGACGTGTGCAAGAATTGAGAGAACATATCATCATTCAATTGAATGATTTACTATAACTAAATTTCAAAGCACACATTGAATTAAAAAGCTTCAATTGACCAATTTAGTGTAACCAAATTTCAAATCACACATTGAATCAGAAAATAGACTTTAGATTATAAAGTAATTTTAGATTGTGCAAATACAAAAAACACTTTTGATCTCTTTAGAGCAAAGGGCTTATGATGTTGATGTGCTTAAATTTCATAGCACCAATAATGCAAGTATTAGCTTTTATAATTGTTGTGCCATATGGTACTATGTGGATAAGTATAATATGCTCCATTATTTTATCCTATACTAGTTGTTGATTTCTTGCTTCAAGGATCTAGGATGTTACGTTTCTTATACACTTGCTAGCCAAAAGACCTAAAGTTTGAGATGATGCATGCAAATAGACAAACTAGTGACATCAACCAGAAAAAATTATCTGCACACTTTGTCAACAATTAGGATTTTACAAGCATACATGTTTATAAGCATAAAGAACTCATTGATTTATATTACTTTATCTTTTTTGTAATTTATATGTAGGTTAATATTGACTCATAGGTTTATAAATTTTTGGAATCAATATTTTATTTTTTTCATAGAAAAGGGTGAATAACTCATTGCTTTGGAGATCTTTACTTATGACTTCTATACTTTTATTCTTATACTGCAAGTTTAATATTTTTTGTCATAAAAATTTGATGTTTGGGCTTGTGGTTTATTACACTAGTTTGGCTATTGTAGGTTTATTAGCTTATTTCTTTATGTTGTCGAAAAAGTCTAGAGGTTATTGAAATAAAATAATGTTTCAAGAGCAATGTTAGGTCTTTTTGATATCATCTTTGTAGTGGTTCTCTTTTGATTTTCAACATTAGATGAATATCTAATAAAAGATATAATCTTTCTTTCATTTGGTTTTTAGAATAATGCAACATATAATTTATATTTTCTTTTTTGCTTTATAGGAGTATTTACATGCAATAATTCATGTGTGGGCTTCCAAAGTTGACTTAAAAAAATAAATAAAGACTTGGGACATCTATATCTAATTCCATTTTTATAGGTATACTTCATCATCATCCCTCATGATGCTAGTAATTTAGTAGTGTATATACCTTCTTACTGAAGTTCTTTGTTGTTATTCTAAGCATTGTTGATATTGTGACCCAAAAATGTAACTTAAGAGAGGGGTGAATTAGGTTATTTGAAGATTTTTGTAAATCACAATTATCTTATAGATAAAAAAATAAAAGATAATTACAAAGTATCAATAATTACCATAAGCCAAACACTCACATCTACAAAATAATTAAATCAGAGTAAGAGAAGAGAGAGTACATTGCGATTTTTATGTTATTCAATGACCAATTATACCTACTCTATGATCCCAAGCTCTCCAATTTAAGGACTTTTTACTCTACTAGAGTTGTTGCTTTTTTGGAGAATTCACTTCCTTGCTATCTCTAGCTCAACTTGAGCAAGCACTACTCCAAGTCCTAGAAGTCACATACAAACTCATCCTAACATCTATGAAAGTTTACGAAGAAAGTGAGAAAGAAAATAAATTCTCACTACACTTTTCTCTCAAGTTATAAAGTTTGGGTCTCAATCTAAATTTGAAATTGAAGGTTTTAGAATGAATTTGAGAGACTTGAGAGCTTAGATCTAAATAGAGCTCTTTAAGAAAATTATAAAAGGTTGTATCTTGAAAAGTGGAGCCCTATCTACAAATTTAAACCTAAATTCGACTATTACTATGTTTTTTTTGAAAATATGTAAAAATACCAACTATTTGGTCAATTTTTCACTCATCAATTAGACAATCTAATAGTAAAAAAATATAGTCATTGTATTCTAATTTTTTCTTAGTCTACAAAGTCACCAAGTAACCAATCCATAATTACTGGATAGACAGTCCAATAAATAACAATAGAGGGACACTAGGATGGTCATGGATGACTAAGGAACTAAATAACAATAAGGGAAAAAAAAATAGTAGTCTCGGTTTTTCTCTTTTCGCAATAATTAGATTCTTTGGATCGGAGCCAATAAGAAACATTATAACCCATTATGTTTATGAGTGCTATACTTATTCCCATTTGGAGTTGTGTACAATGGTTTTCATTTTGAAAAAATGTCATCCCAATGGCTCTTCTTCTTCAAATGATCATCAATATGACATTGTGTATTTACTCGCTTTTATACATCATACTTGGTTCAAGTTTTAAAGTATAGTGTTTGTGTATTTACTCACTTTTATACATCATACTTGGTTCAAGTTTTAAAGTATAGTGTTTATATATCTTTAGAGCATTGGAAGGAAGATTACACATCTTTTAGTCATCATAAACAAGAGTTGGATCAAGATAAAAAATTTATTAGATTAGAGATATCTTGAGGGAATAAAGGTATTTCTCAACTATGCCTACATAAATAAGAAGCTATATTAGTAGATATAGTGCTAACGTATAAATTATATGAATATGTATAATCAGATGGGGGAAGAAATATACAAATATATAATAGTGAGAGAATGGAATGCGTTATATATTAACTAGATATTCCATGGAGAAGAGTCATGATATTGAAAGAGGCAGGAGCATGAAGATGTTCCGGTGAATATTGCAATGCATGATAAAGATAGGGGGGGTGGTATAAAGGAATTGCTACATGATGTCTTTAGCCCCTAAAATTCTCTGTAAACATAGGTATTGTTGATGTCGAGGTAATACCTAAGGGTGGTGATAAAGATAGTGAGAAATTTTACAATCTACTCAGTGAAACAAATAATGAGTTGTACTTGACAGGTAAAAGCTTCACATTCTTATTCTTCATTATATAACTGTTGGCTGTGAAGTTAAAGTGTTAGTATAGCAACAACTTATTTAGCATATTATTGAAGATATTGAAAGGGATGTTTTATGGATAGACTTCATTTCTCTATTTTTATCACGAGGCTTAGAATATTGTGAAGGATCTTATTTCATCTACACATAAATTCATATATATCCAGATAATTATATGCTCTACAAAAATAATAGTGCATCAAAAACATATCAGTAGTATAAACATTTTCAGAGCTAGGGCATTGATGTTGGTTAGGCCATGTAAAATATATGTGCTAAGGTGGTATGATACTTTCTTTTGAAGTCAAGATTACAATGACTTATCATGTGAAAAAAAAAATAACTCTACACATAAAATGGCATGTAGAAGGTCGTACACTTGATGGAGCATTCAGGATTCTAGCAAATAGTGTTTTAGAAGAAATTCAACCAATATTACCCTGACTTTATTGGTGACATTCACAATAAGGTTGGGCTTAATCTTTTCCAGAAAATAAGCAGTTCACATAGCACATGGCCTATGGTTTTAGTTTCTTATAATTTATCTTTGTAGTTATGTATCAAGTAATCATCATTCATTTTATTTATAATTATTGATAGAGAAAGATGTCCTGAGAATAACATTGATATGTATCTATAGCTACTGATGGAAAAACTAAAGGAATTATGAAAATTGAGAGTACAATATATGACGCAAGCAAAAAAAAAAAAGATATTTTGCTTGTGCGCAACTCTAATATAGATAATTAATAAGGTTATTACATATGCATATCTATCGGGATATAATACTAAAGGTCATACAACTTGTCCTGTGTGTGAAAAGAATATGCAATCTAAATGGCCAAAATTTCTACTGCATGTATCTCAACAATTTCTACCTAATGATTATAGATTTTGACTTGATAATATTTTATTTGATGGGACATATGAATATAGTCTTCCTCCATCCTAGCTATCTAGAGTGGATGCATTGAATGAAGGTATGGCTTTACAAAACAAAATGGAAACACATGGTTAATTACTTTCATACAAAAAGAGGAAAAGAAGCAAATGAAATATGGGCAGTAGCTTGTTTGTTAGGGGCAATTGGAGAAAGAAAAATATTTTTCTTGATTTCCCATATTGGAGTATATTTCATGTTTGATACAATCTTGATATCATGTGTATTGAGAAAACTTTCCTCAACATTTGACATGGATGTTGTTGGATACTTCAAAAAAGTCAAAGGACAATTTAGATACACGTCTAGATCTTAAGAACATTGGTATTAGGTAATAAATCATATTTGTCTCCCATTGCATTCACCATGAGCAAATAAGAGAAAAAAAAATATATTCCTAAGTTTCCTAAAAACATGAAAATATTAGATAGATACACATCAAATATATTTCTAGCCATGTAAACATGAACAATCGAGTCATCTTGAGTTTGAGAAGTCATTTAGGAGTTAAAATCAACCATTCGAGATAGCTAAGACCTCAAGAAGCAATTTCAAGATAATAAATCAAATTAAGTGTGATTTTGAATATAAAATCAAGTATTGTGGAAACATGACTTTCAACAGACGCAATCCTCTATTATTAATTATCCCGACAATTGTCAGAAATTTTCTAAAATGAAAAACCTAACTAATAAAAAAGAGATACAAAAGAAAAGAAAGCATCATTGATTAATTTTAAAAAGGAATACATGATTTAAGTAAGGGCATATTCTTACTTAACAATTTAAAGAAGTTCAATTGATAATTAGAAAGAATATAAAATTGAAAAAGAATGGGAAGGGCTTAATGCTTACTGCTACCCCACTCCCATGCACTTGACTGAGTGAAATTTGACTCGAACGAATACTTGATTTAATTCTTGGTGGATACTGATAGATTGACTTAATTTCAAGGTATGATTGACTGTTTTGGTTAGTATCAATTGATCGCATTAAGTTTTGAATTATTACTGACAGCTTCCTACTCATTATCAATTGTCTTCTTTTGATCTATTTGTGAAAATAATTAGCAGTCTTATTTTGTACTAATCATTATTGATTTGATAATCGATGACCTCTCTTAGCTTGTTATTAATTATGTTTGAAGTATTACCATTGACTTTAAGATTGTGTTAGTTGAGCTTGAAGTAGACTGATGGCTTTATGCATATTATTGGTTGACTTCTTTTGAATAAGATATTTGGCTAACTGACTAAGTTCAAGTCTATTTTAGTTTGATTCGAAATATTTAGTGGCCTTGGCTTATATCGACCATTTCTAATTTAATAATCAATGACTTCTTAGGTATGTTGTCAATTAAATTTGAAACGTTGTCAATAGCTTTGAAGCATATGTTAGCTTAGCTCGTAGTGTGACCGATGGCTTCAACCATATTATTAGTTAACTTCTTTTAAATAAGATATTTGACTGACTTACTAAGCAAGTCCAAACTAATCTTTAGTTCAATTTGGTCTGAAGTTTAGACTTGATTTGGTTTAAGTCTGATTTGATTTAATTTGATATTTAAAACTTGATCTTGAATTAAATCTTATTTGATTTGGCTCGACGTTCAAAACCCAATTTTGATTCGAGTATGATTTGAATTAATTCAATGTTCAGAACTCAATTTTAATTCGAGCCTAATTTGATTTAGTTCAATACTCAGAACTCAACTGAGGTTGAGCTCAACTTTGTGTTAGACCCTTATCAGTTTCTTAATGGATTCTTAACGGATCTTGGATCCAAACCTTTGATGGGTCCTTAATAGAATCTTAATGGATCTTGGATTCGATTTTAATTGGGTTCTTAATGGATTCTTAATAAATCTTGAATTTAATTCTGATTGAGTTCTTAACATATCCTTAAGGCATCATTTGGTTTGGGATTGGGATCAGAATCATGATCAAAACTAGTGAACCACTTTTGTAAACTAATATCTTTTTATCAAAATTAATCCTACAATAATTTAAAATTCGAAAAACTATTTAATTTTTTATAGTAATTTAATTTAATAATGGTGTCAAATAAGTAATATTAATTTTGTAAGAAAAAAAATAATTCTGAAAGATACTAATCCTAATCTTGATCCCAAACCAAACGGTACCTAATGGATCTTAAATTTGACCCTTTTTAGGTTCCTAATGAATCTTTAATAGATCTTAGATCTGACTCTTATTGGATTCTTAATGGATTCTCAATGGATCTTGGATCTGACCCTTGATTGGGTTCTTATTGGATCTAGACTCAATTGGTTAATGGGTTTGGGTTCATGTTTCAAGTTAGTTTAATTCAATTTAATTTTGGTTCAAGTGAGACCTAATTTGGGTTTGAATTTGAGTTCAACTAGGATTTGGTTCCAACTTGGTTTAATCTAATTAATATTTAGATTTGAGTTCAAGTTGACCCCGTTAGGGTTCGATTTGAAGTTAGTTTAACTGATTGGGGTTTTTTAGGACTTGGTCTGACCTTGGTTGACCCAATTTAGATTTGGTTCGAACTTGGTATGTTTTGAACTTGATTTGACCCACTAATAGCTTAGTTCAAATTTGGTTTAACTGACTTAATCCAAATAGAATTTATTTAAACTTGATTTAACCCAACTAATATTTGGTCTGAACTTGAGTTTTGATTTAAGTTGACCCGATTTGATTGGGATTAGGTTTAAGCTTATTTGACTTGGATTATTTTAATTTGGATTTGGATCTATTTCAATTTGAGATTTAGTTTATTAACTTAATTGATTTAGGTTCATTTAATGATCCATTTAAGTCAATTTAATTTTATTTATTTACTCTAACTAAATTGGCTTCAGTTTTATGTGATTGAATTACTTTAATATAATTGATATATGCTAATTGATTTGGTTTAAAAGTTCTCAAATTATTAACAAAAAGTAATTTGTAAGTGAGCTCCTAAACTGCACGCAAATCAAAATAAATTTTTTTTTTCAAATTTCTCATTTTTATTTTTTTTAAAAAACCAAAAGAGAAGGTTTTTCTTTCTATTTATTTTTTTTGGCCCTTTTCCTTATTCTTCCCGAAGCCCTTCTTTCCCTTTTTTTTTTTTTTTTTGGTTTCTTCCTTCTTCTCTGTGGAGATAGCTCCTCCTCCCCCGCAAACACCCCACCTCCACCCCCCCTTTTTTTTCTCTGCCTTCATCTCTACTAGAGAAGGGCTAACAATAAATTCGGACCCCCTTTTTTCTCTGCCTTCATCTCCACTAGAGAAGGGCTAAGCCTTCTCCACTAAATTCGGACTGGATCCGACCGCTGACTCCGACGGATGACGGTCGCATGGGTCGAACGGATGAGTCAACAGGCAGCGCACCGGAGCAGGGCTGGAGCTCGGGTCGACTACACGATAGGGCGGCAGGAAGCAGCAACTCAGGTCGATGGTGCTCGTGCTAGCGGGAGGTGGAGCTCGATTGGCAAGTGCGGCAGCAAGGCGATGGGGAGTGGCGATCAGGCCACGACGGTATGAAAAAATGGGTGCACGCGGGCTAGGGCAGTAACGGGCGGCTCAAGGTAGTGCGGTGAGGCCCGAGATAGGCTGAGATGGCGATGGTAGTAAGGAGCTCCAGGGCCAGCGCGAAGCCGGCAGGAAGAGAGGAAGCGTGCAGGTTGAGGCGAGGCGGATAGTGACAGGATGGGACGAGCAGGCCCGCTGTGTGAGCGCCATGAGGGGCCAGCAACTGGGGCAACGCTAGCCGTCGCGAGGCGACGGCAGGGAGGCATCGAGGTGCTTCTCAACACCGAGGGCAGCTCGGGTTCAGGCAGGATAAGGCAGTGTAAGGGTGCTGGTTGGCGCAGCCTCGAAGTGGATAGCAGGGCAAATATGGCCGAATGGAGCTAAGCCCCAGCCGGCCAGGATCCGGCAGAGATCCGATCGAAAGCTTCATAGGCACAAGTGTGGCATTGGTATCTTTGCAGAAATTCGGGTTCAAGCTACCGGACCCTTGAGTCTGGTCGCCCAAACTTGGGTGGTCGACGTGGAGTGTGCTGCAGGATCGAGGTAGGAGGGTGCAACAGCGGCGAATGGTGATGAAGTTCTTGTACAGAGGGAGAGGGAAGAGAGCAGTGAAGTAGAGGAAGAGAAGGAAAAAAAACAAAGTAAACTCTTGTTCTTTTTGCTTGCTTACTGACTAGTTCTTCTTCACCTTCGAATGTATCACTGCATTCTCATTTGGCCTCTCCTTGATCTTCTGCTCTTCTCTCGATGCTCCTTTCTGATCTCTTCCAAATTTCTCAAGTTCTTACTCTTTTTTTTCATAGGAATGTAAGGAAATTTAGAGGGATCGAGAATATCGAATCAATCTTCATTTAAAAGTTCAAAATTATAGATGTGGATAAGAATTTTTGTTTAAATTTATGTAAATGGATATAATTTGTTAGATGGATTTATTTTGAGATCAGATAAGGCTGTAGATGAGAAAATTCAAAAAAAAAAAGTATATTCATTTTTGGACATCA
Organism: Trichopus zeylanicus subsp. travancoricus; assembly: GCA_005019695.1. Taxonomy (NCBI): domain Eukaryota; kingdom Viridiplantae; phylum Streptophyta; class Magnoliopsida; order Dioscoreales; family Dioscoreaceae; genus Trichopus; species Trichopus zeylanicus. The sequence continues at coordinate 149,144 of RXID01014501.1, forward strand.
AATTTACAAGAGGGTTATTTATATATTTTTTTAAAAATTTAGACCAAATCATAATTTTGTGAATTTTAGGGGCTTTCTTGTAAAGAAATTTATTTATAAAGTTTCGAAAATTTTAGGGTCTCATTTTAAATTAAATTTAAACTTATTCGTAAATAAACACTCTTGAGATACTTATTTGTGAAAAATTAAAATTATAAGAGTTTATTGGCGAATATGAAATCCTTAAATGGTTTATTTATAAACCCTATATTTTGCGGGAACTAGTTTACAATTTTAGAGTGTTATTAGATTTTTCCACAAAATTTTCATCCCATAAATTTATTTGTAAGAAAAATCTGGTCATGGACTTTTTTGTAAGAATTTATTTGATCCAAGGATCTAGTTATATAATTATTATATTTTTCATTTTAGTCTAGATTTTGAATGAATTCTAGGTCCAATTTTAGTTCAAATATCCTATTCACTCAATCCATCTGGATTGAGCTTATCTTGAGCCTGAATTTTTCAATGATTTGGGTCCAAATTGGGCTTAAGTTTTAGTCAAATTTGACTACGATTTAGATTTAACTGAGACTCATTTGAGCTATAATTTAGTGTCATATAAGTTTTAATTATAATTATGCTTTGATTGTGGCAAAAATCACTTCAAACAATCATGACTACTACATATTGATGTAATAATTTCTTTCAATTGTAATAAGGCCTTGTCTACCTAAGAATGTGGTTAAATCACTCATTAAAATGAGTAGTATTTTTATACAATTGTATGTAAAGGCTACCCGACCATATGAGTTTTAAGCTCTACAATTTAGGATTGTCATTACTCTTTGTCACCTAGAATGAATATTCCCCCCTTCGCTCTTTGATATCATAGAGTATTTACCTATTTATCTTGCCAAAGAAATAGCAATTGTTGGGCCAATGCAATATCACTAAATGTATCCCATTGAGAGGTGAAATTTGATAATCTCTTCTCCTTTAAATATATTCCTTCATAAGTATATAAGCATACTAATGAAAGTATTTTCAAATAGATACACATTGAAACTGAAGAACTATTTGTAGAACCAATCTCATCCAGAAGGTTCCACAACATAAAGGTATTTCATGGAAAAATGCATGATATTTTGTGCAATTTATCTGAATGATTTTAACTCAAACTTCAATCCACCTCAAAATCATTAAGGTGATTTGGAAGGTGTGGTTGGCAATACAATTGGGTTGTTGCAAGAAGTTCAATATATGCGTGAGGTTCAATCGATGCAATCACACTAATATGTGCTATTCAATTGGACATTGTTAATGCCTTTTATAAGTAAACTCTTAATTACATTAATGAGAATTTCATCCAACATAATTCACTTGCTTAATAAATTATTCAGTTGAAATTTGTCTTACAGGGAACACCTCAATATAATAAAGGCAGATAAATGGTGTCAGGGTGGAAAGTTTGAACATGACAAAAATTATAATGACATATTTACTAAGTAATTTAAAGATCATGTAAGTGTAGATGAAATATATTTTGGTGCTTTTTATGCGGTGTGCCCTCTAAACTAATAGTTTCATTGTCGTAATGGTAGGTAGCTACTTTACAAAGGACCAATAAGGTTACAAATATATCCAAAGAGATCTTTCTTCTAGTTGTCAGGCCTAACAAATAGGCAAAGAGATATTTGGGATATATTGTAAATGGTTTCAAATTTTATACCAAAAGGCGTGAAATGAGTCAACATACTTAGGAGAGTGGCGTGATTCTGAAAGCAGTTACAAAGAGTTTCTCAAGTACAAAGGATATGAACCCCACATCACAAGATATTACTTTTAATAGTGTTATGATAGATATTATTAAACTCTGGTACAATAATAAACTTAGGTTTGTATTGTTCAAGTATGATTGGGTTGATAATAATACTAGAATGAAAAAAGATGACCTTAGATACACACTGGTAAATTTTAACTATTTAATGTATAAGCACATCCAATATTCTAATGAGCCTTATATTCTTGCTCATTAAGTTTATCAAGTGATTTATATATGAGATCTATTAGATCGTGATTAACACATGATTGTCAAGATGACTCCAAGAGAGTACATAGACATGTTCAAGATTAGATCAAGTGATGATAACAATGAAGGCCTGATGGTCGAGTTGTGCACTAGCTAACAACTAGATGGTTTTGATATTGAATATACATGACTCAATGTTCAAGGTCTAATGATAGATGCATCCTATTTTGATCCATATCAACTACCTATTAAAGAAAATGAAGAGGATGGTCTCTTGAGTGACACATCTAAATCAAAGAGGGAGATAAATCTTATGACGAGCATGATGATGGCAATCTTGATGATGATGATTTCATGCTTGACGTATTCAATAGTTAAATGTAATTGCCCTGCTTTAGTATCCTCAAAAAAAATTTTAGTTTCATAAATTCATCATCATGGTTGTTGTTGTCCACAAATAGAAGGGAGTTCATTTTAGTGTTTTACTCTTTGCATGTTTTCCCATGAGCCATATATTTTCAATTGCACAACATTATTGATGTGTTTCTCATTTTCAAGTTGTAATAGTTTGCTTAGGGAAATTTAACAAGTCAAATATATTTGTGGGATCGATTCGGTAGTTCGAGATAGTGAAAAATTAGGGAGCAATCTCGAATCACAAATTAAAATGTGTTTTAATTTGAAGTGCACTATCAATTATTGTGGGAATATTGAATTTTAATAGGAGCAAGTCTCTATTGTTAATTACCCCAATAATTATCAGAAATCTCTTAAAATAAGAAACCTAATTAATAAAATAGAGATATAAAAGGAAAAAAGAGCATCATTTAATTGATTTAAGAGAGATAATATATGGCTTAAATAAGGCATATCCTTACTTTATAATGAGTTTCAACATGGAATTATTCAAAACATGATAATAATGAAAGAAAAAGAAAAGATAAGAAGTGAGAAAGGGGCTTTGATGTGCGTTGCCATCCCACTTCCATCTGCTAGACCATATAATATGTAACTCGGATATGTCTTGACTTAATCTTTTGGAAGATATTGATAACATGCTGACGGGTGAGGCTGACTGCTTTAACTTATATCAGTTTACTCTGTTAGGATCTGAAGTGTCACTAACAACTTTTTACTTATCGTCAGTTAACTTTTTTGATGTTTGATTTAAAAAAATGATTAGCAGCCTTAACTTTATTCTAATCATTTTTAATATGATAATCAAGGACCTTTTAGGTATGTTATTGGTCAAATTTGAGTGTGTATTAGCTTTGCTTAAAAGGTGCATCGTCAACAGCTTCTGAGGTTGACTAGCTTGAGAGTTACATCATCAATAACTTCTGGGATTGACTAGCTTGAGAGGCATATCATCAATTGCTTCTAGGGTTGACTAGCTCAAAGGATGCATCATCAATTGCTTTTAGGGTTGATACATTGAGGGTCACATCATCCACTACTTATGGGGTTGACTAGCTTAAGGGGTACGTTATCAATTGCTTCTGGGGTCATTAACTACTTTTGAAATTAATTATCTTGAAGGGTGTGTCATTAATTGCTTCTGGAGTTGACTACCTTGAGGGGTGCATCATCAATTATTTTTAAGATTGGCTAGTTTAAGGGGTGTATCATCAACTACTTATAGGGTTGACTAGCTTGAGGGGTGTATTATTAACTACTTCTAGGATTGACTACCTTGAACAGTATGTCATTAACTACTTCTGGAGTTGATTAGTTTAAAGGGTGCATCATCAACTGCATCCGGGGTTAACTAGCTTGAGGGGTGAGTTATTCACTACTTTTGAGATTGACTAGCTCAAAGAATGCAACATCAATTACTTTTGGGATTGACTAGCATAAGGGTTGTGATACCAATTCTTTCTGGTGTTGATTAGCTTGAAGGACACATCATCAACTATTTCTGGGTTGATTAGCTTGAAAGATGTATCATCAATTACTTCTAAGTTGACTAGCTCAGAGGGTGCATTATCAACTATTTGTGAGTTTGACTAACTTTGAAGTGTGACCAATAGCTTTTAGTGTGTTAGTGATTTTAGTGATTAACTTCTTTGATTTTGAAGTGGCATTACCCACTACTCGTGGAGTTAAGTGAAATCTTGGAATGCTACCATAGGCTCTTGTAGCACACCCTTTTCGACTAGCTCTGGTTCAGGTCAGGATGGCAACATCACCCATTGTTCATAGTCTTGGAATGTTGCTGAAGACTTAGCATACTCAATGAGACTCAGTTTGACCCTATCCAATTCCATCTGCACTAATTTAGGTTGGGTTTAAGTTAGGTTTAATATTTAGAATTGGCTTTTAATTTGAGTCTAATTTTATTCAATTCGATGTTTAAAACTTGATTGAATTATAATTCACTAACTCCTTCTTGAAAGATAATGATAAATTCTGATTTTCTCTTTCTAGAACTTTAGGTGATTAGGTTTACACCGATACTTTTCACCATGACCAAAGGGGTACCATGCCAAACATTCACCCCAAAATTACTATTTGTATTGATATTGAATGTTCCATTTGAATTTAATTCATCAAGTTTGGCATTAATTTTTAGAAGAACATTTGTTAGATACTGATCATTAACTCTGGTGGGAGATGGCAAGGCAAACGGTGGCCGATAGGCGGCTGCCCACTCAAGCATGAACAGTGAGGGGAGCTTCGACGGTGGAGCTTCTCTGGCGGCTTGGAGATGGTCGTGAAATACAGACTCTGGTGGTTGTAACTAGGGTTTAGGCGAGGAGGTGGTGGCTAGATTTGGTCTCCTTCTAGCAGCAATGGTCGAGTCTGACGATGAAGGCACAAATGGTGATTTGCATAGGGAGAGGTAGCCGTAGGTGGTTCTAGTCAAGGGAGTACAGGAGTAGGGGTGTAGCAATAGGGTTCCTACAAAAAAGACCAAAGAGAAGAAAGGAAGAAAGTAGAGAAAAATATAAGAGCTTTGCATCTTATTCTCTTTCTTCTGATGTGATTTTCCTTCCCAATGATCTCTCTCGTTTGGTTCTTGATCTCTTCTCTTTGCTCTTTGTCTTTATCTTTGCAAGTTTTCCATCAATTTATAGGCTCAGCAAGATTCGAAATCAAATCTTTGATTAGATCAATTTTAGAATATTTGTGGGATTGTAATATCTTGATTGGATTTAATTTTCATCTTCTATATTGGTATATAATTCCTAATGAAGAAATTCCGATCTTATACCATTTTTGGATGATGAATTTTCAGTGAAAATATTTACAAATTTTTTCTAGAAAATTTGGACCGAAAATGTAATTTTCTAAGTTCTAGGGGCCTTTTTACAAAATAGACATATTTATAAAATTTAAAAATTTTTCAGGTTTGGTAAAAAAAATTCTAGATAGGAACTTATTTATAAAATTTGTTTAGTCCCTGTTGTAATTTTTGTTGAATCAAATTTTTTTGTAAAAAATTAGTAACGAGGACTTCTTTGTAAAATTTAGAGCCCTAGCAGCAAATCTACAATTTTTTATATTTTAGGATCTATTTGTAAAATCCCAAAATTTGAGGCCCTATATGCAAATTGAGAATTCTTATTTTTCATTCTTGATTGAAACTTGGACCTAATCCAACTTAATGTTTTATGTCTAAATTTGGCTCATAATGAGTTAGACTCAAAGTGAGAATAAGATTACAAAGTCTACTTAAACAAAATGCTCCCTTCATATCCACTTTATGAGCTTTCTTGGTGAAGGGAGTGGATGTGAAAAGAAGAGTGACGTTTTATTTCTCATTATTGCTTCCACAAGTGTTCAATAGATGAAGTCTTTTACTTCTTTTCTCATCATTTTCCGATTGCTTCCTTTCTCTTCTTTCACTTATTTGCTCTTTTTTCTTTTAAAGGCATCATGAAACCTTTTGTATTAGAGAAAATTTAAAATAGAAAAGAAGACAGTTTGGCTTTGCGACACTTTCTTCCTATCTTGGGAACTAATGCTGAAGCGAGCATCCAGTATCGACCTCAGGAATATCGAAAATAAGTGCGATTTGACAACTACCACCCTTTTGTGCGCTTTTCCAAAGAAGGGACATCATGTGCTAACATAGCAGGAGAGTCTTTCATGTTGAAACCTATCAAAAGCATTAGGTAGCAAGAATTTTCAGAAACTCTAGAATTTTGCATCTTGAATGGCCTTTTCATCTTTTTGGGGGTGACCTTTCCCACTTGCGGGAGTAGTTCTAATTTTGCCAAATTACTCTAAGTGGGTTGATAATGTGGTGTCCCAATTTTTAGCCTAACTTGTAGTTCTTGGTATCCTTGGAAGAGTCATAGTATCTAAAGAATAGTACTCCAAAAATTTAGAGATTTTGAGTAGTGTAATTGAGATGTAGAATCATGCTAGAAACACCTTTCACACTCAGTATGGTGAGGTCAGCATCTCCTTAAGAGATATAAGGCAACTAGCCGGGATTTCCATCCTTGAGAGTTTTTATGATGAGTACATCGCTATTGACAATCATATAAGCCTTGTTTTTAGTTATACTCTTCATGATCTTCTTATAATCTATGATTGGATGGTGACATATTTCCTGAATAGTCAGAAGCGGTTGTATTTTGATCACTGGATCAAACTTTTCTATGAGAGGAGCTCGATGAACAAGCCAACTAAATTTGATTAGATTATGCATGACATAGGAGATGTCCTTCTGGAATTTAGTCCCAAGACTTATTTTTTGCTATCATTTATTTGTGGCTTGTTGCTTCATCATGCTGCATGGTGGACCGTATATTCTTTTTTAAGTTTCAAGGGATGATGAACATGTGGATGGAAACTTGAAGGCATGAGAATAAATATGATACGAGAAGATTGATAATGGTTTAAAAAATGCTCAAGTAAATTAACTTCAACAAACTAAGTTTTATTTTTTATTTTTATATTGAGTTGAGAATTTAAATATTAAATATTTAAAACTCTCTATTTGACACTTTAGTTAAGTTAGCAACACTTTCACTAGCCTATTTTATATTTGTTCTAGTTAGTTTAATCAACTAACAAATAGCTGTCAAATCAGATTTTTGTAATTTGACTTAGTTAGGTTTTTGTCTTCCATCAGAAACTTGAATATTTGATAAGCCAAACACTATGATTTGGTTATTTGAACACATGAGGATAAACATAATCACTAGTTTTTGCAACAAATTCGAATATAAGTTTGATTGTCTAAAATTGACAAAAAAAATAAGTTTGTCCCCAACAACTAATTTTTGTTCTAATAGTTATATAAAAAATTAGAGTTTTTCTTTTAACTTAACCAAAAGCCATGAAAAAAAATAAAATTCTCAAAATCAAAAGAATGATCGTGAAATAGATGTTATTAAATATCGAACCACGTAAAAATTAGTGTGTTCTATCTATATTCTCTTTCATTATTTGTATTTTTATGAATTAGCTGATTGTGATCAATTAATTGATGTTTTGCTATCCTATAGCCTGTAAAGAAATTTTGGTGATTTATTTATTAAAATTTAATATTATTTTTTAAAAATTTTAATTCACCCCATTTATGTTCTCTTTTGGGTGTTAACCATTTTATAAAATGTACTTCAAGATTATTGAGTTTATAGCGGTGCGTTTGATTGAGACTCAGAATCAGGATCATCCTGTCCTGATCGGTCTATCATTCAAATACCAAAAAAAATGGTTAAACTATCTTTATATTACTTTAAAAAGTAAATTACTATACTATTCTTATATTTATACATTCAAATCTCAATAAATAATATATCAAAAACATAAAGGTCAAAAAAATAAATTTTAAATCATTCTAAACACCAAAATTTCAATATATCTTTTTATACTTTAGTCTTAATATGGAGATTGAGCTTGATTTTGATCCTGAAAGATACGTAGACTGCTAATAGAAATAAAAACCAATCAAAATCATGAATTTCTTTTTCTATTGCAAGTAATTTTTAAAATTATTTTCTCGCTTAACTCCATGCCCCAGCTCCAGGCTCCCGGATTTTTCATGTGTCAAAGAAGAGAGTGCAGAAGAAAGAGCAGCAGCAGAGAAAAAGAAATGGCGCTTGTCCCTATCCAACCCCTCGTGCTTCCAGAACCCTTTGTTTCCCCTTCATCCATAAACCTTAGCCCCTTCTCCTTCTCTTCCTTCGTCTCCCTCCGCTCCACGCCTTGCAGCAGGGCAACATCCGCAAGGTGTTCGATCGTGCACGGCGACTACGAGCACGCCCGTGTGGTGTACCCGCGGCCTCCGGAGGTTCCCTGGAGCAAGGACCTCGCCAACTCTGTCCATCTCATCGGCATCGTCGCTGCCCCCGTCCAGATCAAGCACCTCAGCACCGGCAAGGTCCTCGCCTGGACCCGCCTCGGTGTCCGCAAGTCCACCTTCGATACCTCCTGGTCAGCTCTCGAGTTCCTCTTCTTTTTTCACCTCTTGAGCTTTTGCTTGCTTGTGGACGAGGTGTTCGACGAATTGCCTATATATATTTTTTTCTATTGTGTTAAAATTCGTGGCTTGAAATGTGGTAGGATGTATCTCGATTGCTTCATAAAATCGAGTTTTGCTGCCCTTTTTTTAATTTATCAGAAGAAAAAATTTAGAGGTTTGCTATTTATCTTCATTATGATGATTTGTTTAACTGAAAACCAAGAAAGTATTCTTGGCTGCTTGACAAATGATTCTTGAGCACATTAGTTTTGTGTAAAGAAAGGGTAGGGGACACTCTTGTAGTGCCTTCCAGCGTCCTAGTTCAGTCCCTTGAGGACTGGTTTTATGTACCATTATGATGATCGTCTACTTTCCCATTATTATCTGCGTCCGAGTTTTATTATTAAAACAGCATGTGTGAGATGTTAAATATATTTCTGTATGATGCATTACACAGCAACAAAAGAGTATATATTGTAGGCTTGAAATCAAATGAATTTTGTGAAATTGGACATCCCTTTAGAGTTCTCTCCCCGAGCTGTGTGGATTCTGGTACAGGATAAACCTAACATTCTGGGATGAGCTAGCACATATAGCTTTCCAACATGTGGAGAAGGGTCACCAAGTGTACATTTCTGGACGGCTTGTATCTGACACTGTGGAAGGACATGATGAGAACCAGCGGCAAGTCTATTACAAGGTTGTGGTGCAGCAGCTGAATTTTGTCGAAAGGAGCTTCCCACCAGTACCAGTGCATGGGTCAGAGATGAGCTATGTAACTTCAGGTAGTCTTCCTGCTTTTGTGGTAATTGAATGAGTAAAGTAGATTTTCTTTGAACAAAATTTATAGCTGTTTTTTTTTTGTGCTGGTAGGTACCAAACCAGGGAATTATTTGGGTAGTAATGCTGGTTCGACAGAGGAGCTCTGGCAGGCCTTCTTTGCAAACCCTGTTGATTGGTGGGATAACAGGAACAATAAGGTTAATGTCTATATCTAATTCAGCTGAAGATCACATTTGGCTTTGTATTTGTCTGAGCTTGACGTCTGTAAATGATATTATCTTGTCCACATTGGTCATAAGGTTCATATTAATCTATTGAAGCAAAGGGGAGTTCCTTTTTCTTTTCTTTTGTTAAGATCATGAATTGATTATTGTGTTATTTATTGAAATATGTTGTGTATTCTTTCAGAGAAATCCAAAGGGTCCTGACTTTAAGCACAAGCACAGTGGTGAAGCATTGTGGATCGATGGCAAATACAACCCTCCATGGGTAAAATCTCAGCTGGCAATATTAGACACACAGATGGGTGCTCTCCAAGCAAATGGATCAACCTCTGCTGTTTCTTTCATGTATGTTGATGATTTGTCTTCCTGCCAGTGATGCATTTGTGAGGGTGATGTGACAAGTTTAGCTACCTATCACTATGCCAATTTTGTTGTGCTTGATCAGGCTATAATAGACAAATTATGATACTATCAAGATTCATCAGCCAAAATGTTATTTTGGTCTGAGATGATTAAGGCTTAATGGCTAAACTTTTGTTAAATAGCTTGTGCTTTGTATGTTGTATGCTGCATTATAAGTTGGTTCTAATACAAGGGGAAGATGTATGAAACATATTTTGATGATATTTTCTGCAGGGTGTAAGCTCTTCTGCTTTGTTGCAGTCAGCAGCTGGGATTTGGTTCAAAGCAACATATTTTAATTGATTAGCTATCAGCTATTCTTGCCCCAAAGGGTTTTCCTCTTTCCATGTCTGTCTCTTTATATATGCTTCAATTATTTCCTGTTGTAAAATTTTGATAGTGCTCAGGTATTCAATGACCAAAATGAGCAGCTCGTGTACTAAACTATCACAACAGGGAAAAAAAAGGAAACTGTTTATTAGCAGATTGTGCAGGTAATAGTTTCCAATTGCTGTTTCGCCAAAATTGAAGAAATGGGGGCTTCATTCAAGGTTCTCAACCAATCAGGCAAGAAGGATATTAATAATTTTGTATAAAAATTCTCTTCTGCAAAAGCATATAGAATTTGTCAAATTCATGTTCCATATTTCTTGCAGACTTCTATGATGACATGGCAGGGACAGTAATGGTGACTTCATTCTGCTAAGTTGATAGGGATCATTTCCATTGGAAGTTTTGATTCAATATGCATCTGGAGGGCCACAGTTTGCTCAGTTAGCAGAGTAATTAAAAGTTGGTATTGAGTGAAATGATGCCATAGATGCATGTCTAAATATGATGACTTGATCTCAGACCTTAATCCAAGGAAGTGTATAACACAAGGACATTATTATCTGCATTGCCATTTGATTCTTTGGTGGTTGCTAATGTTGAGGGTTGCCAGGCTAATTTTACCCATATTGGAATAGAAAATAGCCATTAGTTTCTGTTTTTTCTTATTATTATCAACTTCTGAAAATTAGCAGGTTCCATTTAGATTGAAGAAATTGTTCAGTGTGGTATGTTTCATTATGTATGTTGTGTTTTTCCAATTTTTCCTTTGATTTTGTTAGAAAAAGTCATTTGGAAGAATTAAGTCAGTCCCTAGCAGAATGGGATCTTGGTTTTTAATCCCTGTATGTCTTTAGTTTCATCTCTGGCCCCTGACCTTTCCAAACTTATTTTTGAACACCTGTTTGTTTATCATAAAATTGCTCTTTCATCTGAAATAGTTCTTGCTGTTTCTATAATACTTCTTCCTCTTCTACGATCGGTCAATCTTCTGTACTTCTCCATTTTTTGTTTATCTTAGAAATGAGTTTTGAAGGAGTTGGAAAGGAAACCGGAAAAAGTTATAGGGATTAAAGAGGCAGATGACTCCTTGTCAGGGACTAATAGGTAAAGTTCCCTAAGATCTATTTGCCTGAATCTAATGTTAATTTCCTTTTAGAAATGGTTGGTGACTGAGTTCTTCTCTACTGGTCTGAGTTGGCAAGGGAATGCTACAGATTGTTTCAGTTCGCTAAGCATAATGATTTTATATTCATTTGTTGCACTTTTTATGCTCATAAAAGATTCTGGTTAGCTTCCTGGGAACTTCATGTTAAAGGGCTTGTTGCTTCTGTGCAGGTTCTTCATGTTTGCGTGCAATAATTGCTGAAATCTAGGACTATGAAACCATATTAAACCATTTTTTTTGCCGTACACAAGTCTCTACGAATAGAATCGAAAATTTTCTCTTGAACTAATGATACAGTGGAATATTGCTTAGGACTAAATAAAGTTGTCCAAACAGTCTCACATGACATACATTTAAAATAATGGATTTAGGGTGTGTTTAGATAGAGTTTCACTTTTGGAAATGATAAAAGTGCTAAAAATGATGGAAGTAACAAGTGGTAGAAGTGATACAAGTATGAGTTCGATCATTTGGTTAATTTTGATAGGAAAGTAAAAGATGTAATAATTTCATGATTTCAATCATTTGGAGAGCGAGGTTCGAAATGGAAAGTGTTATTTCGATCGTTCGAATAGGATGATACATAAAAGTGAAAAATAAAGTAATAGTTAGAAATATAATATTTATTAATAAATAAAACTAATACAACTATTATTTACAAAAGTAATTATAATTAGGATAATATTCAATTATAGTACTTTTAATAATTAAGATAATAAAAGTAATATTTAACTAACTAATTATAATTAGAATAATTAGGATAATATTAATTAAAATAATAAAAAGTAGCATAATTAGTTAAATATCCTTTATGAGAGATATGCACTTAATTTATGAATTAAATTATATTCTATACAAAATTTACTCATTTACCTTAATACTTCACATTTTTTCAGTCTAATAGTCAATGTCACTGCGGTTATTTTCAATTTGTAGATGACTATCATCACTTAACCATCACCCTAAAGTACTAAATGAAATCTTTTAAGGGTGAAATAGAATGCATCTTAATGAAGGAAAGTAAAGTGTTGCTTCAAATAAGACTGATATTTGTAGCATGCCTAGTACTATCAGTAATAAAGTTATTTATACAACATGTCGTTATGTATTAAATAAGTAATGAAGTTAATTAATATTATTAATTTTAATTAATAAAAATGATTTGACATTTTACACATGGACCCTTAAAAAATTAAAAATTTCAATGGTTATTTTTAAAATCTCCAACGATTATTTTTTGAAAACTTTCAGCGGCTATTTTTAAAATCTCCAATGGTTATTTTTTGGAAAATCCATAAGATATATTTTTTGAAGCTCAATGAACCTTTTTTGAATGTGGTCGATGTTGGTTATTTTCAATGAAGGGATGACTATCATCACTCAATTGTCGACCTAAAGTTATAAATACAAATATTTTGAAATTTAATTTGCATAATACATAAACAATAATTACAAGGCAACATTTGGCTAGATAAATACAAATTTTTTGAAATTAAATAGTCATAATACATAATAACATCAGTTATAGGTGCACATTCGGCCTTATAAACACAAATATTCGTAATACTATAAACATAGTACATAAACATAAGTTACATGAACAAATAAAATTAATACATAAATTGATATAAGTAATGCTTGTAAAAGAGGGCATTTGCAAGTAACCATAGAAGCTATGCAAGCAAACATCAAAGTACACAAAAATCTCAAATGCCCATGCATCAAAACACAAATAAGTACCAAATTGAAGCTAACAAAATATAGTTTGATGATAATAGAGTAACCTAGTCTAAAAAGCCAGCAAAAAACCTATGAAGGTAGTCTAATCTAAGCTCCTAATCCATCTTTTGATGAATGCCCTGCCCTTAAGTTTTGCTCATACAAGTGCTTATAAGCACCCTCAAGAAGTGGAATGGAGAACTTTTCTCCCTAAGAACCCATGATTGTGGAGTACAACTCATCCCTCCAATCCGCAGAAGGTTTGCTCTCCTTCAATGCGTTGGCTACATTGTTCATTGTTGTAACCAAAATTTTCTGAAATTCATTCTAAACAACAATTGCATGTTTTAGAGTCTTCTTGTCATAGACAAAGGGATTAGGCACATGTAGAGGCATCTAAATGGAGGGACTTCATGAACTTTAGAGTCATCTGTACCCTTAGTTAGGAACTCAGACCAAGACATGTTTGAGTTTCTCATCATCCCAACCTACACTGCTAGTTTCCTTCTCTACTTTTATCTTAAGATAGTTCTCTTTCAATGCATGGTAATGATTCTCCATGTACTACATAATGATCCTCTCATTGAACGCCTCATTTATTGCTCGAGCATACATAATGAATGCACTCTTTTTGAAGCTTTTGTCTACCCGCATGTCATTATTTATTTGGTCCACCAAGAAGTTAATTAGAAAAATCAAAGGCTTGTTGGGACTAATGATAATTGGGGGTTCATTTCTTGTCCTTCCCCTTCCTCTGACCCTTTGATGTAGATCTAGGTGCATATTCAGGGAGGGAATAACCCAAATCAGTAAAAAAATGCACCTTCCCTCCATCTGACCAAATAGATTCATTGCCTTCAAGTGAAATGTCATGTTTCATCAGCATAAATCACAAATAAATGAAAATATTGAATACAAAAAGTTAATCGTAAAAACAAGAAGTCAGAAGTCATCCATGAAACATATAAGCAACAATAACAAGTCATTCATGAAACATAAATAATGAGTCAAAATCAATGTCTTTGCTTTTCCAAGCTTGATGAAAAACTAAAAATTTAACAAACCAAATCTTCAATCAAGTGAAGACCATCGGGTGGTGGTCAGAAAATAGCAAAGCATAAGGCATTATGTATAATCCCTTTTTGTCCAGAAATTGAGGTTGTGACTTAAGAGGAACAAATGCATTGATATAAGTCCCATCAAGAAGACCGATACAATCTTGAGGGAAAACATAAATAATTAATACAAGACAAAGCAAATATAACAAAAAAAATTTAGTATTTTACATTAAACCATGGGTATTAGCTTACAAACCACTAATAATAGGATGTGTGGCACTGGTCGCTTGATTGACGTACTTGTTCTTAATCACACTAACTGCCCTAAGCACTTTATTAAAGTAGCAGCTCACTATCTCACCATATCTAAACAGGTAGAGCATTGTAGTTCTATTCTTCGTATTGTGTCTAATAGTATGCTAGAAAATGACCAACTGCTGCTCTATCGTTACATATCAAGTATCATAGAGTAGAAGCCTCTCTTGCATAATGTTTATGAGTTGTAAAGATATAGAGGGTCCATCCATATGTACGATCAATAATTTTTCTTACTACCATACATTATATGATGGAAGAAACTATTTTGTAGATATTGCCACTCCTAGCTAAGTGCCCTAACTATCTTGGTTTTTTTATTCAACAAATTCTAGAGCAATGTCCCAAGTGCAACCAAAACTGACATTTCAATAGCCTGAACTTTTTCCATATGAATATGCTGATTTTCATCTATCTAATTTCACCAAATTTAGAGAAAGGAAAAAAACATAAATACAACAATTAAACAAGAAAAAATATTTTCAAAAGCATGTCTCAGACTCTAATAAAGATACAAAAGTATAAATAAATGGGAGCATGAACATCACCACAATAGAAAAGTATACAATGGAGCTTTTAAATCATGGGTATTAGTAATAGTACAAATATCCTAATGTAACAAGCTCAGAAATTCCTTCATTGTCTGGTTACATGCAACGTGCCATCCAAGTACAATGAAAATTGGGATTCATGATTACTCTCAATATGCATATTTTTATAAGTTCATTGATTGCCCATTATGGAGTCGATTTTGGTGGCCTAAGATAGTGGAGACCTCAAGAGCGACCTCCAATTATAAATTAAAATTTATTTTAATTATGCTATCAGGTGTTGTGTAAATATTGACTTTCAACAAGCACGAACCTCTATTGTTAATTACCCCAACAATTGTCAGAAACCTCTTAAAGCGAGAAATCTAACTAATACAAATAGAGACATAAAAGAAAGAAAAGAAGAAAGTTTTGATTAATTTAAGAAAAATGATACATGACTTAAGTAAGGACATGTCCTCACTTTATAATGAATTTCAATATGAAATTATAAAAAATACGAAAGAAAAGCAAAAGAGAAGGAGTGGAGATGAGGTTTTGACACGCTGCTATCCCGCTCCTTCTGTGTTGGATCATATGGCGTCCAACCCTAATCGTAGAAGGGAATGAGAGAAATTTGAAGTATTTCCAATAGCTTTGAGCATCGACGATAACTTCATGACTTGAAGTATTTCCATTAGCCGATAAGGTATTGATGATGACGTTGTTAACCTTGAAGTATTTCCATAATCGATAAGACATAAGTGATGATTTTATTTAGGTTGGAGTGTTTTTATTAGCCGATAAGATATTGACAATAACTCTATTAGGATTGGAGTCTTTTCTTTAGTCGATAAGGTGTAGACGATAACTCTATTTGGGTTGAAAGTGTTTGCATAGCCAATAAGGCGTAAACGATAATTTCTTTGATTTTAAAGTATTTTTATACCAATAGGGTATAAGCGATAACTTTATTGGTCTTTAAAGTATTTCCATAGTCGACACAGTATAGGCGATAACTTCATGATTTGAGTAGCATCACCAATGGCTTATGAGGTTAAGTATAGCTTGAAGATGCATCACCAACTACTTCTGGGGTTAGCTAGCTTAAAGGGCACATTGTCAACTACTTGTGGAGTTGACTAGTTTGAAAGGGCATATTATCAATTGCTTGTGGGGTTGACTACCTTGAAAGGGCCTATTGTCCACTACTTGTGAGGTTGTCACTTACTTGTGAGGTTGACTAACATATAGGGATGCATCATCAATTACTTGTGAGATTGACTAGCTTAAAGTGTGGCTAACAGCTTTGAGTGCATTATTGGTTGAATTCATTAATTTAGTAGTGTCACTAACATCTTAGGGGGTCTAATATAACTTTGAAGTGTGTCCAATAACTTTGAGCGTATTGGCAATTGACTTATTTCATTTGATAGTATCATCAATGACTTCTGAAGTTTGGTATAGTTTTGAAGTGTTGTTGAAGGCTTTTGTAATATACTCAGCAAAATTTAGTTTGACCTTATTTAGTTCTATTTGAACTAATTCTAGTTCAAGTTAGGGTCGTAACATTACCCTTCATTCATAGTCTTGGAGTATTATTGAAGGTTTAATACACTCCCAGTGAGATTTAATTTGATCCTATTTAGTTCCATCGAGACTAATATAGTTCAGATCTGAGTTTGATTTCATTTATTTTGAGTTAAGTTTTGATCTTATGTTGGATCTCTATAAAATTCAGGTCTGCTGGACTTTGGTTCAAGTTTAAGTCAATTTAGCTTGACTTGATTCTAATTCAAGTTCAGCCTAACCTAGTTCTGATTTGACTTTGAGTTTATCCTTTTAGTTTGGATTTGATTTAACTCAGTCAAGGTTTGATTAGACTTAGTTCAATTTAGATTGGACTTGATTTGAACTCAATTTAATTTTTAGATCAACTCGTCTTGAGTCTAGTTAGGGTTAAATTTGAGCTTATTTAATTTAGATTAACTCAATTTAGAATTTTTGGAGTTTAGTTCAATTTGAATTTTAGCCTATTTCTCTAATCAATTTAAGTTCATTTGAGCCAACATAGCCTTGGTCTATTTATTTTGATTGAGTTCAATTTCAATATGATTGAATTACTCTAAAGTTGAGGGTCCTTAGCTATTTATAATGATTTTAAATAGACCTATAGCCTGATTTCAGATATACAAATTTGAAAGCTGGCTTAGTTTGTGAGCATGAAAGCTAACCTAATGTGAGTCCGAGGGTTGACTGGATGCGAGTTTGATAATTGGCTTAGATGTGAGCCTAAAGACTGGATAAGGATGTGAGCTCGAAGGCTGGCTATGATGTGATGCCAAACGTTGGTTGAGTGAAAGTCCAAAGGTTGATTGGGTGTGAGTCCGAAAGTTGATTAGATGCAAGCCCGAAGGCTGACTAAGACACAAGCCCAAAGACTGGCTAAGTGCGACTTGAAGGCTGGCTTGGATTCGAGTCCGAAGGCTGGTTAAGTACGAACTTGAAGACTGGCTTAGTGTGAGACCAAAGGTTAGTTAAGTACAAGCCTAAAGTCTAACTTAGATGTGAGTCTGTTGGCTAAGTGTGAGCTTGAAGGCTAACTTGATGCAAGCCTAAAGGTTGGCTTGGATAAGAGCTTGAAGGCTAACTTAGATGTGAACCTGAAGGTTATCTAAGTATGAGCCCGAAGATTGGCTTAGATGCGAGCTTGAAAGTTGGCTAAGTGTGTGCCCAAAGACTAGCTTGGGTAGGAGTTCAAATGTTGGCTAAGTACGAGTCTCAAGGCTAGTTTGAATCAAGCTCAAAGGCTAGTTGAGTGCGAGTAAGAAGACTAGCTTAGATGTGAGTCCAAAGGCTGATTAAGTGTGAGCTTGAAGGTTAGCTTAAATATGAGCCCAAAAGTTGACTTAAATGCGAGTCCGAAGTCTGACTTAAATGCTAGTCTGAAGGCTGACTAAGGTAAACTTGAAGGCTAGCTTGAATACGAGCCCAAATACTAGTTAAGTGTGAGCTCAAAGATTGACTAAGTGTGAGTTTGAAGATTGGCTTAAATGAGAGTCCGAAGGTTAAATAAATATGAGCCTGAAGATTGATTTGGATGTGAGCACAAAGGCTGACTTTTGGTAATGAGGATTCACTATCTTTGAAGTACCGTGAGTGATCAGAGTAGGGTCATGGAGTCCACTGTCTTAATCACCATCTTCGAAGGACCCGGGTGGCTACAACAAGGTCATGGGGTCTATTATTTTTTTTGCCATATTCAAAGAATTGTGGGTGATCATACCAGGGTCACAGTGTTTGTAGATTTCACCGTCATTTTCAAAAGGGTCACAGATGGCCATAGCGAGACTATAGAGTCCACCGTCTTTAATATTAGCTTTGAATAGCCACAAATGACCATAGTGATAATGACATAAAAATTAAGATAAGATGCAACTCTTTTTATTTTTTGGACAATTTCTTTTTTCATCTTCACTTCCATGCCCTCTCCTCACTTGGTTGCCACCCTTCTTTTTTTTTGGTCAACTTCTTTTTTTTTATTTTATACTTCTTCTCCTTTTTCTCTTTCCCTAGTGTCACACAGCCAAACTTCTACCCTGAAATTTTGCTCATGATGGTGCCAAGGTTCGCCCACCTCAGCCCGCCAAACTCGCACAAGCCCACAAGAGTATAGAGGAGAAGAGAAGTACAACAATCTTGTCAACCTTTTATTGCTCACATAAAAGGAATACAACTCTAATGCGGAGTGACACTACAAGTCTCTCTCTACCTGTGTGTCTCAGCTCAATAGACCCCCTAGTCTATTTATAGTACACATATTTGGCTGTGAGCCACCCTAGAGATCATGGAGAACATGCTCCACAATATTCTCCCTGCAGTCCAACTGGTGGGATCATGGAGAACATGTTCCACAATATTCTCCTAGCAGTTTGTTGCCTCCCTCCAACTGCAGCCACCTGTCCCATGAGCCCTCAATTGCCTCTTTGCTGACCACGTGTCCCTTAATAGTTACAGCTTTGATTCTCTAGTCTACAGCCATGTATCTTCAGCCTGTAGCGCCAAGTGTCCAGGCTGTTCACACGCTCCTATATCTCACTTTAGCCAATCTATCCTGCTGCTCACTCTGTAGGACTGTTTGGGTCTCCATCCGAACATGTCGTGACTCTGTCACTTGCTGCTATGTGTGCTGCTCATGCACATATTTGGAGGTAGTCCGTCACCTCGCATGATCATGCGCTCCCTCGCATAATACTCCTCATAGTGGCACCAACCACCACAGCTGGTTGTTTCCTCGTATGTGTGCTACCCGTGTACACACACGTTGGAGGCACTCCATTGCCTCCGAGATCATGAGGTCCATTACATGATCTCGTTGTGGTGGCACCTACCACTCACAACGGGTGTGACAAACCACCCCCACCAGGAGAGTTCAACGTCCTCATCGGAGTAAAATCCATGTACTCCTTGATCTGTCTCTCAAACTGCCATAGCGTAGAGTCCCGCACCCATGTGGCATCGACCTCACTGCCGCCTTTTCACATCACAAGAAAATCAGTCTGTCGATTCTTCTTACTTTGCCCCATAGTCTAGTGTGCCAGGATCTTCTTGACCTCCTTGTCAAACTGCTTTCGAACTACTGGTGGAGCTCTCTTGGCTTACTGTCTATCTCCAAGCAAGTCTCTGTTGAAAGGTTTGAGAAAGCTAACATGGAATATTGGGTGTACCTTCAGCCTGTCGGATAGCTTCAACCGGTAAGCAACCTGCCCGACTTTCTTCATCACTTCGAAGGGGTCGTCATACCTTAGTACCAACCCACGATGTACGATCTTACTGCTGATTTTCTTTCATATTTGTGGAGTCAGTTTCAGCAACACCATGTCCCCAACCAGGAACTCCAATGAACGCATTCATTCATCCGCATGCCTCTTCATACATTTTGCTGCCTTGCACAAGCTGTCCCGAGCTTGTTCTATCAGCTCCTCCTTCTCCTTTGTGAAGCAATAGGCAGCAGGGCACTTTCCTTGGTCCGTCGATTGAGCCAACTCGAGAGGAGTGAGAGGCTACTATCCCATGACAAGCTTTGCAGGACTCATTCCTGTAGCCAATGACCTATGGATGTTATAACAAAATTGGGTTGTGTCCAACAGCTCCAACCAATTCTGCTGGCTGACCGTTCATAATGCCTTAAGTATTCCTCCACCAAGGCATTGATGCGTTCCATTTGGCCATCCGTTTGTGGGTGATTAGCCATAGAGAACTTCAACTCTGAACCCATTAAGTTGAAGAGTGTTGTCCAAAACCTGCTCGTGAATCGAGCATCTCGATCACTCACGATGTCTTTCGGGACACCGAAGTGCTTCACCACATGCTTGTAGAACAGCCCAGATGCTACCTCTGCTGGACATGCATGTGGTGTTGGTATGAATACCGCATACTTTAAGACTCGGTCGATGACGACTAGCACTGAACTCATCCCATCCACTTTGGGAAAGCCCGAGATAAAGTCCATGGAAATGGACTGCCACGGCTTCTCCGGAATAGGCAAGGGTTGCAGCAGCCCTGCTTGCTTCTTCCTCTCTGTCTTGTCAAGCTGGCACACAAGACAAGTTTTGACGTACATCTCGACGTCTCCCCCCATTTTTGGCCAATAGTATGACCTGGACAAGAGTGTCATCATCCTTTGCCCTCCAAGATGTCTTGCCCATTGAGGATCATGAGTCTCTCGCAGCAGCTCACGCCTCAGCTCTCTCGGCTTCGGGATGTACAACCTATTGCCTCTAGCATACAAAAAGTTATCTTCAAGGCAATAACGCTTAATTACCCCTTCACGTACCTCTCCCCTAAGTTGGACATATGTTGAGTCCGCGTCGGCTTACTCTTTAACCCTCTCTAGTAGGGTTGACTACACTATGGATAGCGCAACTACATAACATTGCACCTCCCTTCGGCTCAATGCATCCGCCACTTGGTTCTATCGCCCAGGCTTGTGCTCCCACATGAAATCAAACTCGGCCAAGAACTCCTGCCACTAAGCTTGTTTGGGGGTCAATTTCTTTTGGGTCTTGAAGTAGGTGTTTACAACATTATCGGTCATAACCTTGAACTTTGTTCCCAATAGATAATGCCTCCAAGTGTCCAAGCAGTGCACCATTGCTGTTATTTCCTTCTCATGTGTGGTGTAGCGTTGCTCCGCATCCTTGAGCTTGTGGCTCTCAAATGCCATCGGGTGTCCTTCCTGAACAAGAACTCCCCCAAGAGCATAATCTGAGGCATTCGTTTGTACCTCGAATGGAAGTTCAAAGTTAGGCAATCGCAACACCGGCTCCGTTGACACTGCTGCCTTCAGCTGGTCAAACACCGCTGGTCATGAGTCCGTCCATTCCCATTTTCGATCCTTTCTCAGCAAGTCAGTCAAGGGATTCACTTTCCTTGAATAACCCTGAATGAATCTTTTATAATAGTTAGCCAAACCGAGGAAAGAATGAAGATTTGATACCTTTGTTAGGACCGCCCAATCGATGATTGCCTGAATCTTCCTCTCATCCATTTGTATCTATCCCTTGCTCACCCTGTGTCCACGGAACCTGATTTCCTTCCGATAGAACTCACACTTCTCCTTTTTGACGAAGAGCTTGTATTCTCTAAGCCGAGAGAATACCTTTTTGAGGTGGTCAACATGGACCACCAACGTCTCCGAGTAGATGACAATGTCATCCAAGTATACCGCCACGAATCAATCCAAGAACTCATACAATACTTCGTTCATCAAGTTGCAAAAAGTTGCTGGAGCATTCGTCAATCCAAAAGACATGACTAGGAACTTAAATGAGCCATACCTCATGACACATGTCGTCTTTGACTCATCTCCCTCAGCAATCCGAACTTGCCAATACCCCGATCGCAAGTCCAACTTGGTGAAGTATGTCGCCTTGGCCAATTGATCGAACAAGTCACCTGCGTTCGGCACCGGGTACTTGTTCTTGATAGTCACCTTGTTTAGTGTCTAATAGTCCATGCACATCCAAAGTGAACCATCTTGTTTCCGCTGAAACAACATTGGGGCACCATATGGGGCTTTCAATGGTTGGATCAGTCCTGCATCCAACAGTTCGTTGAGTTACTTCCTCAGCTCCAAAAGCTCCACATTTACCAATCAATAAGGGGCCTGAGCAGGAGGTTTAGCACCTGGTCCAGTTCAATCTTCTGATCAACTGCCCTCCGAGGGGGGAGTTCGTTGGGCAGTTTTGGTGGCATTACGTCCGCGTAATCCACCAAGATAGTTGCAACATCATCGAGTACCTCCACGACCTGATCCGATTGTATCTCGATCAGCGCTACAACATAGGTGGTCTTGCCTCTCTTGAGACCTGCTTTTAACTGTTGATGAGACTGATAAGTGATTCCTCCGCAGAAATCAACATATCTGATAAGTGAGGCATCAAGCTAGCCTTAGCTTGGATGAAGAAGTCTATCCCCAAGATAAACTCAAACGCATCAAGCGCCAAGATTGTGACACTGATCTCTCCCTCCCAAGCTCCAACTTTGAGGGTTGCGCTGGCCATTCTATGAATCGGAGTTGGCCCAGAGTTTACCACCTTTACTTTCCATGAACTTGGTTGCACCTGCAAACCAAATTCACTTACCAACTTATGGGAGAAGAAGTTGCTGGTCACCCCTGTATCCAGCATAGCCAAAACAGGCCTCCCATTTAATAGCACCGATGCATATGTCAACCCTTTGCAAGGCGGCTGCCCTTCTGCCGTCATTGAGTTGAGTAGCTACAATGGATTCATTCGTGGTATTGCCGCCGCACCATGTCCTTCTTCCTCAGATTTCCTGAGAGTTAGAGCAGATAGCTTTTCTCTACTTGGACATTCCCTTGCCCGATGAGGACCATTGCATATAAAAAAGTCCTACTCTCTGTTGGTGGGCTGCAGCTTGGACTAGCTCGGTTCCGCAATCTTCTTGCCCTTACCCTCAGGCTCCTTGCCATCCTTATGTGCACGCCCCATCTTCCTTCCATCTGTGGCCTTCTTGGTGGTTGTCGTCAACTTAAAATCCACCAAGCCTTCCACAGAAGTAATGACCGAAGGAAGATCCCTCACTCCTTGCCGTCGGAGTTCAGCTTGAGCCCACGGCTGCAAGCCAGACAGAAAGTTGTACAACTTGTCCTCCTCGGACATGTTGGTGATGTCGAGCATGAGGGAGCTGAATTCCCGCACATACTCTCTTATTATCCCTAAATGCTGTAGCTTCTTTAGGGATTCTCGTGCAACCCACCCTGTGTTGCACGGAAGGAACTGCTCCTTTAGTTCCTTCTTGAGGATTTCCCAATCCTCTAGCTGAGCTCTCCCAACTCGAGCATTCTTCGATGCTCTGGTATGCCACCATAACTTGGCATCTCCACTCAAGTACATGCTGGTGATTGTGACTTTCTCCTATTCCAAAATGTGAGCAGCCTTGAAGTACTGCTCCATATCCCACAAGAAGTTCTCCAACTCCTTTGCATTCCTGCAGCCATTAAAGGAATGGGGTTCCAGGACTCTTACCTTTGAAGGAGCTCCGCCTTCAATAGTGGAGTTTGCCACCGCTCTCTTTACCACCATCAAGTCCTGTTCCAAGTACTTCAAGCTTGATCTCATGGAGTCCATGATAGTAGCATACCTTTCCTCTGCACTTTTCACCTCACTTGCAAGGGCCTCTTTGAGAGCAGCATTTTGCCTCTCTTGCCAAGCCAACTGCACCCATAAGCTGCCCGCATCTTCGGTTGGAGGATTTCCCAGCATCTCCTCGATGCGAATCAACCGATCCCGAAGCTCCACTTGGGTAGCCATGGCTTTTGTTGATCTTGGCTTCAGCTGAACTAGACCAGGCTCTGATACCACTTGTCACATAGTCAAACTTCTACCTTGAAATTTTTCCCGTGATTGCACCAAGGTTCACCCACCTCAGCCCGCCAAACTAGTACAAGCCCACAAGAGTATAGAGGAGAAAAGAAGTACAACAACCTTATCAATCTTTTATTGCTCATATAAAAGGAATACAACTCTAATGCGGAGTGACACTACAAGTCTCTCTCTACCTGTGTCTCTCAGCTCAATAGACCTTCTAGTCTATTTATAGTACACATATTTGGCTGTGACCCACCCCTGGAGATCATGGAGAACATGCTCCACAATGTTCTCCTGTCAGTTTGTTGACTCCCTCCAGCTGCAGCCACCTGTCCCATGAGCCCTCAATTGCCTCTTTACTGACCATATGTCCCTTGACAATTGTAGCTCTGATTCTCCAGCCTACAGCCATGTGTCTTCAACCTGCGACGTCAAGTGTCCAGGCTATTCACACGCTCCTGCAGCTCACTTTAGCCAATCTGTCCCGCTGCTCACTCTGCAGGATTGTTTGGACTGTTCGGGTCTCTATTCGAATATATCGTGACTCCGTCATTTGTTATTATATGTATTGCCCATGCACACATATGTTGGAGGCAGTTTGTCGCCTCATATGATCATGCGTTCTCTCGTATGATACTCCTTGTAGTGGCACTAACCACCATAGCTGGTTGTTTTCTTATATGTGTGCTGCCTGTGTACACACACATTAGAGGCACTCCATTACCTCCGAGATTATAAGTTCCGTTATATAATCTCGTTGTGGTGACATCTACTACTCATAAGGAGTGTGACACCTGGCCCGTAGCCCCCTTCTCACCCTTTTTTTTTTTTTTGGTTGGCTCCACCACGACTGAGCCGCTTGTGTCTGGTCTCCTTTGGTCAGATCCTATTGGAGACGGTTGGATCTAGCTGGCTGCGGTCGTGCTGAGATGGGGACCACACCACCACCTCCTCTCTTGCCCGGATCCAGCTGTCTCCTGGTTGGATTCGATCGGTTTTCACCATAGCGGGCCGGATGGCACCCCACCGCTCCTTCCCTTGATCGGATCTGACCGTTTTTTTAATTCTTGTGGCGAGGAGGGGAATGCCCCACCGCTGCTCCTTTTGGTCGGATCCGACCACCTCTAGGCTAAATCCAGCCCTTCTCGTCTAGTGGTGAGGCGGAGGGGCAAGCCTGCCCCTCCTTCCATGGCGATCCAGTCCCAATCGGCTAAGGGGCATGGAGGAGTTGATGTGTGTGAGTCCATTGGCATGCATGTGCTGCCATGGCGGCAGGCAATGATGTACTCATTGTTGACAACGATGGTGGCTCAACTAGCAAAGGGTCAAAGTTGGATCGATGGTGGTCGACTCTAGCCTAGTTGGAGGGTGGAGCAAGATTGAGACCAACATGATATCTTCTCCGGCGAGGGGGGCTCGATAGCAGGGCTCAGGAGCAAAGAAACGAAGTAGAGGAAGTTAAAGAAGAAGAAGAAGAAGTAAACGGAGGTAAGAGATTACCTGTTGCTTCCAATTCCTGAATTCTTGCCCTGTCTTCTACGATGGCTTCCAAACCTATTCTTCTCTGTTCTTGTTTTTTTTTTTTTGTTTGCAGGTTCTCAGACTCTTTTATAAGCTTTAAAGGAAATCAAATCAAATGTTTGATTGACGAATTTTGGAATGTATTGGATCCCAATTTGTCATGAAATTGTATTTGATTTTATGTCCAAGATTCCGTGATTACATGTAATTGATTGACCGGAATTTATTTCTCAGACGAACAAATTGAGATTTTGTATGATTTTCGAAATAGCTAAATTTTTAAGGGAATTATTGGTATTTTTTTTCAAAAAATTAGATAAAAATATAATTTTATAAATTTTAGGAATTTTTTGAAAAAAAAATATATTTGTAAAATTTTATAATTTTCAGAGTTTTTTAAATGAAATTTAGGCTTATTTGCAAATGAAAAAATTTTAAGGGATTTATTTATAAATTTTCTAAAAAAAATAGATTAAAATATAATTTTATAAATTTTAAGATTTTTTTATAAAAAGACGTATATGTAAAATTTTAAAATTTTAGGGATTTTTTAAAATAAAATTTGGACTTATTTATAAATAAAAATTTTTGAGGAATTTATTTGTATAGAAATTTTAGGGATTTATTTGTGAAAGTTAGAAATTTCAAGGATTTTTTTGGTCAAAATTATGAAAGGAGAAAGCAAAACTCATAAACTAATAAATATCCAACGAACATGATCGGACATTATGTACCATCCAAATACTTCTAATTAGTGTTTATTATAACCCGATCCATTTCACATATAATGCTTAATACATATGACAATATTCAAAACTCGATCATATCATAGTAGAAAACTTAGAAGCACAAAAATCTCATTCAGCTCATGCTTACACAGTAAATTAATTCATCATCAATAATTTTATTCATCAAAGCATATTAGGCTAACATTATCCAAAAAAATGCAATCAAAACATTAACAAAAATACAATCATATTGGGATCATAAACCATTAAATCACCAACCCATCAAGCAATCAGAAAGTAAAATACAATTACAAACCACCAAACCCCCAAGCCACTAAGCAATCAAAAAGCAAAAAGTAATCAACAAACTACAATCACGAACCACCAAGCCCTCAAGCCACTAAATAATCAAAAAGCAAAATACAATCAACAGATTGCACTCACAAACTACCAAACTACAAAGCAATTCAATGATCATTAATCACAACTTTAGGGTTAGAGTTTGCTTTTCAAATTGAGATTGATGAGGGTGATGGTGGTGAGTGGGAGGGCAAGGGTAACTCAAGCGAGTGTGGGGTGGTGACAGTTGGGACAGCCCATATATCAGTCCCAGCCAAGCTAAGGAGGCCAATGATGGCGAGGTCAAGAACTAGATCAGGGATAGCAAGCTGCTCTAGGATAGCTTGGGAACAATTTGGCAAGCATAAGGGAGATGATAGCAGGGACAAGCCCCAATCTCAAGCTTGACCAGGTTGAGGAGGTCGATGAGAGAGGTGAGGTTGGAGTTTGAGATTGGGGATGGTAGGCTGATATAGGCCACCACAAGAATAGATCTAATGAGTTTAAGGCCAGAGATGGCGAGTGAGAGAAGGATGAGCAGGCCAACCGCAAGAGCAAGGCCAAGCATGGGAGGCAAGATTGAGGAAGGCCAGTGTTGTTGAAGTGTCAGACACATTACTTTAGCCTAAGTGAAGTGGGAGAAGTAGGAGGGATGGGATCCACCCATTTCTCCTTTAGAACTGTGATAGTCGAAATGTCTTGTAGTTCATTTTGCCACCCATTTAAAAATGATATTTCAGCCATTTTTAAAAGTGGATTCTATCCAAATAATAAAAGTGATAGAAGAGGCCTCACTTCCACCACTTTCAAAAGTCAAGAGCAATCTAAACACTACCTTAGTCACATACCATATAACCAAATGTGTTGTACAATGGTCACCAAATACATACAATCACCATCAAACATATAAGATAGACAAATAAGTTTTAAAACAAAGGATGATTATATAATATACATAATAGATTCTGTGAAGCAGCCAAATTCACACTCTTTTTTTTTTAAGAAAAAATCACTAGAGAATCCCTCAAATTTTTTAAAATTTAGAACTAGTCCCTCAGATTTTTGAAATTATCAAAAAACCCAACCTTATTTGCCCTTAGTGCAAAAGATCCCTAAAAAAAAATAAGATGTGTTTTATCCTATGTAAAAACAATAAAATTACCTCACAATTCCTATATCATAAATGATGTCTTTTTGCATCCTCCTCTTTCTCCTCATGTCTACTGTTGTCCTCCTTCTCCTTGTGTTTGTCGCTTTGCAAAAGGAGACCACTATAGTCATGAGCTTGGCTTGATCCCGACGAGATCACCTTAGCGGGGCTCCATCATCAAGTGCCTAGCCATGAGGAGTTCTAGCTCTCCTTCCAAGTCAACCACTACATCCTTATGTCCTTCAACTACATTAGCTACAATGCACTTTGATGAGACACCATGACCCACTCCCGCCACATCACCTCCTACTATAAATATCACTTGGAGCTGAAGTCAACCCCTACTCCCCAGTGTGCTCTCATAGCTAAGTTAGCGTTAGGGTTTCTTTCATCTCTCATGAATTTTTGTCTCTCTCTCTCTTTGGAATTTTGATTACATTAAAGAAGATGGATTTGTCTAAGTGGTGTTGTGGATTGATGTTGTCCTTATTGTTCTAGTTGGAGAAATTGTGATTGTCTTTGTATTTATGATTTGTATTGTTGATGTTGGATACAAATTTACATTTTTATTGTCCAATTTACGTTCTGTAACTTTGTGGCCTCCAAATTATTAACGTGTTTTGATTTGCCACCTGATTTTTTACATTATTTTTTAAGAATTATGAAGTACTTCTCCTTAACATGCATAATTTGGATTTCTTGTTTTTTATTTTTGTTCTAGTATTTTTTGGATTTTTTGTGAAAGAAAATATTTTTCATTGTTTTCAAATGCTTTTTAATTTTCAAAAAATGAGTGTTTTTTTGTCTTTTATGTAGTTTTTATGGGTTAAAAAAAAGATTAGTTAAATTTTAATGATGAAAATTATATTGCATTGGACTCTCTTTCCTTATAGTAGGGTTGTAGGTTGTCTGGACTATCAATTTGCTACAGTAAGTACCACCTCTCCCTTTGAGGATGCCTAAGTGTGGATGTGCACCCTTTGAGGATGCCTTTCGATCACATCTAATTATAATATATTATCTACATATATATAAACTCATACCTAATTATTTCTACACATCTATAAACAAAATAATCGATATCTAATAACTTCTATTCATATCTAATCACTTCTATTCACATACAAACAACATCATTAATATCCAACACTTCCGCCCATAACAAGGTAGAACAACTCATATTCAATTACTTTCATTTATATCTAATCACTTTCACACATATATAAACAAAATTGCTCATATCTAATCACTTTCATCCATATACAAGCAAAACCATCTATATCTAATCATTTTACTAATATCTAATCACCTCCACCTGTATCTACATTCAATGGTCTATGCTTTAAAATCCCATAACTTTTTCTTTTGTTTCTCCAACAACCTCCTCTGCCATACCCCCTTCAGCCCAAAAGTATTTATATATACATTAAAATAATTATATATCAAATAAAATATTTATATATTAATTAAAAATAATTATAAATAGGGTAAAATATTTATATATGAGATGAAATAATTATATGTGGAGTAAAAAATTTATAAACAGATTTAAATGATGATATATGAGATAAAATATTTACACATAGATTGAAATGATTATATGTAAAATAAAATATTTATATATAGTGTGATATGTTCACAGTGAATTAAAAGTATTTATTGTTGGCACAAAGTAAATATATATCTATTATTTAAATAAAATAGCCAAAACACTAAATTTAAAATTTACCATCAATAAATACAACAAAAACATCCTTTTATTTAGAGTTAAGTCATAATTTTTATTTTTATACATGTCTTAGTTATTTTGCACTTCACATTTATTAAAAAATGCCATGCAAGATTATGAAACTTTAGAAAGGATACTATGTTACATTGTAGTACAATGTTTTACTAAGATTTATTAATTTTTTTAGGTCTAAATTAGACTTTTAACCCCAAAATTTTCAAATCTCAAATTCTAATCAATCTAAAAACCAAAAGAATCTTAAAATTGGATATAGAAATCTCATTTCTTATATCTAGGACAAATCATTGTGGTGTGACTTTGGAGTGAGAGCATCGAGGCGCGGGAGTTGGCGATGGAGCAAGGGCCCCGTGAGGACAGCGTGTAGGGAAGATCAGAGCAGGGCGGCGTTGTAGAAGATTGCTGACATGCAACGACGACAGTGATCGAGAGAAGGTTTACCAACATGGGAAGTTCACCGGCGCGTGATGCCAACAATATACAAGATTAGGTGGGTCTCACAGGCTGTCAACGGGAGGTCAAAAAAAAATCGGAGGGCAGAGAAAGATACTATGGTAAATTCACAACTTCATTACTAAAATTAATTATTTTGGAGTTTAAAAAATTAATATAAAATATTAATTTCAAATATTAATATAAAATATTGTTTAGAATTGGAGACAGTGATGTTGAATTTAAAAAAATTTCAAACAATTTCTAGTAATTTTTTCTATTTCATATCTTAGGAATCAAATATAAAAATCATGTTTTAAAATTTTGGCTGAAACTGAAATAGGTTCTTATATTTGATTTCGTAAGAAACATTTCAAACTTGAAAATTTTCGATTCTAGGATTTTGGCTTTATAGCGAGCAACGGCGATGAGCACAACGAGCAGCGCGCGGAGCAGCGAGTAGCACACGGAGCAGAAGCAACAGAGCAGCGAGTGGTGAGCGAAGCAGAAGCGGCGGAGCAGAGAGTAGTGCCTGAAGTAGAAGCCGTGGAACAATGAGTAGCGTGTGGAGCAGCAAGTAGCAATGAAGTAGAAGCAACAAGCAATGAGCAACTACAAAGCATTGAGCTACGACAGAGCAGAAGTGAACGACCAACGAGCAGCGATAGAGCCACAAGTAGTGATGAAGCATAGGCAGTGAGCGATGGTAGAGTAACGAGCAGCGGTGGAGCAGAAGCAATGAGCAGCGAGCCCTATCGAAGCAAAACATGTTTTATAGTTTATTCCAGTTTGATACTATCATCTTTTCTTTTGCCATCATTGCAAGCACAAAAAAAATTCTCTACTTCTCTATTTTTGAGCAGCAGCGGAGTAGTAAGCGGTGGTGGAATAAGTACATCGTTCTAGAAGCAAACCGAGCACGTCCACCTAAAGTCAGCGTGAGCATGACACTCTTGGCCATAGAGAGCTCTTAGGACCCCTCCATTGATGTGCTCATTGTCCTGAGAATGGAGGAGGTCTTCATCTTCTCCTGTACCCACTCCAACTTGGACAAGGACTACCACGAAGCGTTCGAGCGGTGCAAGCATCCTTCTACCTTCTTTGTCTCCACCATCAAGTCCAATGACAATATCTAACAACTCCATTGATGCGCTCATCATTGATGAGAGCCAACCCAAGTTGGCAACTGCAAAGTCAATGAGATGAAGAAGACCACGAAGTGGAAGTAAGGCTCCACTCCTGTGGAGATGTGTGTCATCTCTACTGCTCCTCGCTAGCCGAATGAGATGAAGAAGATGATGAAGACCCATGAAGAGCTGCTCCTCCCCTACTTTTGAATGTCACATGATTCTAAAGCAGTTCATCGACATCTTAGGAAGAGCAGGTTGATCTTGATAATAGTTGCAGCAGTTCGACCACCTCCTTGTCAGCAAGACAACTTGCTTCTCGAGTAGTAGGATGGGATCCAAACTCCTCTAATGTAGATAAAGATAACAGTACTAAAAGTGCCTCTGTTCATGGTACTATGCATGTTGTTCGTTGTTTTGTTCATGATACGCAAGCTGTGGAATCTAGTGGATGCAAGTGGATGTAAGTTACATGACTGTGGATTTAAGTTGTGACTTGTTTGTTTGATTTTAATAATTAGATTAGCAGCTACGTTTTGTTAGTTAGTGTAGGCACTTTAGAGTGTGATATATTTTATTGGTTACAAGATAAGAATAGTGGTGCACATGGGAGTGTCTTCTATCTTTTTTTTCAACATTGAAGTGACTATGAGAGAGATTAGCATCTATTATATAAAGTAAGAGTAAGCATTCTGCAAAATAATGTTCTTAGATTTTTTTTCGACGTGCTACTGTTGGTGTTTCATTTTGCAAAAGTATTGTGGGTTTGTTGTTTTCCTTCTACTTTAGGCTATAATCATATTCAAGAATGAGGTAAGAAATTTTTTTAAATTTTAAATTATTATACGTGTCATATATAAAATTATAGTTTCTAAATATATACGGTTTGTAATTTTGTATTATTATGGTTAGTACAAAAATTTGGGTTTGCCAAATTGTCGGCTAACAAATTAACTAACAAATCTCATATGACTTTTAGTTCATTCTTATTCTTCTTTATATTTTTGCTTAATTTGCAAGATGTTTGTTCCCTCAGCTCATTTTTTCTAAATCTCATATTATGTTGTTTTTCTTTAAGGTAAATGCTCAAGTTTCATACATAGGTAATTCACAACTAATATTTAGATATATAATATAAAATTTAGAGAAATTTATCATAAAAATATTATTATTTTGGTCAACAAAATAACTTTAGTAATATGGATTTGCATAATTATACGAAAATTAATTATTAAATTGGGATTTTAAAAGTTTATGTAACAATAAGCTATTATTTGTTAATAAATTTGTGCAAAAAAATTGAGTTTTTTTAATTTTTTAAGTTATGATTTTATGTAAAAATAAGGGTAGTATATTGATAATATTTAA
The DNA here is from genome assembly GCA_005019695.1 of Trichopus zeylanicus subsp. travancoricus. Taxonomy (NCBI): domain Eukaryota; kingdom Viridiplantae; phylum Streptophyta; class Magnoliopsida; order Dioscoreales; family Dioscoreaceae; genus Trichopus; species Trichopus zeylanicus. The sequence continues at coordinate 181,411 of RXID01014501.1, forward strand.
ATTAATGTACAAAATTAATTAGCAAATACAATATTAAATATTAAAGTTCAGCAAAAATTAGTTAGTATTTATCAATAAATTTATCCAAAAATAGATATTTTTTTATTTTTTAAAAGTTAAGATTTTATGTGAAAATTAGGTGGTAAATCGAGAATATTTAAATTTATATGAAACTTAATTAGTAAATTGAAAAATTTTGAAGCTATGTAAAAATTTGCTATTATTTGTTAGTAAATTTGCGCAAAAATTGAATTTATTTTATTTTTTTAAGTTAAGATTTTATGTAAAAATTAGGTAGTAAATTGAGAATATTTAAATTAATATAAAAATTAATTAATAAATTGGAAAATATTGAAGTTAAGAAAAAATTAGCTAGTATTTGTTAATAACTTTATCCGAAAATAGATTTTTTTTAGTTTTTAAAAGTTATGATTTTATGTGAAAATTAGGTGGTAAATTGAGAATATTTAATTTATGTAAAACTTAATTAGTAAATCAAAAAATTTTGAAGCTTTGTAAAAAATTAGTATTATTTGCTAGTAAATTTGTGCAAAAATTGAGGTTTTCTTAAGTTAAGATTTTATATAAAAATTAGGTAGTAAATTAATAATATTTAAATTAATATAAAAATTAATTAGCAAATCGAGAAATATTAAAGTTAAGCAAAAATTAGCTAGTATTTGTTAATAACTTTGTCCAAAATTAGATTTTTTTTATTTTTTAAAAGTTAAGATTTTATGTGAAAATTAGGTGGTAAATGGAGAATATTGAAATTTATGTGAAACCTAATTAGTAAATCGGAAAATTTTGAAGCTATGTAAAAATTAGTGGTTATTTGTTAGTAAATTTTTGCAAAAATAAACTTTTTATTTTTTAAAAAAGTTTAAATTTTATGTGAAAATAGGTAATAAATTGAGAATATTTAAATTAATGTAAAAATAGTTAGTAAATCAGAAAATATTGAAGTTATGTAAAAATTAGCTAGTATTTATTAATAAATTTATTTGAAAATAGAGTTTTGTATTTTTAAAAATTAAGATTTTATGTGAAAATTAGGTAGTAAATTGAGAATGTTGAAATTAATATAAAAATTAGTTAGTAAATTGGGAAATATTCAAGTTATGCAAAAATTAGCTAGTCTTTGTTAATAAAAATTTTTGGAAAATGGAGTTTTTTATTTTTTTAAAAAAAAGTTAAGATTTTATGCGAAAATTAGGTTATAAATAGAGAGTATTTAAATTTATGTGAAAATTAGCTAATAAATTAGAAAATTTTGAAGTTTTGTAAAAATTAGCTATTAAACCGAAATTTTTTTTCTTAATCATAGGTAAATTTTGTTCCATCATAATTTGTGCTGCTATTGCTAATTTTCCTCTATTGTTGCTATTATTATTCATCTGCTTCTTTTGCTTGTTTGTTGTTTTTGTTACTATTCTGTTGCTGCTACTGTTATATTATACCTGACTCCCAAGCAAAACTAGCAAGAATCTACTTGCAATGATGATAGAGAATAGCAACACTATATATTAGTAGATGCAGATTTTCAAAAAGTTCATTGTAAATGGCATAGTTATGTACTTTGTTATGGAATTATAAGATTAAAAGAGCATTTGGGAGGAGTAACCGACTCAATTTGAACCTGTGAGAAGGTTCCGAATGAAGTGAGACAAATATTTTGGGCAATAGTACAGAGCAGCAGAAAACACAAAAAAAAGGATAAGGTCAGAAAATTACACTTTGAACATGTACTTATTAGGTATATCCAAATACCGAGCAAGTTTTTGATGATGAAGATGATGATAATGAGGTTCAGGAAGTAATTCATGAGAGCCAAAGATTGTACGAGGAAACTCAAGATAGTGTTGGCTCTTTCGAGACAGTTTGTAATCATTGAACTACTAGTTTTAGAGAACAACATACACAACAACGCACAGCTGTCCCTTCGGGAGTTAGAGGAGATTTTTATTTTCTTGACATTGGGTCTATCAATATTTCTCCTATTGACTCATTTCTATTGAAATCAAGAAATGATACTCAACTAAATTTGAGAATAACATCAAGTGATTTTGAAAAACAAAACAATGGTTGGGTAGGTTGCATCCAAATTTTTTTCTATAACCATGTTCCATTTCATTTAGCAGATGGCGGTTACTATCATGGAATGATACATGCCGCTCAAGAGGTTGGCCCAGAAGTTCCTCCACTAAGTTCTTATAAGATTTTTGAAAATTATTTAGATCTTTAAGTTGAAGAGATGTCTGCTTTTATATAGACCTTCCATAAATATTGGGATGAATTTGAGTGTATATTGATATGTGATGGATGGAAAACACAAAATAGTAAAGATTTGATAAATTTTTTAGTATATTATTTTGAAGGGACCATTTTTAAAAAGTTAGTCAATACATTAGGGGAGTCAAAATTGGTAATTTCTTATACCATTTGATTAACAGTGTCATTGAGGAGATTGACAAATCAAAAGTGGTACATATCATAATTGATAATGCAATTTCATTGGTATATGCCGGGAAGAAGTTAATGCAAAAAAAAATATTTTTTTTGGACACCTTATGCAGTACACTCTATTGACTTAATATTGAAGGATCTGAGTAAGAATCCTGATATTAGAAAAGTTATTGAGGATGGTCAGAAGTTAACGTCATTCATTTATAACCATATTTAATGTCTTGAATTGATAAGAAAAGAAACACGGGGCCGAGAGATTATCAGACTAGGTATTACTCGGTTTTCTGCATAATTTATCTCCTTGGATTCCCTGTATATCCATTGATAGACATTAAAGAGATTATTTACCAGTGAAGAATATGATGAGTATTATTTGAAGTTGAAACGATCAGAGAAATTTTTTTTTGAATAATTCTACAATCAAGTCTTGAATAAGTAATTTTAGAAATTAGTTGAGAATGTAATCAGAATCTTTAGTCCATTAGTTAAAGTATTGTGAATTATTGACTCAGATGATCATTTGCAAATGGGGCTTTTCTATGAAGCAATAGAATGAGCAAAATTACAGATAAGATGACATACAAAAATAATTGAATTTCATAAATGGAAGAAGATTATTGATCGTCGATGAGATAAAACATTATCCAGAGATATTCATATTGCAGATAAGTGAGTAAATTATCATTTTATAATACTTTATTAAGTTATAATGATAATATTATTGATTAATATTTAATCACATTGTAGGATACTTTCTGAATTCAATATTTTAATATGTTGATAATGTCGATAATAGTAATACAATTGTTAAAGCGTTATTGACATTGGGCAAGATATATTCTAAATTATTAATTTATTTTTTTTACATAATTAAGAAAGTTTTTAACTTGAGTACGTCCATGAAACATGCAAACTACTTTAAAAATAAAGTCAATGACTTCGACACACAATAAGTAATTGTAGCTATTAGGGCTGATACTTCTGGTATAATTGATACTCAATAATAATATATTTGTTAATTTAAATTATATCAATATTTTAATAAATTTTTTGATAAATTAAAGCTAGATGGTGGAGTGTTATGGTCGGCATGTAATACCTAATCTTGTAAAGATAGTAATTAGAATTTTAAGTCAAATTATTTTAAGTTCACAATGCGAGAGGAATTGGATAACTTTTACATTAATTCATATGAAGATGAGAAATAGCTTAAAATGGAAAAAATTAGATAAACTTATTTTCTATCATTATAATATATATTTAAGATCTCAAAACTTACAAAGGAGAACATCACCAGAGGATGAGATGATTAACTTGTCTGTTATATTCGAAAATGATAATCCTCTAATAAAGTGGATTCGAGAAAGAGAAGAACCTGTCTTAAATTATTCTCAAACACAAGAAGTTATTTGCCGTCTTTTAGATGAAGAATCGAAAGAAGAAGCTAACAGAATAGAGAATATTATTGATACCGGTGATAGCAGCAATGGTGGTATAGTTGGTGAGGCCAATTTTTAACAATGACAATATAGGGATTCATCTTTATTTTTCCAAGGTATAGAGAAAATGAGCTTTTTGATTCTGATTTATATGATGGTTATGTACGACAATATCAATATATTTCATATGGTGGATAAGATGACAATCAAGGTTCAACATATAGTATATATTCTAACTACTATGACAGATATCATAGTGGGATGTCTTCTTTCAATCAAATATATCATCAGTCAATGTAAGATCATGTGACTTCGTATTATGTGCATATTGAATAATACTATTGATTACAACTTTATTGTACTGATGAGGATGGTGATGAAGAATACCAATCTCTTCAAAACCCGCCTCAAAATAGCATGTGATTATAAAATATGGTTTACTCTACCTATGAAATGATATTTTCATTATTATATTAAATTGATATATTTTGTGTTATATATATAGTCAGTGTGCATATAATATTATTGTAATTTATGATATTCAAATTTAATGCCTCTATGGTTTATTTTGTAGTACGATAATTGTAGTATTTTTCTTTTCAGTATTTTCTATTATCTACTTTATATTTATGAATCCTGATAATTATATAATATTTCTTTTAAAATAGATAATGACAAATCTTGATGATTATATTACAGTTTCAAATCAAATTATACTAAAAGGAGAAAGAATAATTATGTCTATTTTTTGTCAAAATTTATATTTTGTCATAGAATGATTTCACCTTCGGTTTATGACATACTTGAACAAACTTTAATTGAATAGGCATTAAAAGAACGTGGAAGAGTAAATGATTAAATTTATCGTGTCTCTCAAGAAGATTCACTTAACGTTATCAATCAGTGTATTACCGTAATTACCCCTGAATAGTTAGTATTTTACTATGTATTGTCAATAAACATAGTTAGTATTTTCATTTTGGATCTTCTATGTATGGTTATACTTCAAAACTGTTAGTACGAGATCACGCAGAGCTAACAGTTTTTTTTTTGTATGCCTACAAATGCTCGTGCTAATCGTTTAGGTGCTGAATTTGTAATTCCATATTTAGATGTTCTAAATTCAACTAATGATAGTTATGATGATAATGATGATGATGATTAATTGTATTACGTTATAATTAATAAATTATGTATGTGTTACGTATATTTTAATGATAAGTTAAATTTACTTATGTTAATTTTTAACTTTTAATTATATTCATATTATTTCTTGTATATTTTCTATTTTTTATATAGTGATATGTAAAAAATAGACTATACAAGTGATTAACTAACAAAATTAATTAAAATAGTATTTAATCTTATGGTAAAATTAATTATAATTTTTTTTATAATTTTAAATTATTTTAAATATTTTTTAAAAATTTTATCATATTTTTAATTTGAAGTCAAAATACAGTTAAAATATAATTAAACTCTAATTAATACATAATTAATAATTAAAAAATATTTTAGTTAAAAATAAAACGAGAATGATTTTGATTGAAACGAACCGTAACGATTAAAATGGTCAAAGTGTATCGATTTTTCTAAATATTGAAATTGAATTCAAAATCAAAACTTAAAATCGGGATAAAAACCTACAAGTCATATCAGGAATCGATGGAGTAGCCGTAGCGCAGAACTCCACCTATGAATTTGAGTTAAAAGAATCAGCGGTCAATCAAGACGTCAAATCAAAGTATAAGCACACGTAAGAAGTACTACAGTAAAATAACTAGCCATCAAATCCTTTGATGTGATTAGAAGCAAACCGTTCAGATGTAATTCTCAACGATTTGGTGGATGGTCTTTTCGAGTCCAAAAGAGTCCATGAGAGAGAGGTTGACCATTAGCCGCACGGTCAATGCAATTTGATGGGCACCATCCGCCATAGAGAAAGCATGGCCATTGGCCTCACCACATGCGAGGAAAGAATCAACCGGAAAAAAGGTTGATCTGTGCGAAGTGACAAGAGTGTGTGGCACGAGTGGACAGAGAGGGCGTACAATTGTCTCCAATTGCCACAAACTTTACCTTTCAAACAGGATGAACAGATGGAACATTGGAAAAGCTGTGTTGGATCTTTCCTTCTCTATTTGATTGAAAGCCTGGACAAAGAAAAGTCAATTCTTACTGTTTATATTAATATACAGTAATAACATTTTTAGCTATACTTGTGAGTTACTTGTTTTAAGTGGTGTGAGAGGATTTCTATCTTCAAAATTGACTTGACAAGATTTTTCTGTGGAGATAACTTTGTTAGACCCAGATGCCAAAGTGGATGCTTAGGCCTATGGAATCTTGCTCTAAAAATAAATAAAAACAATAAAATTAAAAATAGAATAAATCATCCATTCGTCTCCACAGGTGAATTGGATGTAGTCCTCATCCACACCAAAAAAATATCAAGTCTATGGTGTTTGCCCATCAATATTGTACAATATCCCACGACCACCAAATGAAAATGGATCCCCATTTCTACCAACATTAGATGCCTTTCTTTTGCTCCATTTATGCCCTGTCACATGTGCATTGTCGGGCCTTTGCTTTCCAATTAGGTCTCACATTTAAACTACAACTATTTGCAATTCAAAAGTAAGGAATCATCCCAGAAAATGCGCCAAAAATTCGTATTCGCACTTTGGCCATTAATATTTTATATTGATCTAAAACTATTGCTAGTTTAATTTCATATGCTTTGGTACAAGTACAACTAATCAAAAGTTTCTTGCTGCTCATTTAATTAACACAATGGTTGTGAAGACTGGTTCGATCCCCATCCAAAGGAAAACAACCCTGGCCCATTTAGATCAATAAACCAAAATATTATGAGAAAATTTCGAAACTTATCAATACGAAAATGATCATCTCAAGAAAATGCATCTAAATCCATCTACTTTAGTCACAAATATAGATGCAAATGCTAGTTTAATTTCATATTCATTGGTAAATGGACAATCTAAAGCTGCTAATTCCCTGTTATTTAACACAATTAATTAACAAGGTTCCTACGAGTTGGACCTCATCAAAAGGAAACAACCTTGGCCTATTTAGATTACTAAATCAAAATATTACAAGAAAAAGAAAAGTTTCTAGAACATGACAATATTTAAAGGATCTAAAAATGATCTCAAAATGTTCTTTAATCAGACCATACAAAAAATTGAAAGAGAAATCTGTATAATTGTATGAAAAGCAGGTGCTTTGTGTGCACTTATTAGATGACAAGATTACTGAACAGTCACTCTTTTCTGTTCTTGTTTCTTTATTCTTTAATCTTTTTTTTTTTTGTGTCTCTTTGTTTTTGTTCATTGGTGTTGGTAATGATGACAATATCCATAGAGTGATCCAAAGCCAAGGTTTTTCTTCACAAACTTATATGAGAACTTGGGGATCCCAAGCAAAAACAAAGAAATGAAAAGCTTCACTTCCATCAGCTCCAATCTTTATCAAACATTTTCATGGACTTCCTCCCAATCCTCTTGCTTCTGATGCCTTCATTATCCTTAGTCTCTTGCATGAGGAGATGAACATCCTGCACAAACCACAACAATATGACATATTTAACCATTTCTCCTCAAATCAAAACCTTAATACAAGTTTACACGGCATGCAATAACACAATAATACAATAATACTCACCCCCATGGAACATCTCCAACCAACATCCAATCTCCATCTTTATCTTCATATGTGACTGCATAATCAGATTCATTGATTCCTTCCATCCCTGATAGATTACCTGAAACCGATTTCCGAAATCCATACTATATGTGATGTTATTGTTCATGATATCAAAAATCAAATGATAATTGCATAACTTCGTCAGATGTTACTCTTACCAAGAGAGAAGCACTTGAACTTGTCCTCCAAGGCCTTTGTAAGCTCCTTGTATCCCTTGTAAACCTCAAGATCCATTTTCCTCAAGTAAGGAGCCCCATCCAGGCTCACCTTCACGTAAGTCCCTGGCCCATCGACCTCTGTCTTCTTCGCTTGCAAGCTATTCCTCCGGTAGGCCCGGATCGGTGGCCACCCTACTACTTGTGCCCTGCCATATTCATTTCGTTTTAGGTTAGCCCTTAATTCTCTTCTCTTCCTATCAAATCATGTATATCTTGATAGAACAAACTTACTTCGCCACCGGTGGCGGGGCTTCGTGGCTAGTCACCCCCGAGTTGATCTCCAACGAGCCAGACTGGTCTGCCAAAGCCCGCTTGCTTCCTCTAGGCTCTGACACGTCGGTCCCTGGCAACCCTAGTCTGAGCTCGGTTGCCTTAAGGTTATCAACATCGCTATCGTAGCTCGCTCTGCATTCCATGATCCTCTTCTGATCCTCAACACTCAACGGAAGACTCCGAAAGACGAAAGAAGATGATATTGTGCCGGAAAATTAGGATTACGGCGAGGTGGTGGTGGTGCTGCTGGAATTGTGGTTGTGGAGGGATGTTGTTTTATAGGATTGGAAGTGTACGGAGTGCACAGGATTATGAAGGGGAGGGGGTGGGGGGGGCATGACCAACGAGGCCGGTTGGGGAGCGAGGCGACAAGCCGGTGGAAAGTGCCGGCCCAAACCGTTGGGCCGGGGCTAGGCCCGAGTTGGATGTTGACCAGAATGGAGAAGAATATTTGGGCTAGGCCCGGCCCGGGCTGGGAGGCATGTGAATGGACGGGCGAACGGGGGTTTTGGATCCGCGTTGGTGCGCGCACACGACTTTGTTTGGCATCTGTCGGTTTGGTGTGATGCTCAGGGCAAACCTTTATACGAAGAATGCTGGTACCATTTTTTTTTTATTTATAATTTTTTAAATATTTAAGTAAAAAAGTACCCTTCTTTTAAGGAAAGTTATTTTTGTATTTATTTTCTTATGTAGTGATAAAAATATGAAATTCCATGTTCAGGGGGTATTTGTGAAGCTCCAGTAAAGCACCAGTAAAGTAATTGAACTTTCGTGTGCTTAGATCGAAAACTGGACACAAAACATGTGTTCGACCCCGGAGATAAAGACGCGTCAATTGAGAATCGCTTGGCCCATGAACAAATCCAGTGCATTGCCCCGTTTTGGATCAATAATCCACAACTGTATTAATCCTATCACATGCGTGGATCAATAGCATTAAATCATCTATAGAAATGTACATCGGACGGACGTGATCCAAACACGACACATACTTATTGTGTTTTAACTCTAATAGATTCGTAATAAACTCAACACGGAATTTAATCATATTGTGATGCCTCAAAACATTTTTTTTTTTTTCGTCTCGCATTGACCTTTGTTTTCATACTATTGCATTTCATACAAATAAAATAATTAATTTAATTTAAATATTTGAGTCTTTCATATTTATTTTTCTTAATTATAAAATTAATAAAGTGTTAGTTCAAATCTTATGTCCAACTATTTATACTTTTTTTAAATTTTTTTTATAAACAGGTCAGATTCATTTGTGCCATTGTTCAGTTCAAAGCGGGTAGTTCTCTTGCCGGCATGCGGGCTGCCTACCGAGGCCCAGCACATGATCCGGGCAATTCTGACCATGTCCCAAACCCTGCCCGGTCATGCTGTGTCCGGGCTGGCCCTGTCCAGTGCGCAGCTCTAATGATCTAAAGCAACCCATTAGAGCCCATAGGAAGAAAAATAATAAATTTGCATTCGCATATAAAAACTATTGGCAAACGTATCTTGGAAGGATTTACCTGTCTGAAGCAGTTCCATGCACATGAAAAGTTGACCGAATGCCGGTCATGAGGCAACCATTGCAATCAAACTGGTTGGATCAAGTCTTGGCTCCGCGTGCTGCCGCCTCCATGTAATTAATCTTATCATTTACTAATATTCTATTAGTTGATCAACTAATAACTGTATAGCTAATTTAATTGTAGATTCTTCTCGTCTAATTATGTGCTTGTGAAGATTCGATCCGAGGAGAGGGGACAATAATATTTTTCCAATTAAATGCTGTCGGGAAGGTCACTGACATTAATTGTTTGCTTGGACTTAGCCATAATTGATCGAGATTCTTTTTTAAAAAGAATTAATCAAGGTTCTTGTGACATTGTTTAGAACAAGAGAAATGAATATTTGATTCATCGATTTCTCTTTGATCCTGATGATCATTGATTGGAATGTGAACATCAAATGATATATCGATATCAATACCGATATGCATAGATTTCAATAAGCGGGTTTCACCGCTCGTTATGAGTTAGCACTATAAAATAATTACTTGATTTAAGAGACGTTCAATTTGCGGTAAATAGTTGAATTATTGGTTAGCTCATACTCGCAGATAAATGAACCAGTCAGTTTGGTTTGAAGCAGTGACACCATAAGAAAACTAGTAGAATGGCAAAATAATAATAATAATAATAAATCACCATGATTAAATTCACTGTTGGCGCTGCCATTTTAATACATAAGTTACTTAGAGATGGAAGGATGAAGGCAGACGAAGAGAGTAGTGATGTAATAAAAGCTAGTTTTTTTTTTCTCCATAATTGTGCTTATGCAGTGGATTTTTATCCTATCCAAGAGTTAAATAACCAAACATCATATATCGTTGGGTAAAAAAATTATGAGGGCATTTCCATCTTTTAATAGAGGACGTTGTACTTGGAGGTGAAGCATGCTTGCTTTTCGTAAGAGGTAGAAGAGCATAGGTGTCTTCTATAATAACGAATATCATCTTCTAAAATATTGAGAGACTGTTATCCGGTGGTGGCCATTTATTTCAAAGCTTCCTAGAGAACTGCTTTGGACTTCTAATTAGGCATCTTGTTCATCCGAGCTTGACCTCCAAGGGCTTTGTGACATGGATAAGTCTAGCTTCTTTAGTTATGACTGGGGTCCGCATACGACATCCGAGCTACCAGATTTCAAGCTACTACTTGGTTTGACTCTTGCGATCCTGGGTTTAGGGTTGGTTTACTAAAAATTCATGATTAAGGAGTGTTGAAGGTAAATTGTGATTGAATCACCCGTAAAGCAGAAGATTGATTTTATGTCGCATCTCGAACTCCAAGCTTATAAAATTGGGTACATGATAACACCACTTATTCATGAGTCTGAAATTCTATAATCATCTAAGACCACAAATTTAAACATGCACAAATGATAATTTACAAATTAAATCTATAACTTACAAAAATAATTTTCAATAACATAGCTATACATTCTCGAATTATTTTATCATGAACTTACATATCTAATAATTATAAAAATAACCAAATTCATAATAAACTCTTACATTATTTTATGAACTTAATTGATACTTCAAAAATACAAATATAATGATTAAATTTATAGAAAAATGAGTGATTTCATGTTAAGATAATATATATATATATATATATATATATATATTTAAGTAGAATAAAATATTCTCAAAGTTTCAAAATAAATATTATAAATATAATTTTGTCAAAACTTAGCACGAGTAAGATTGTTAAATCCATCAATAAAAACTTATCCAAAAAATCACAAATCAACTAAAAAAATATAATGATTTGTGTTTCATGCACAAAATAATGGGCTCATATATAATTGATAATCTGAATCAAATACAAGATGACACACTTGAAATCAGTTATCGTAATAGAAATTAAGAGTTTTCCAACAAGATGGGTCTTATAAGAAATATATTACTATTCTAATGCTTTTGGGTGGCAACAAAATTAGTCTTTAATAGAAATATAGATACATATCGATATGACAATTATTAATCCCAATAGTTGGAGTAGAACAAAATATAAATGGGGGACAATATAGTCAAATACTAGTCATAATGTCAAAATTTAATAAATATTTATAAATCAGAAAATTCTTTCTCAGTAATACATACATAATTTTCAAATTCAAAATACATAAATTTAAATAAATAACAAAAATAAATAATTCTTTCTCAAATTTGCATGTATAATTTTTACATTTTAAAAATAAGTAAATATATCATAAATGTAAAGAAAGATATAATCCTCTTATAAGACTTTTAGAATATCAAGAAATATTCAAAGATATATGTAGTGTATAATCATAGTACATGCTTATAAAGAAAAATAAAAGTTCTCAATTTAGGTCGCTAACTTAATATTATCGGGAGTTACTTATTTACTTGACAAAAAAATTACAACAAGTTTGCTCAAACCTTTTCGTATAAACTAAAGTATAAAATGAAAATAATCATAATTACTATCAAACAACCATGATGTCTAACATATTAATTTAAGTATAATTTTAACTAATCTCTTTAACCTTAATCTAATACGTAGTAGAGGTATTACTAAAAAAATTTGGTCAAAAGCACTTGTCATAATGGGCTTATCTTAATATCATGTGGGGCATGTGAACCAATCATAATAATCCCAAGATCAAAGTCTATAACACATATCCCTTTGATATTAAAGCCAATGAACAAATGTAATACAACTTATGGTCATGCATTACATAATATTTTTCAAAATAAAATTTATCTAAATAAATTTTTAAGACCCTAGTATTACTCCTAACCTTAGTAACATGATTTCAATACATGTTTAAGATTCATGCTTTTAAAACGATAATATTACTATTTACTCTTTAGATCCTTATTATAAATTCACACCTAATTTCACATGTCAAAATTAAAATATCAAAATAGGCCAAAAATATAGTCAAAAAAAGGTCTAATTCAAGGTTAAAAAACAACATTGATATGACCAGCTTTTCGGAAGATTTAATAAGACTTATTTTCACAAATTTTCACTCCTTACTAAAATAAGTAAAAAGAGAATAAAAACCTAGATTTCGTGGTTTTTTTATTCTAAGAATGCAAGTTAGTAGAGAAGATAGATCTCCTCTCAATCCTACATGAACTTGTGGCCCTAGTCTCTCTCTCTCTCTTGTCATGGCTGAGATGACCTCTATGAACCCTAGAACGGCAGCCATGTTGTGCTTCACTAAAAAACAAAAAAACTCACAAGAGGCACAACAAGCATTTTTAAATAAATTTGTAGAAACCCCCATGAACTAGTAGATTTTTTATGGATATAGGTCCTTTAAAAAAAGGATTTTCACATCTTACTAACTTTAATTATTTTTTTTTTTGTGAATAAGTTGTTGTTGTATATGGCTTCATATCTATACTATACTACAATACCAAGTTGAGAGAAAAGAAAACTAGTCACCTATTTTATAAACTAGTATTAAACCATGTGTCATGCACATAATTTTTTTAAAAAATAGAACCTCTTTTTTGAGATTTGGATCAAAATTTTTTATTTAAGTTCAACATAAACTTAAGCAGATGCTTGTCTTATGTTAAACTCTTTTATATAATTTAATTTAACTAAAAATATCAGTAATAATAACATAAAAGCATTTGTGAGAAAATTAAATAGAACACAAATTTCAAATAAAATAGTGTGAATAAATTATACTAGCTTAAGATTAATTGATAAATAGAAGAAGGAACAATCTAAGAACTAGAACCTTGATGTTACTTTAAGAAACAACTTAACCACTACAAGACAATCAAAATGATAGAAGAAAGAACTTGTTTATGATTGAACTGGGAGTACCCAAATAGAAAGCTGTACCCATGAGCTTTATACTTGCAATCTTATGGCCATATTCTTGGTAATCTAAAGGTAAGATTCACCTTGCTTACTAGTTTTTTATTTATTACATTTATTGTTAACTTATTATTGTAATTTACCCTTACTCTCTAACCCTTTGGACCCATGCTTAAAGTGAGTTTCATCCTAATATTCTTGATTGCATTTAGTTATGCTTCTACTCCAAGAATCAAAGAGATAAATAGTTTCTAGATAATAGTTGCTCAAGGCATATGATAGGGAATCTATTTGTGTTTATAGAGCTAAAAAATGATGAAAGATATGTCACTTTTAGGGATAATGGTAGAGGCAAAATCATAGGTATGGAAAATATCTCTATTGGTTCATCTATAATTAAAAATATTCTTTTAGTAGAAGGTCTCAAGCATAACGTATTCTCCATTAGTCAATTATGTGATAAAATATTTCATATTCTTTTTAAATCAAAAGTGTATATCATTAGACATGATGATGATAATGTTGTAGCTCTTATTTGCCATCGAGATGGAAATATTTATATCATTGATCAAAGTCACTTAAAAAATGAGAAGTATTTTATAGCTCAAGGTAGCAATGGATGACTTTGACTAGAAGATTTGGACATGCAAGCACGGATGCTATTACTAAAGTCTATCGAAAGGAGTTAGTGAGAGGTCTACTCAAAGATAAATTCATCAAGGACCAAGTATGTAATGCATGCTAAATAAAAAAGTAAGTTAAGATCTTCCACAAACTCAAAATATTTGTGACATCAATAAAGTTGCTATAACTCCTTCACTTAGACTTATTTAGATCAATTGGAACTACGAGTTTAGAAGGTAAAAAAAAATATTTTTATAATAATTGATTATTACTCTTGATTTACATGGATTTTATTCCTTGCACATAAACATAATTATTTCAATGCTGTTGTTGATCTATGCAAACAAATTCAAAACAAAATAAGTTACATGATTTCAAAAATTCATAGTGACCATGGAGAAGAATTTAAAAATAATTTGTTTTAAAACTATTGTATTGAAAATAGTATTGAGTATAACTTCTCGGCTCCACACACTCTACAACAAAATGGAGTAATAGAATGAAATAATAGATCTCTTCAAGAAATGTCAAGAGTCAACTTAATGAGTACTCTCTACTCAAATATTTTTGGGCAAAGACCATTAACACAACATACTATATCTTGAATCAAGTTTCTATTTGCCTGATCCTTGACAAGATTCCATTTGAATTATGGAATGACAAGAAACCAAATATTACATATTTTTCTGTATTTGGTTGTAAATTCTTTATTTTAAATACAAAAGATTATTTGTCCAAATTTGATTCAAAAATATTTGAAGGTATTTTTTTTTTACTATTTTACTATCTCAAAGGCATATAGAGTTTTCAACAAGTTCTCTATAGTTGTTGAAGAATCTATTAATATCATATTTGATGAAGCTCTATTGGAGAAAAAGCTTATTGAGTGATGATATAGATATCTCCAAGAAATTAGATGAGTTATAATTTAAGAAAAAGAAAGAGGGTGAGCCAAGCTAAGGTTTAAGGGATGATAATGATAAAGATGAAGGAGATCAAAAGAAGAGCAAAGTGGAGATAAGGAGCTACCCAAGGTATGAAAATTTTGAAAGAGTCACCTAGAGAATCAAATCATTGGTAATGTTGATTAAGGAGTAAAAACTAAATATGTCATTAAATACAATCTTCATACTATTACTTTTATTTCTCAAGTTGAACCCAAAAATATTGATAAAGCTCAAAAGGATGAAAGTTGGATTCTTACTATGGAAGAAAAACTCAATTAATTTGAGTAGATCAAGTTTGAAAACTTATTCTGAGACCAAATAATTACTCAATTATTAGTACAAAATGAGTCTTTAGGAACAAGTTAGATGAAATAGTGTCATGGTTTAAAATAAGGCTACATTAGTGGCCAAGGTTTTTAACTAAGTTGAGGGCATTGATTTTGAAGAAATCTTTGCACCCATAGCATGTTTGAAATCCATTTATATTTTACTTGCCTTTGCATATTTTAAGAATTTTAAACTATTTCAAATAGATGTTAAAAGTACTTTCTTAAATGATTTTCTATCTAAAGAAGTTTACATTGAACAACCTCCCGATTTTGAGAATTTTGTAATTTTCAAATCATGTTTTAAAGTTGAAAAAGGCACTATATGGTCTTTAACAAACTCCAGGAACTTGGTATGAGGGACTTAATTCTTTCTTAATTTTAAATAGTTTTACTCGGGTTGTATTGACACCACAATATTTTTATTGTAAAAGAATAATGATTTATTAGTAGTACAAATTTATGTAGATGATATTATATTTGGTGCTGCCAATGAAAATCTTTGTGAGATGTTTGCAAGCACTATAACAAAGGAGTTTGAGATGAGCATGATGGGAGAATTGAACTTCTTTCTTGGACTCCAAGTGCAACAATGGAAGAATAGAATCTTTATTAGCCAAGCCAAGTACACCAAAGAATTACTCAAGAAGTTCAACATGAATGAAGCTAAGGCAATAAGAACTCCAGTGAGTCCTTCAACCAAGTTGGACAAGGATAAAGATGGTAAAAGGTTGATGAAGCAGCATAGAGGTATGATTGGTAACTTATTATATCTTACTGCTAGTAGACTTGACATAATATTTAGTGTTTACTTATGTGTTAAATTTCAAGTATCTCCTAGAAAATCACATCTAATTGTTATGAAATTCATATTTAAATATCTTAAAGGTACACTAGATTTAGGTTTGTGGTATGCTAGAAATGATTGCTTTGACTAAATCAAATTTTTCGATGTACACTATGTCACTTGTCGTGTAAATAGAAAGAGCACAAGTGGTGCATGCTAATTTTTTATTCCAAGAAATAAAATTCTATTGCTCTTTCTACCACTAAGGCCGAATATATTTCCATTGGGATTGTTTACAAATTCTTTGGATAAGACAAAACACTCCAATATTTTGATTGTGATTTCTTTAATGTACCAATTTATTGTAATAATACTAGTACTATTAGTTTCTCCAAATTTTGGTACTATATTCTTGCTCGAAGCATATTAATATTCATCACCATTTTTTATGGAATCACATTTCTCAAGATGATATATTTTTTTTATTGAAACTGATCAACAATTTATATATATATTCACAAAACTTTTCGATGAGATGCATTTTTGTTTGATTCAAGATAAAATTAGTGTTTCACAAATTATTTAACTTGATGAAAATTTTTTAACAATTTTCTATTGGCTAATAAGTCCTCACTGGTTGTCAAGTTTGGACATCCGAAAAAGAATATTTTGGATGTCTGAACTCTACATAGTTTTATCCTCTCAACTTGCAATTTTTTGATTGCTCAAAATAGTAATCAAGCAACTGACCATAGAGGTGCTCTCTATTGTGGTATCTTCGGATGCAAGAAATGTAATGTTCGGATGTCTGAATGTGGAATTATAACTTAAAACCTAGCTGGCCACCATTTTCCCCAAAATTTCTTCTTGCAACTTGTCTTCTCCGGCACTTTGGTGACCCCATGTGGCTCCGCTTGCACTCATGGGGGTCTCCCGTGGCTTCCTTCTCCCTCTTCACCTTGTTCCCTCCTCTCTTTTTCATCCAACGATGCCTCCATGCACCAAGAACCCCATATCCAAGAAGAAGAGATCTGAGGCTTCCTCCTCCATTGAGCCACCTGAATTTTTTTCTCAATTTCATTTTTTAGGTTGTTTAACTAAATTTAAAGATAGATTTGCAAGTTTTAGGTCATCCCCCTCAAATTCTAGATTTCAATAACTTATCCTTCCTCAACCTTTTAATTTTCTTTCTTACCCAAGATTGGTTATATTTTGTATCTTCCCATGAGTCCTACCATGAGGATGATGTGTACATTTTCTATTCTAACACCTCCTTTGATCTTCACCATGTGGTCCTCACCTCTTATTATGGGGATATTGAAATTATCATAGATACTGTCCTCTTAGGTGCCATTCTAGCACTTCCTCCTAAGGGTGAAGAAGTCTCCTTTTCTCAGCAATGGTCCAGTGCAGAGCTCCTCATTACATTCTCTGATGCTATCTAGAGAGTATTTGAGGAGAGTCATGCACAAGCCCTGTGCATGAGGAAGGCCTTAGATGCTATGTCATCCACCAGCTCATTGCCTACTCCTTTCTTCTGAAGGGTGGGATTATGATGAAGTTTCTTATCTTGAGCACCTTTTGATTGATTGTCTTTTGACTAGGTGATTGATTAACTTTTCTTATATTATTCTATGCTACATGGGTCAGTACATTCTTCACTCCTCCATCATCTTCCACTGTTAGCCCACCAGAAGATGACTACTCTGTTTGAACCTTAGACTGGGCATCTGCCCCTAGCCGAGTTTGAGAGGTCGCCTTCATTGTTGATCACACTAGGGACATAGATGCTAAGGCTAGAGCTACTTCTAGGGATGAGGATGCTGAGATTGGCACTCCTTCTGAGCATGTGGATGCTAACTTTTCACGCTATTCGATTAATCAGCAATTGGATGAGCTGACTAAGCAGCTTGATCACTTCAAAGGGCTTGTCACCACTATCTCCCAATAGATCTTGCAGCATTTTTATCATCTTGAGGGGATGTTGGGCATATACATGTCCTGTTATGAGTTGGGGCCGAGTTTCTAGAGTTTTGTTCTATCTTTTGAGCTCTTGTATGCCTTGTGTGTTGGACTTGTGTTTTGATGATGTTGGTTTGTGGATGATTGTTGGATTGTGGGTCATGTATATATTTTGGAGCCAATTTTTTATGTATGGATGGCTTGTATCCATTGATTCTTCCTTTGTTGTACATGGATGTGGGATTTTTTGCTATGCTATGGCATTGGCATATGCTTTGTAATTACCTTTATTGTAGATGCTTGTTATGTTACGATAGTTTGTGGCTCTTTGTGGCTATTGCATCTTTGTAAAAGGGGAAACTATTTTGTCTTCACCCTTTTTGTTGATGTCATAAGGGGGAAAGCATATTGACGCGAAGAGTATGTTATTGTGAAGGGGAGTGTATTCTATGTTATGCATTGTCCTTGTTCTATCCATGTATGCATGGCTATAGTTGTGTTAAAATGCTTCACATTTTACAACTACCTTTAACAAATTAGATCATGTATTCTATACTTTGTTAGGATTGTCATTGTTAAAAAGGATTAAGATTGTTGCCTCTTATAGTTTTGATAATGAACAAACTCTGTATTTGATCTATTTATGTATAGAATGGGAGGGAAGGGTTGACTCTCCATCTGGCTTGCTCTCGCTCCCTTCCTGCATACCATTTATAGCTAGCAATCAAGCCAAACATGGAATAAAGTTCAAGTTCTTTTGGAAGCCTCAGTGAGGATGAATATGAAGATATCATTGATGGCATGATAGTAGATCAATGGATGGAGTTGAAGAAACCAAATTGGCTTGAAGAAGGCTCAAAAGATGGCTTACTAGATTTAGTTCTTTTCTCTATTTTATTGAGCCAAAGATTTGTTGCTGGAATTTTGACTTAGAGCTTTGGCTAACACTCAATCAACCTTGAAATACCTTCACTGACTTATTATTAATCCAAGGTCAGCTTGAGAAAATATCAAACATGAAATCTGAAGTTACAATAAAATAAAAGCTATTATGTCTGTTAGCTTTGGATGCCTGAACAAGACTGTTCAAATGCCCAAATAGGATTGTTTGGATGCCCACCTATAGTAGAAATAGCTCTAAAATTGTTAACAGCTTTGCACATTCGAACCTAAAGATCGGATGCCCAAAGGTTTGAAAAATATAACTTCTAAAATTTCATATTTAGGGTTTGGATGTCTAGTGCATTGGTCAAACGTCCAAAACTATACTATTCAGATATTCAAACCTTGTGACTGGATTCCCAAACTCATAACATCAGCTTTAACGAGTAGTCAAATTTGATCGTTGGGAAGTTTTAGATGCTCGAACCTTTATGGTTTGGATGCTTAAACACAACAAAGTATAGCTTAATGGATAGTGCTTTGACCAACTATTATTTAAGGGCTTGGAACTTGTTCTTTGATAACTTTTACACATTCTTGAGCAATTCTCATATGAGATAATAAGTTCTCAATAACCCCCTAGCCTTCAAGTGTTCTAGTCCTTGCACTTCAACTTTAAAATTTTCAAACCCCATGTTCTCATTTTGAGTGATCTTATAGAGAGGAACAAGAACTAGATTTCTTCTTTGTGATAAGTGTAAATGCTCCAAGGCTATTTGGAGCGATTGAGGGACACAAGCTCTGGTTAAGAGCTCACCCTGTCGGTTGGTGTAAGAAGACATGTTAGGGGTTGGTTTCACTAACAAAGTGACACACTAGTGAAGTGTAAAGTCCTCATGAGTGAGGTAAGGACCATGGAGTAGGAGTGCTTGGTCTTCGAACCATGTTACATCGCAATGTATATTTCTCAGTTCCTTTACTTACTTGCAATTGAGCTTAATTGAGATTTACTTGAAATTGCATTTGTTAGATTGAATTGATTTTGATTGTTTAAAAAAGGGGAGTTATTGTTTTCAAAAACCTAATTCTCCCCCCTCTTAGGTGGATTTTGTGCTTTCAAAAAATTGACATATTTGAGAATCCTTTTTGCTACATCAAAATGAGAATTGCATGGCACCAACATAATGCACCTTACATAGTTGATCGAGAAAATAATATTTAGCCATGTGATTGTTAAATAAATAAGAGATCTGACAAGGGCTCAAAAAGGCCAGGGATCAAAAAAAACTTTGCTATCACTACATCACAATTTAGTATTAATATCAAGAGAAGTAGAGCATTTCTTCCCAAGCTTCATATTGAATCTTTTAGTTGTCTTCTCAGCATTACCTTTTCAGAAATAAAAAATGCCATTCTTCATATTTTCAACCTCCAACCCATAAAATGCTTGAGTTTACCAAGATCTTTCATCTCAAATTGAATGAAAAGATTTGTACACAACTTCATTATTATTAGTTATGATCATATCATCCACATATAAGAGCACCGCCATATGAACACCTTGATATTTTTTTATAAAAAAGTTAAGATCTAAATGTGAAGAAAGATAACCATAGAACTGTACATATTCAACAATTTTACCATACCATGAACGTGGAGCCTTCTTCAACCCAAAAAGAGCCTTCATTTTAATTTGCACGCATAATGTAGATGAGAATTAGATATATAACCAAGAGGTTGCTTCATATAAATACCCTTGTTAATCTCACTATATAGAAATACATTCTTCACATCAATTTGCCAAATATTCTAGCTAAGAAAAGCTGCCAACGAAATCACCACCTGTACGGATGTCATTTTAGCTACCGAGCTAAAGTTTTCTTCATAATCTTCACCATATTTTTGGGAAAAACCATGAACAACAAGCCTCATCTTATAACAATCAATACTCCCATCTGTCTTGCACTAAAACTTATAGATCCATTTGCAAGTAACCAGATCTACACCCTTGGGCTTGGAACAACATACCAAGTTTGATTTTTTTTTTCAAGTGCTTCCATTTCTTCTTCCATAGCATGCTTCCAAAGTTTGTTTCCTTTGCTTCATCAAAACTAGAAGGCTCAAGTTCATCATAAGGACCAGAAAAGAAAAAAGAACAATAACTCACATGCATGCCATCTTGTAAATGAAGAGGTGGTTGTGTTTTCCACTTTGGTAATTTAGGAGACCACCTTTCAAACTCTATTGAATTACTCTCCATGTTAGCTTGCTTTGCCATAGGTAGAGTACTAGATGATGATGATAATGTAGAAGACTTGGAAGCATCAGAAGAAACACTACTTTTTTCTTGACTAGAAAATGAGATAACATGAAAACGATGGTTAGTATTTGGAGACATTGTCATTTCAGCAAAATCATAATGTGAAGATAGAAAAGAAGAAGACATCTCATAAAAAATAACATCATAAGAAACAATAACTTTGTGTGTTACTGGATCCATGCACTTCCACCCTTTCTTCCTTTCATTATAGCCAACAAAAATAAACTTGTGAGCCTTTGCATCAAGCTTGCTCCTATGAGAATCAGGAACATGAACACAACAAGGAGAACCAAAGACTTTTGGGTGTGCAACAGTTGGTTTCTTCACCCACAAGAGCTCGTATGGAGACTTTATATTATTTGGACTACATGGTAATAAATTAATAATAGTAGCAGCACATGCCATACCTTCCGCCCATAGAACTTTAGGTAAATTCTTTGTATAGAGCCAACTCCAGCATACTTCCACTAGGTGCCAAAGCTTACGTTCTATCACACCATTTTGTTGTGATGTCTTTGCAAACAACAACTCTCATTGAATACCATGTGATTTGCAAAAAAAAAGGAACTCTTTGGAGGTGAATTCACTGCGGTTATTAGTTTAAAGCCTCCTAATTTCCTTTCAAGCACACTTTCCACTATTTCCTTAAACTCCTCAAACTTAGCAAATACTTCAAACTTCTTCTTTACAAATTATACCAAGTAAATCGTGTAAAATCATCAATAAAAATCAATATATAGGGAGCACTAGAAAGAGAGGAAGTTTTTGGAGGACCCATCAAATCATTGTGAATGAGCTCCAAGGGAAATATGCACCTGGAAAGAGATTTACCAAAAGTTGATGGTGAGCTTTGCCATATTGACAGCTTTCACATACTTTGCCACACTCAATGTTGGTGAGATTAGGTAGCCCCCAAATAAGATTCTTCTTCACCATCACCTTTAATTTGTCCATATTAACAAGTCCAAGTCAAACACGCCAAATAAAAGTGTCATCATTAGTACTCATAACAAGTCCAAGTCAAGAATGCCAAATAAAAGTGTCATCATTAGTACTCATCTTATCAACATATGAAGAAGAAAAAGATAAAACATATAGGTCATTCACTCTCTTTCTAATACAAACAACATCTTCCTTTACTTATTTGATATTATAAAGAAATTTAACATTATTAAGACAAAATAGAATATAGTTACCAACATCAGCCATATTAGCCATTGAGAATAAATTTTTCTTAATGCTTGAAATATGATAAATACTCTGAAGAGTGATTGGCTTCTTTTGTTGACCGGACAACACAATCAAGCCTTCTTTCTCCACATGATGAATGTTGTTGGCAGTGATAATGCCTTTATTTCTACTATACTTCTAAGACAAAGAGAACTTTGAATCATCTCTAGTGAGGTGATGCCCACACCCATAATCAACAATCCAATCATCTTTGAAATTTATAGAAGATAAAGCATGAAGGGAAGCATATTTTGCAACAAAACATGAATTCTAATCATCATCATTAAAAAGATCATTAGTGTTAGCAATGTTACCTTGCTTCAACTTGACGTGACAATCCTTCTCATGTGGTCAAGATTTTTACAGCGAAAACTTATGATCTGCTTCCACTTTTTGCTATAGCTATTTGAAGACTCCCTTCTTGTTGGCATCCTTCTCCTTATTGGCCTTTTTCTTTGAAGAGAAAAGAGCATGTACTTCCTTGAAGATAGATGCACCCACCATTTGTTGAACTAGAGACTCCTATGAAGCAAGAATATTTTCAAATTCCATCAAGGATGGCTGTTTGCATCCATCATTGAATTTAGATTACAAAAGGTGTATATTCCTTTCTCAAACCATGAATAATATATTGCTTCAAACGTGTATCCGAAATAGCTTTCTCTGGATCAAGAGAAGATATTTTCAAACAAAGACTCTTCACTTTCAAAAAAATACTAAGAAATAGAAGTTTCACCTTGTATAGTATTCACCAACTCATTCTCCAAGGGTTGTAGTTGTGTTGTGTTGTGTTCTTCCAACTGAGTAATGCATCAAGTGTTGACTAGATCTGAGTAGCCAATTTACATCCCATGATATGCTCGAACAGTTTGCATGAGATACTCCTCTTCAACACAAACTCCGCCTTTGCATTGGACATCCACCATATCTTTTGAGCCACCACATTTTCTAGGGCATCCTCTAGAGCCTCCTTTGCATTACCACCAACGACTTCCCATAGGTCTTCCTCTACAACGTCTCCTACTGTGACTACTACTACTTCTACTATTACTATTACATCTCCTACTACTATTTATACTACAACTACAACTACTATTACTTGTACTACAACTGCTACTTCTAAACCAACTCCTACTACAACTACAACAACTATTATTAATGCTACTACTACTACAACGACTACTACTACAACTGCTGCGCCTACTGCTACAATAACCACTACTATTACTACTACTACTAGTAGTAGTAGTACTGCTACTGTTGCTGCTACAACGATAACTTCTGCTACAATTGTCACTATTGCTACTACTACTACTACGACTATTACAATTACTACTATTACTACTATTGCTGCTATTAGGACTACTACTGTTACTACTACTACTACTACTACTATTACTACAACCACAACTACTGTTGCTGCTGCTGCTACTGTTGCTGCTATTACAATAATAACTACTACAACTACTGTTACTATTACTACTCCACTGCTACTACTATTGCTACTACCGCTACTGCTACTACTACTATAACTACAACAATTACTACTACTCCAACTATTACTACTACTACTACTAGTGCTAGTACTACTACTACTACTGCTATGACTAATACTTCTATCAGTACTCCTATTACTCCTCCTACACGTATTCCTACTACTTTTCCTCCTCCTCCTCCTCCTCCTCCTACTACTACTACAAGTACAACTACTACAACTGTAACTACTACTAATGCTACAACTACTAGTACTCTTGTTGTTGTTGCTACTACTACTCCTACTACTACTATCATTATTCGTACTATTTCTACTACTTCTACTGCTGCTACCAGTACTACTGCTACTGTTGCTGCTACTGCTACTACAACTATTGCTGCTCCAACAACTACTACTATCACAACAACAACAATTACTACTACTACTGCTACTACTACTATTACAACTACTGCTATAACTAATACAACAACAACAACTACTGCTACTAACACTACTCCTATTATTGTCACTATTGTAATGACTACTGTTGTTTCTACTGCTACAACAACAACAACAACAACTACTACAACTACTACAACTAATACTACTATTACTATTAAACAACAACAACAACTACTACTATTATTACTGGCGCGAGACCGGCGACGGCTATGCAATCTCCCCATTCATTGCGCTCGCCGTGCTCACTCCGCACTCGTCGCCGCGATAAAATCCTAATCCTAAATCAGAACCATTTTAGGCGAAATGTTTCGCCACTAGTCGAAACCAAAAAGTCGACCGAGATTTGAAACCTTAGTTAATATGGTCTTCAAATCCTTAGAATTAAAACATAATGACCAAGTCCATGTTAATTTGGTCTTCAAGTCCTAATTTTTAAGATTTGATGACCAAATTATTTTACTTATTCTATTTTAAATAATTAAAAAATGAAATGAAAATTTAAATTTGAATTAAATATCATTGAAAATTTAAGTTTTTCCAATAATTTAGTAATGACAACTATTTTTTTGCGAATAAAAAATTATTATAAGCCTCTTATTGCAATATTTTAAAACTTAAACAAACAATATTAGTTTTGTTGTTTGTATTTTTGAGACAATCGTATCCTATTCCATCCTAACTAATGAAAAAAATCAAAAAGCAATTTCACTCAGAAGTGGTTTTTCTTTGTTTTAACAATTGGAGATTATAAATAAACTTTTAATTTTCTATGATTATGTTTTTATCTTTAAAAAAAATCACATATTTACATTCCTTCCGAGCAAAGGTTGAACTTAAAGAGGAAAGAAGCCCACGCATCGTTTAAATTATCCAAAACAATTTTTTAAGAAAAAACGTTTGAATTGCGGGCCACAACTGAGTTGATTCGGATGACTTTCATTTCACAATCTCGACCAGAATATTGTTGTGTCGCGGTACATATATCCGGGGCACATCATAACGAGGGACGTTTGACGACGTGGCAGCAGCTGATTTGGAGAACCGGCTGCGTAGTTCGCGCCCCAGGTTCGCGGTTCGAACCAACTCCTGCGGATCCCATGCAATTTGGTGTGGTCCATGAGAATCTTGACCAATTCAAATTGAGTTATGCATTCAATGCAAGTCTCTGTTGTACGTTGTCACCAACGACATTGGGTTATGAGCCTGCCGTATATAAAATAAATAAGAAAATAATCTGATCCGATCTAATTTGTGTTCGGTTTGGATCGAGTCTGTCAAAATTAGTTTATTGGACTTGGATCGATAATTCTCTGTATAATATTAATGGAAAGCAAGGGCATATGCAGTGTTAAGGTTTGGGTGGTAAATGGGACAAAAATAAGATTTATTTGTAAAAATAATATTTCTATTTTTTGGTAAACGAAGAGATGAAACTTTTTGGCAAATAACTTTTGATCCAATGTGGTTTGTTTGATATGTAAATAGAAGAACAAGGGTGGGGGCACACAAGTTAATGAGCCACATGGGCGCCGCACGAGTGCAACAACAGCTCGGGACCCCAACCCTGACCTTCTGACCTATGACCGATGCATACCTTGTCCCGTCAAACTTGTCGGATTGAACTTCTCCTTCCTCCTTTTTATTCAAATTTTAAAACGATTGCCCAACATAATGTTCAAAATTTATGGCTTGACATCACACACGGCCAGAAAAAAATAATAAACAAATAAATATATTAGATGGATATATTTTTTGTGGTGTTCTTGCATATGCATGTTGGAAATCTTGTACAATTGCATAGTTCCTCTCAAGATTTTCTTTAGTACAAATAGCTAACTGGTAATTAACCTCTAATATTTGTTTATCACTAATTTATCTTAAATCTTTTATGAACATTAATTAGTAGTTAGTTGTTTTTACACTTCTGATTTGTTCGTTAACTAAGGTTTATTTTCGGTGAGATGGTAAGTTGGGTTTTTTTCTCTTGAAAGGCCAAAGTTCAAAAACTCTTTAGTAGCATTTTTTTTTCCTTGTGCAATTTTTCTTTAGGTAATAAATCTATGTTCAAGAAGTAGGATTTATCCATATGCTTCAAAAACAAAAAATAATTTATAAATAAAAATCAAATCGATAATTTGCATATACATAGTTATTTTAAATTAACAAAAAATATTCTTAACACTTTCTTGTGTATAGTATTGGTCTACGGAATTATATTTACAATTTCATTAATTCTTAGACTTCGTTATTATTCTTTTAATATTTAAATTATATTAAATTTTTAGTCACAAAAGATGTTATTTATAAAAGCTCAAGCTGTGGCCTTCCGGAAATACTCTGGCTCCGCCAGAGCAGATACTTGATACTTCTTTTATTTCAATGTCCTAGCGGAACTTACAAAATTAACCGAGTGCATATCCCTAAAAGTTGTCCTTGGTGCAAGCTCACCTTATCTATTTTATTTGCAATAGCTTCAACTCATATATCTCTTAAATTTTAGAATAAAAAATATTTGTTATCTAATATGATTAGTGCTATACATATTAGTGCTATTTTTAAGATTAATCACATTAACTAATAAGCGTTTGATTGTAAAATAAAGATAAACACGGATTGATTATTCTCTTAGCGTGAAATCAAACAGTTCTAAGTGCCCCCACACACTTGGCATGAACAAGCCTATAATCTGACAATACATACATGCAAATCAAATCTTATTTTTTTGTGAAAAAATAGTTATAAACATACCAAAAATAGCAATAATAATAATTAAACATGAAGGCCCTTGTAGTTGCTACACAACTCAAAGAAGATATGTGTGTCGACAAAGGACAAGTGCGTGGTTGCTCCTGAAATCAATTGCTTGACCCCAAATGCACATAACCACCTCAAGGATACAAAGGCAAAGAGAGACACAGCATATAAAACCCTAACAATTACACGTTATTGTAAGCACTTCGAATCAATCTCAATGATCATTTTGTTGGGTCATCAATTCGCGGAACAATGCATGCCACGTAACGCGACAAAACATCCCTCAACTCTTTTGCAATGAAATTATGAAATGATAAGGAGAGTACGGAGAGTACTAGTCATGCATTATTATCGGTTAGACTGCTGTTCTCTTCTTTAGTTTTTTTTTTTTTTTTCTTTTTTACTTTTAGAACCCTAGGAAATGGATATTTAGGTCTAACCGCTCAAGCCCAGCCCGTTGGAATTGTAATACTCGCGTGAGGATCCCAGTAAGTGATTAAGGTGATTAGTGAGTTTTGAGTAAATATCGGAGGTATTTCTCAACGGAAAAATATGAAGGGGACACCCGATATGTGAAATTAAACTTATTTTGAAGGGGTTTATATGCAAAAGGGGCTTATGTTTTTTTTGGTTTATTTGCATGTAAAACGTAAACATCGCCATGCACGTGTGCTGTCCTTGGGAAGTTTCCTAGTAGTCCCCATGGATGATAGCGGCTGTCATGTCATGACCATGTGATGGGGTCTGCACGGGATGAGTCATATAAATTATTATTGCAGGATGCTTTGTTTCTGAGCACAAGTGGAGCCCCACATCATGGGTAATGAGTTATGTGTCGATGCTGCTTGCCTGCCCCTCTAATGGCCATGCATGCACCCATGTCTTCCTCTCTCCCTTCTCTCTCCCTCTGCCTCTCTTGAATTATGTACTTCCTGTTCGATGGGGTTCATCACTTTCATTTCCGAACAAACAGGGCCAATCAAATAATCTTACGGTCACTAAATACTAATTTGAATAATGGTGGGAGGTTTTGCAAATAAACCCCTGCGCTCTTTTATTTTGCCTAGCAAACCACTGTATTTGTTTGGCTAATTCGAATATTCGCTATATAGTGCATCCTCTTGCGGATTGACTGCGATCGTCGAATTCAATTTTATTTAAGAAGAAGAAGATGAAATTGGCAGCAAGAATCACGGCCATGCATGAAATGGCCATAAAATGGGAAAGCAACGCAAACCAAACAGCTCTAGTCAAGAGCAAGCAGGGACCAAGATCAAGGGAGTTAATGGCGTAGCCAGATTCAGGGGAATCCGAACCAGTTTCCACCAGGTATTTTGGTGGTGTCCGGCTCAATCCAGCTTTGCTGCTGAATTTTTAAGCTGCCAGTGAGGCTCATAAATACATGTACATGGTTGCTCAGGCCTCAATAATTTGCATTCAAATTTCAGGTCTGGACCAAAATAGATCATGTCGAAATGCCTAAGCGATGTTAGGTGCCAAGGATATAATTGGAGGCTAACGTTTAAGCGTGGAGGCAGTCTGTCTAAATATTTGATGGTTTAACCATTCATAAATTATAATTTAGCATATATAATCACATTATATTTTTTTTTACTGATATTTCGCATTAAGAAAATTATTATTATTTTTTGCATTATTTCGCTCATATCTGTCTATGTGTTTATCTAGCGAAAAAAAAGAGAATTTTTTTATATATTTTTTTCCTAGGAAGTGTTAGATGATCGTAAAGCATTTCATGCATTGTGCTTCACTAATTTTGAGCCATCCATCCATGTGGCCACCACTGAACTCGTCTCAATTTTTAACAAGAAAAAAGTAATGGAAAAGAACAGAAAAGTTATGAAAATAAATGGAACAAGGGATTGATACCAGTGAAAGGGAAATGAGATGGACACAAGGAAATCCCCCTGAGCTCATTTCCTCTTCTCCCCAGATAAAGATCAAAGTTTGCTCTAAGATACATTGCCTTTGCATGATTATTTTTTATTTTTTATTTTTTTCTCTCATGCTGTGGTTCAGATTGACCAATCAAACACGCCCTAAATGAGCCAAGGGACATAAATGAGGCACGACCTCCGTGCCTTTGTCCGCGCTCGTGTGTGCTGCCCGTGTGCATATCGACTCGTTTTCGCTCGTCGATGGCGACACTGGCACATGGACATGTCTTGCTCTCAGATTAGCATCAAGATTTGTCATTATGAAAAATCTTCAATTAATAGAATGTGAGGTCCAAGTCAAACATGAAAAGATATTACTAATTTTGCGAACCATATCAATCTGAGGTAAACAAGAAAAAGTGCAAGAGACCTAACCTTGATATGAAGTGGCTCAAACATGATATGGAAATTAAAATTAATGTTCATTTATTAACATTTGTTAACATTTATATTATATTTATATGTAAATATGTGACATGAGTTTTTTTTTTTTTTATTTTTTATATTTTGTGCTGCACATAAATCTCATGGAACGTCCCGACATCCTTTTAAACTTATGAATCTCCTTCTTAATTTTTTAGAAAAATATTTAGGAATTATTTTTTAAATAATGACTCACTCTTTGCTTTTGTTGTATATTATTGTAAAATTAACTCGACTTGGACCACAGCAACTAAAACATGAAAGAAAGAATAAGAATCATGCTGGAAAATTTAAAGATTAGCAAAATAAATAAATAAATAAAAGAGAGGAGAGAAAATCCAGCTTTTTCGTTAATGAATGAAATTGAGGGGACAGACGTGTTATATTAAGGAGGACCTCTAGCTGATTAAGGGGACTGGTTAGTGATTAATGAGGAAGATTTAGTTAATAAGAAAAGAAGGACACGACCACGCCGCACATGGGGCGACATCCCAACACCTCCACATGCGCCCCGGTCCCCTACCGCACATGCGCCGTTGACCGGGCCGCACCCTTCGCTGGATCTATGCCGCCCCTTCCGATCGTCGGGCCTCATCCGGCCGTCTGTTCGACAGTCGCGGGCCCGCGCGCCAGCGAAGCGGGAATGCATCCAGAAAACATCTTTTCCCGCCCGCCCGCTCGCCGCACCCCCTCCCGCCGCTGCTGTCATGCTGGCTCCCGCCGACATTGTTTCTACCCACCGGCTCTATACATATTATACATAATGGCCTACATCTGAAACTGAGCCCGAAGCCTACAACGTTAGGTTGAACCTTCTCTAGTCCGCTATTTTTACGCCAAAATTTTAGATCTTAATTTTAAACTCAATTTTAAATATGTTTCAGCAATTATGTTTTGACGATTTTGATTATTTTGACAATTTGAAAATTTTCTCGATTTTAAACATATTAAAATTTTAAAATGATTTCTGAAATCGTTTTATTGCGCTTTTTGTCAAAACTAATATATTTCAGTCAAAATATTTCAATTATTTCGGTTTTAACTGAAATTTAAATTCTCGATTTAAACCTATACTTTGATATTTGGTTGTAAATAGTTAAAAGGCAGTCGGTTTTGTGTGATACTCTCTTGCATACGTTAACGGGTCAAAGCTGATGGGCGTCTGGGCCAAACGGCCCATTAGGGCCCGATCTTTTGATCAAAGGCGCTGAATTCCTCGCCAGGCTGACCTCGGCGCAATCACGCGTCAGCCCCCACTCTCCCCGCAAAATCACTGGCCGTGCAACTAATTGCGTGCCACGTGTAACGCTGTCGCCCGTCTGATCCCTCAACTAATCGTGTTTATGTACGCCTCGCTCTAATCTCTTCCTCTTCCCCCTCATTTCTACTTACTACTACTACACAATTCTCTTTACTACAAAACAGCAACAAAAGAGCGTCGAAGAAGAAGAAGACTAAGAAGAAAGAGAAAATAAAGAAGAAGAGAAGAAGGTGAGAACTCGATGGCGAACGCATTGGATTTAGAGGCAACAGAGCTTCGTCTCGGGCTTCCCGGGGATGGAGAGACGGGAGCGAAGAACCCCGGAAAGCGGGGGTTCGCGGAGACCATCGATCTCAAGCTTAAGCTGCAGACCGCGGACTCCTCCAATGATGCTGAGTTGGTGGGGGAGAAGATGAAGAGGTCACCGACCGAGAAGAACCTCCTCGCCAGCAACAAGGACCCCGAGAAGCCGCCGGCCAAGTGAGTAGAACAAAGATTACTTCTTTTTTCTTTCTGTAGATAAGGGAGATTTCTGATAGAGATGTAAAGTATTTCTCTCTCTTCTTAAATTTTAAGAAGCAAATCATGAAACATATTAGGAGAGATGGCACGATAAAGTAGAACATATTTGTGTACTAATATAACTCAATCAAATTGATAAAAAATAGAAAAAAATTATTTCACTACATGGAGCAATTAGAAGATTATGCATATAGGACAATTATAGAATACTCATGTTAATTAGATGTCATCTGGCACCTCAACCAAAAAGTTTGAGCTAGTTCATGAAATAACAGCACTCCGCAATCATTCTGATTCAGGGCACAAGTTGTCGGTTGGCCGCCAGTTCGATCCTACCGCAAGAACATCATGGCAGTACAATCGGAGAAGGCGGCCAAGGACGACGGAGATAAGTCCTGTGGAAATGGCGCCGCTGCCTTTGTGAAAGTAAGCATGGACGGCGCGCCATACCTGCGCAAGGTGGACCTCAAGATGTACGACAGCTACAAGGAGCTCTCCATTGCACTGGAGAAGATGTTCAGCTCCTTTACCATTGGTAAGTAATTAAGCCTGCCCACGTGAGATCTCAACTAGGGTAATATACCTTGCCAAGGGGTACCCTACACTGCCCACATATAATTATCATGGCAGCAACACGGCTCGATTTAATTATGTACAGTTCATTGGAGTTGGGCGTTAGGAAATTGTTTGGTTATGATTGCTTGATACTTATCTAATATGATAATCAGTATTAAATCTAATTTCTTCATGTTTATGGAAATTAAAGGGAACTGTGGGTCTCAAGGGATAAACGGGAGGGACTTCATGAATGAGAGCAAGCTGATGGATCTCTTGAATGGGTCCGAGTATGTGCCCACTTATGAAGACAAGGATGGAGACTGGATGCTTGTGGGTGATGTCCCATGGGAGTAAGTATTATATATGTCCATTTATTGTATCAGATAAATCAAAGAATTAACTAACACCAATAATAACTTTGCAAACTTGCTTTTTAATCTAGGATGTTTGTTGATTCCTGCAAGCGCCTTCGCATAATGAAAGGATCAGAGGCCATAGGACTTGGTAACTGTCAAGTTTGATCTTCATGATCTGAAATTAATCTTTTCAGAGAAAAAGAAGTTCGGCCGGGTTATAACTTGTATAAAATTTTTCCCTTTCAGCACCAAGAGCAATGGAGAAGTGCAAGAACAGGAGCTGAAGATCCAAGCTGCAATGCCTGCAAGAAGCATGTGCACTGAGCTGGGAAGAAGCATGGCATATGGAGTGTGTCTTGTGTTGTGATTAGATATATATATATATATATTTGTGGTGTGTCAGTATAAGTTGATATTGTGATCAGAGTCTATTTTTAATTTCTTTTGTTTAAGGACAACAAGCAAAACGATACTTTGTTCTCCAAGACTGGCCATGAACTGGAAGATTGTTTGTTAATGGGTGTTTAAGTTTAACGTTTTAAGTAATCCAATGCTGTGTGTTGTTGTGGAAAAAATTAGCATTTCATGATGAGTTTGATTGATTTTTTCTCTTTCTTTTGTGACTTGGAGAAGAAGAAGCAAGTGGAGGAGGGAGGGGAACAAGGGCATGTGCAAGTTGATGGAGCATGCAATAAGATATTCCTCTGTTCAACTAAGTTATTGATGGCTAGTTAGTTATATCATAGACAAGGAGAGCGAAGGCCACCCAAGGTGCTTGCTTTGGAGGAAGTTTCCTCTAAAGTGCATAAAAGAATTTGACCTGTGGTTCTTTTGTGGTGAACCTCAGTGCTCAGTCAATAGCTTCCTAGAAAGCAAGGGAAGTTGATATATACTTGATAGATTTTGCATAGACGACGAGAATGGCATATTGCATCATTTTCTTAAAAAAAATCTTTTCGAAATTGACGATTCATTTCAGCGACGGAATCGAAAAATGAAAATTTTTAGCTACAGTGATTGCTTGACCTGGAAATATCGGTCAGCGCAATGCAGAGATTAGAGAGGGATTTTTTTTCTAATTGCAAGTCGGTATAGTACTTAATATCATCGCATTGGATCGAATAAAGTATAGAGAGGCAGTGTTCACGTAAATTTAAAAAAAATCTATGAATAAATAAATAAATAAATAAATAATCCAAAAAACCATGCAAATGCATGTTATTGTAACCCAGACCAGTGCCGGAACATGATGATATTATTCGTCATTACAACAAAAGGGTAGAGCCGATGTTTCCAAAACGCTTTCAATACTTAACAAAATATCAGAAAAAAATTACTGGTATTTTATAAATACCAATAATAATATAATCATAACAATTTTTGGCGTTTTTTATTGTTAGAAATACTTTTTTTCGGTATTTTATCGGGCGTTTGAAAAATGTCAGAATTTTTCTTCGAAAACACCGGAAAAAGCCCCGACATTTCTCAAGGAAACATTTCTTTGGTGTTTCTATGATAAACGATGGTAAAGCTATGCTATTTCTGTGAGAAACATAGGAAAAACCCTTGGTATCAGCAAAAATCCGTTGGAATTTTCGACATTTTTTTAAGAAATGCTGAACAATAACAGACATTTTTCATAAAAACACCGAAAAAATCTTGATGTAACGCTTAGAATATTCTCAAATTTTTTGTACATATCTTGTATTTAACAAATCCTGCTAATATATTAAAAGATATAGAATATTAAAAATTAAAATCTTAACATACATATTATATTGATATATTAGTTTGAAAATTACGTATAGAGTCCCAACAAAATAACATACACGTAAATCACAAATTAGATGAATAATTATGATTGCAGTATGTCTAACTCCTTTGTATATAAGTGTGAACCCTCGACTAACTTTGATTTCCCTGTAAGAACGAGTAATGTATTTATAATACACGAGATAAAAATAGATATTACAACATAAGTTTAGATAATTACCTCATGAGGTAACAAAGAAGCAGATGGATCTTCTCTGAAACTCACCCGTGTACTAAATCCTTGATCGGTTCCAAATTGTTTTGCTATATTCAGAACTTGTAAATTTCCATTCATATATTATGCCACGTGAAATAATAATATGCAACAAAAAAAATAAGTTTAGTTAAACAATAACAAATAAGTTAAGTTAAATAATAATGAAATACCATGGAGGCAATAGTGTGTCCACCGCCAAGACGAGCCTCTAAGGTTGTAAAGGTACTTTACAGCTTAACTATACTCTCCTGAAGAGGATCAACACGTGCATCTACTTGTTCTTGTACCTGTACGTTTGCAAGCTCATCTACTTTAATATTTGTATAACGGCGTCTAACACGGCCACTCCCATAACTACTCCTAAATACTTATATATACGTGGGTCCCAATCTAAAAGTCTGTAGCTGACAATGTTTCTCATGGCCAAATATTTTGGCATGAATTTCGTTTTAGACTATAGTATTTGATTGAGAATCTTCGGATAATTCTTGTCATATTTGTTCAATTTAAGCCTATAGATAGTCAAAGATATAGGTAGATAAGTCATGAATAAAATAAGAAAATATATTAAATATAATTCTCACTATTGCTTCTGTGGATGTCCTGTCGACCAATTGTCCATCTTTTTTTGTATGAGAAACTAAGAATACCTTAAGACTTGATGTCTCAGAACTAGACTACTCCTCCAACTACAAAATGTGTAATATGATAGAAATTCGATGGTATATTATATAAGAATATATAATTTAATGTATATGAATTTAATATATAATAATCAGCATACCTCAAGTCTCAGATTAGCATACCCCTTGTGACTTAGAGAATGATCCATCTTCTGTTTTTTTTAGATCTTCTATTTTCTTAACTTTTTACATAAAAAATAAAAAATATTGTACTAATTACCTAATAAGTTAATACGTATGATACTAATAAAGTAAAAAGATGAGAGATAATAAATATTCGAACATCAGAGCTCTGCTAATATTGTACTAGAAGGGGCCATTGGTCCAGCTCAACCTTAGACGATGGATAAGGCATGGCAAGTTGCTCTGGTTAATTCTTAAATGGTGTGAAATATATTCTATTCACATTTACTTTCCAATCTCACCATTTCTTGCCCAACATTTGTGTTATGGACTTTCTGCAATCCTCCTCTAAGTTTGTATTTGTTTGTAAATTAAAAAACTAATTTGTTAACGTATATACAAGAAAACAAATGTAAGAAATTTGTACTACAACATAAATTTTACTTTGATATCTTTCCAGATCTTCTATTTGTTCACTTTTGGTATTGTTCGTTAATTAGTATAAATCAATAGTAATTTGTTACCATCCTTAGTCATGATACTCAATCGAGTAGCAAGTTTTGCCAAATTAGAATTGATGATTTAGCCATATCGGTTGTTAGTCAATCCACCTACATCCTTCCATGCCCCAAACACCAACAGGTTTGCTAGGCCCATGTTGTTTAACAAAAGTCATGACACTCGAACCTAAAAAACAACATGCATAATAATTATAAATATATAGCTATATAAAACTCAAAGCTAATGGAATACTAAATGTTCAAACCTTCTCTATGGTCTATATCCTGGTTCTCCAATACATGGTGCAAGGAAGACATGCTATCTCCATTAGAATCTGAGTTTGAACTACCACCCGATGAGAACTGAGTCTCTAACACTGGTTCCTCCATTTTCATATTCTCAAGGGTGGTCTAGAGAGTCCCAATATGTCTCCGCGTGTGAACCATTTTAACTGGTAAATTAGTATAATAAAATAGTTAACATATTAAAAGACAACATGATCAATACAACATGATACATATATATTAATATAGAAATATAAGAAATTCTTATGATCTTCACATTATAACTCATTTTTGTCAGACAAAAAATTATCATTATCAATATCAATGTCATGATCATCACTATTTCCAAAGGAGGTGTCCTCCTCATTTGTTTCGGATTCATCACTAATAGAATTATTTATTTTATTCTTCTCTGTACATAGCCGCACTGAATGGGAAAGAGGAACATCAGCAAGTTGATCTTCGATATTCACCCTTGTATTTTTGATGTCATATTTCTCAAGTTGCTGAGTACTGCATAATTCTGCCATTGGGTCTTCATTATTTATAATAACGGGATCCTCATCTAGTGTAGCAACATACTCTTTAAGATATTTCAACAACCACATCCCATTTGTATTGTACTAAATCTTGCACATAAAATACTTGATGAGCTTGATAAGCCAGAATATACGGCTCATTGGAGCGCTGATTGT
Source organism: Trichopus zeylanicus subsp. travancoricus (assembly GCA_005019695.1). Taxonomy (NCBI): domain Eukaryota; kingdom Viridiplantae; phylum Streptophyta; class Magnoliopsida; order Dioscoreales; family Dioscoreaceae; genus Trichopus; species Trichopus zeylanicus. Next base: position 218,072 of record RXID01014501.1, read on the forward strand.
ACTTATACATCAAGTAGTTAAAATTTATTAATTTAAAACCAAATTCATCTATCTCCATACTGACCTTATTATCCACCCAATCACACCTAAACAACATGTATTTAAGTTTGTTGCTATACCAAAGCTCAATAATGTTAGTTATGACCTCATAAATATAATATCTTCAGATGTGGGGTGCATATTCTCTTGACTTGAGAACTTTCTCATAATTGCCTTTAAGATGATGCCACTATTTTGTGTTTGTTGATTCTTCTCATGATATTTTGTGTGAAACTTAAATCCATTAATGATATATCCTGAATATCTTCTTGCGTACTTGTTTGATCCGGTAGCTAATAAAGAGATCTCATTTGATAAATGTACTGCACCACCACTTCTTTCTAAATTGACAACCTACAAATTAAATATGAATCATTGATTCTTTTAGATATATATTCTAATATTGAACCTATAAAAAAGGAGTACGTGATATGTGCTTGCATGATCTTTGAACCATTTAGGAAACATTTCATTGTGAATTTTGTCCCTTTCAAATTTTCATCTTTTACGTCGTTGATCTACTTTTATTATCTGTAGGTGTGCCCTACAATGTCAACTCAATATAAGCACGTGTCAATTGTGTAAGAGTTTAAATATTATGAAGAGTAGGCACAAATCATTACTTACTCGTGATATGTTTTGACCATGTCTTCATTAAAAAACACATAACGATGTGCTTGGGTCCACGCAACTTCATGTAGGTAATGAACCTCATGTAATGACCTTATTGGTCATCCAACTGTAAATTTAGACTCACCCTCCTAATTCAAAGAGTATAAATAAAAGTTAGACTAAAACTCATTCAGATACATTGTGCAAAATATCATGTATTCTTCAACTAAATACCCTTCTGCTATTAATCGTTCCGGTTGAGCCTGATTCTGCATGTATTCTTGAGTCTCAAAAAGTACCTAATGTATATGATAATAAGCATTAGATAGATATTGACATTTAATATTCAATGCATTTACGAGGTTATGAAATATCACCTTTCTATTAGATACATAGAGCAATATCAAAGAATGATGGTGGAAAAATTTGTTTTAGCTAACACAAAGCAATAACAATCCTTTGTTGCAACTCTTTAAAGCCAGAATAGTATCCATCTTTCGTATATAATTACCTGAAGATACTACTGATTTCAATAAGTATCTTGGCTACAGTTTTTGAAAGACAAGTCCTAACTATGATTGGCAATGATAGTTGCATAAGTATATATAAATCATTTGAACCAAATATCGTTTGATCATTCAAATTCATGCATCATAAAATATTTGATGCATGACCATTAGGTACTTTGATATTTTTCAGAATATTGAGAAATATATCTTTCTCTTGTTTGCTTATGGTATATGAAGTGGGGGACAGGTAAGTTTTGCTACCTCTTTCCTATGGATAGATTCCTTTCCTTATGCCAATAGCCTTCAAATTTAACTGTGCATTCAGATTATCTTTTGACTTTGGTGTTCCCAACAATGTCCATAGCACATTATCAAGAAATTTTTTTTTGATATATATGATATCAAGATTTTATTAGAATTGTAATGTGCTCCAGTATGGTAAGTTAAAGAGCACACTTATCTTTTTTCAATTGCTCTTATATCTCACCCTGTCACCTGTAGCTCCTCCTATCTTTCTCCTTTTTTGAGTTGTCAAGTCATTCACTGCACTAATTGCCTCCTTCAGTATATCCTCTCTAGATTGCCTAGAGGGAGAAAGATTTTGCTCATATGTTCCATCGAATGATGACTTATCTTATCGAAACTTATGATCTGTTGGCAAAAATTATTGATGACACATACAATAAGACTTGCAACCATATTTTAACCAACAAGAGCATGTATTCTTCACACAGACTAGACAAACCTTCTATCCTCTAGTCATGTAATCGGCTAAAAATGCATATGCAGGAAAATCATTAGTAGTTCACATTAGTGCTACATGCATACCAAATATCTCTTTTCTATTAGCATCATATGTTGGCACACCTAATTCCCATAGTTTGTAAATATACATCTATGTCATTTTTTGCCCCTCGATCACTCAATAAGCATGGATAGAATAAATGATTATTGCTTCATACATAACCATGAAGGTAAGTTGTAGGGAATTAGAACAATGGCCCATGTGTTGTGTGATATGTTCATTATTTTGAAGGGGTTGAACCCATCTAAAACTAAACTCAGTCGTATATTACAATAATCTATTGCAAAGTAAAGATACTTATTATCAAAATCCTTCTAAGTCATGCTATCAGTTGGATGTCAAAGTTATCCATTTGCTACTTTGCTCTCAGCATGTCATCTCATGTATGGTAAAGTTTTTTCTAACATAAAAGGTTATTATAATCTTGACTTCAAAGGGAAATACTTAACCATCTTCATTGGTATCTTCCGTACTTCCTAACTATCAACATTAGCATCACTTTTTCATTATTTATATCATGGTGATTTACAAAACTTGCAGTATGTATTTGACTCACTCTCATTTCTATAAAGCATACAATGATTAGGACAAACATGAATTTTTCTATATCCAAGACCTAGGTCTTTTACAATATTTCAAGCCTTATGATAAGAACTTGAAAAATGAAGTAATCTCATGAAACATGTCCTTCAAAGTCTTTAATAGGATGTTGAAAGATTTATTACTCCATCCACATTAGCTTTCACGGTCAACAATCATATGATAAAAGATTACAATATAAAATTCTTGCATTTAGGGTATAATTCTCTATTAGCTTCTTTCAATAATTTTAAAAACTTCATATCAGTGCTCTCTGAAATTTCTGTCGATATTTTTCTACTTGCAACATCAAATGCATTGTGTAGCAAACATTCAATATCATCCCCATCTTCATTATGTACTTTAACTGATCCAGTAATCTGATGACTATGTTGCATGTTATGTTTATACTATGACTTCTCTCTATGAAAAGTCTAATTCGTATACGACGGATTCCATTCCCTTACTATTAAATGTTCATAAACCTCTTTTCATGTCCAATTATGTGTACACAATCAATATATGGACATCTGATCACCTCATTAGTCCCTTTGTTTATATAGGTATATTCAAGAAATATAAAAACTCCTGCAATATATGTTAGGCCCAATTGATTTTTTATGTTGATCCAACTTTTATCCATAGTGATACTATATGGTAGGATCCTATTAATGGTATACAAGTCATTTGTAAATGAAAATCAGATCCCAATGCAAAAAAATAAAAGTTAAAATTGCACTTTAAACTAGCTAGACACTTCACACATAATAATTGACATATTTTAAAGGAGTTTATTGCATGCTAAATTTATTTGTAGCAACTCATCCATTCATCATCATTCCTATGCTTCTAGGATCAAAAAATTTCAATTAAAGAAGAAATAATCTATGTACAAGAAGGTAAGTATCCAAGCCATAGATACCTGAAAGCCAGTTATCCTCTTGTTAAGGGACTTCTTTTTACCCTGGAAGGAGACATGGGCATCAAGTTGTAGAAGATTATCTATTTTATGAAAATTACAGAGCAATTCAGAAAGAAGGGTGACATAATTCAATATGAATAAATCGAATCAAACTTTGACCATATAAAGAATCAGAACTAGGTAAAGCCAAGCTCAGTGATTAGAATATCTAATTGATCATATACAACCATATAAAATTCTAATACACAAATCCCAACAATGTTCTAACACTATGCCACCTTTCTTTTCCCTTGAGGCAATATGCCATCCAACAAGTCAAATTGCTCGAGAATTATTGTCCATCCATTTTTCTTCCTGAGATTTCTTTAAATCCTAGAACATCCATAAAATTGAACCCAATAGGATAGCCAACACTAGCCCCTAACAATAACTAAAATTTAAGTGAGAAGAGAAGACTACCATGTTCATACAAGGAACCACATCTATTACAAACATGGAAAGTAAGTTAGTAGGCTTTTAGGTAAAACTAACTAAAACTGGACAGAAAAAAGTGAAATTTAGTTGAGCAATCCATTTACCATCCATCAATGATAACTAAAAATGCTACATGATCCTCACCAAAGTTTAGTATATCACATCTGAACTTTAGAGTAAAAGTAGCAAATTGATTGGACATATCCATAAATAAAAAGACTTGCATAGTCTACTATGAAATGATGATCAAATGATTCTCAACCCAACTTAAAACTAAAATTGGAACATAAGACATAGAGTCCTTCTGTATATGACCTAGTTGATTTTCTAAAGTAATGAGCTTTGTCAAGAATATTAGAGTTTTATCAGGAAACAAATAAACGAAGTTTTGATAGTACCATATCCCCGCAAGCGACTGAGCGGGCAGGCCGCATGGGTAGGGGCCGGGGGCATGGGGAGGTGCCCACGGTGGTAGAAGGGCTGGTTGCATGGGTGCAACGGGGGGCACATGGGGGGGCGGCCACCGTGGGCAGGCGCGCGCCGGGGGGGGTGGGGGGGGGTGGGTGGGGGATGTTGGAGGGGGTGTTGGCATTGGAGAGCCACGACAGGTGGGTGGGCGGGTGGGCAACACATGGGGAGGGGGGCATGCATGACTAGGGTTTCACACGCGGGGGTGGGGGCTGCAGCTAGTGTAAAAAAAATCAGCAATAGTGGATTTTCTTGAAGGAAATACTATTTCTTATGGAATTGCCTGCATTTTCTTATAGAAATACTGACAATTGTTGACATTTCGTTTTTCAATTGGAAACGCAAAGAATTGTTGATGTTTTAAATTGAAATGTCAGTAATTCTTGGCATTTTGTTGATCATCGAACAAACACCATAAAATACCAGTATTTTCTTGACTGTTGAAAATAATTTGCTGATAATACTCCAATCTTTAGTAGTGCGTGTCAATCTCGTAAATAACAATAATAGATTAAATTATTATAAAATTGTCTTATATATTCATGTAAAGTAATGTTTTTTTCTCCAATATCACTCTAAAATTTGGAATACTTTAAATATTCTTAAAAATTATTTTTTCCAAATATTTTTTAAATGATATTAATTTTGACCACTAAAATTAATAAGATATCAAATTACCATCATGCACTTATTTTATAATTTTTACAAAAAAATTTTGAAAGTCAAAAATATTAAAAATTTCATAAAGATTTAGAAAATTAAAAATTCAAAAAGTACAAAAATTCACAATAAAACTATATAAAAATACAGAAAATCATAGAAACCTCCAAAAATTTTAAAAATTATAAAAAATCCTAAATTACATAAAAAATTTGAAAATACAAAAATCATAAAAAAAACCTCTACAAATATATTAATAAGAGAAAAACTCTTGAAAATATAAAAATCATTAAAAAAACTCTTAAAAGAACAAAAAATAATAAAAAATCTAGAAATATAGAAAAGCATAAAAAACAACTAAAAATTTGGAAAATTATTGAAAAGCCTCCTAAAAATTTAAATATTATCGAAAAAACTCTAAAAGAACAAAAAAATCGCTAAAATCTCTTGAAATTTTAAAAAATCATATCAAAAAACGTAAAAGTACATAAAATCGCAAAAAGTTCTTTGAAAGTATAAAAAACTATAGAAAAATTATTGAAAGAATAGATAATCATAGAAAATCTCTTGAAAGATAGAAAATCATGGAAAACCCATTTGAAAGCTTTTAAATTTACAAAATACCACCTGAAAGTTCAAAAATCACAAAAAACCCCAAGAAGCTTCGAAAAATAGCAAAACGCCTATGAAACTTTAGAATAACTAGAAAAACCTTAGAAGTATAGAAAATCATTGAAAAAACTCTAGAAATACAAAAAATATAAAAATTCCCTGAAAATACAAAAATTCCAAAAATTTCCCCTAAAAGTATAAGTTTTAAAACTAATATTTTCTTTGTGTTCATGTTATTATTGACCTTTGTATTTTGATAATGATCAAACTAATATTTAATGTATTTCTTATATTGTGATAAGTTTTAAGGTTTTCAATAATCATCCAACTCGTAAAGGATCGAGTCTCAAAAGATTAAAGATGATGATTCAAAGATAAAAAGGATGAAAATTTGAAAATAAAGCTTAAAGATTAAGTTAGAAACTTAAAAATTATTTAAGAGGCAAAATTAACTCCAAGCTCATAGATTTATTTTTTCAGCTTATATTAAGTCAAAGATTTATTAGTTAATTTATTTGAGCTCTTGATTGATACTCTAACTTTACTTGGAATACTTTCATTAGCTTATCTTTATCCAAGATAAGTTTTGAGTTAGTATCAAAAAGGATGAAGCTGTAGATAATCCAATGAAAGTTTTGTAGAAGGTTTTCTACTTAGATGCCTAAATCTTTCAAAAAATCACTAGATTTTACTAATAGTTTTTGATGTCTGAACCTTATGATTTGAATGTTTGGAGTTATTAGATAGAAATTTTCACTTTTTGTTATTTATAACTTTGGTTGTCCATCCTTAACTTCGGACTCCAAAATTGAGGGTTCAAACACTCAAACTTGTATTTTGGACATCCGAACCTGTGATATCATCTCGTAATGGCTAGTCTTATTTGGTCATTGGAGTGATTCACATGATGAACTCTAGTTCTATGTGCCCAAACCTAGTAGAAATAGTCTGGGTAGTTCTCAATGACTAAGTTTTGCTTTCAGTAGTTTTTAGAGAAACATTCAAGTTTTCTAACCTATCTAGCCTCAATAAGAGCTTAAATAGATTTTTAAATTTCATATCCTCTTTATCCTTTTTTTAAATCTTTGAAAAACTCTTTTTTGTGAGATTTTTTTAATTTATTTTTCAGCTGTATCCCTCTCTTAAATTGTTAGAAGAGGATTAAGTGCTCTTCTAAGTGTTAGAAGAATGTGAAAGAGCTAGTTTCAGTATAAAGTGGCACTTTGGTCGGTTGGAGTAAGAGTTTGTAAAGGATTCACTTCAGCTCAAGAATTGATATCACTAGTAAAGTGATCAAAGTCCTCAAGATTGAGGTAATGATCATGGAATAGGCATGGTTGATCTCAAAACAGGTATATTGGTTTGTACTCTCTTTAATCATCTACTTTTTGTGTACTCTATTATTTTTGATTGATTATGATTGCTTGTGGATTGAGTTGGATTTGGATTTATGCTTGTAAAATCTAATTCACCTCTCTCCCTCTTAGATTGTCATTTTGAGCCTTTAGTTATGACTTTTGATGAATGCTATATGTTTAGTGATAGTTCTATAATTTTTGGAAAATATATTGCCCTCTATAGTTTTGATGATGAAAAAATTTTGTATTTGATCATATCTTGAGCATGTGTAGCTAGTAGCCAAGTCGAGCTTGAAATGAAGATTGAGCTTGTTTGGAAGTCTTAAGTTTAGATGGACATGAAGATAATATTGAAGATGAGATGTGATGGTGGATCAATAGACAAAATTTAAAGAATTTGAGATAGCTTGAAGAAGCCTTAAGAGATCAAGTCGGCTCACTAGTTTTAGAATATTTATTTGATGTTTGAGTCAAAGATTGGAATTGTTGATTCTATGATTTAGAGCTTTTGGTTAGTACTCAGACTCATTTTGGAATGCCTTCACTAACTGATTAGTTTATCCAAGGTTAGTTATGAGATGATGTCAAAATGTAGACTAAAGTTGCAGTGAACTAATAGGTTTTTTGTCAACTTTGGATGTCTGAAGTTTAGAGTTCAGACACCTAAATATAGCAAAAATAATTGTGAAATTAGTGACAAATTTGAATGTCTGAACCAATAGTTTAGACGACTAAAGATCAGAAGCTATAAACTTCATTGTTCTTAGCCTTTTAGGATCAATCATCTTTGAAATCCAAAATGGTAACCTCAGGGAGAAGTTGGTGGGTAAGTAGGGGGGTGGGTGGGGGTGGGGTGTTGTGGAGGGAGGAGGAGAGGGAGGGAAGGAGGTGATGGGGTGAACTAGGTTTTAATAAGAATAATAAGAACTTTTAAGATTAAATACCAATTCACAAACCAATGGCAAAATTGTAAGTCCACAAGTAAGAAATCAATCACAAATGCTATAATGTAAATAGACAAGGAAAATAATGTACTGTGATTTTTTTGTGGCGGGTGACCAATTGCACCTACTTCACGATCCTTGCCTCAATCTTTAGGATTTGGACTATCCACTAGAGTCATTGGTTCTTGAGGCAAAGCCAAGTCTTTACACCAACTCATAATTCATAAGTGTGGCTTTCTTTGGGTGAAACCAAGCCCATATAACTCTTGCTCCAACTGAGCAATAGCTGACTCCTACGTCAAAGATTTGTCCCTCATACACTTCTAATATCTTAGGAGTGTTTACAATTAAGAAAGATAAAAATAAGATATAATTTAGCCTTTGTACAATCACCTCTCAAGAAGAGTACAAAGGTAAGAAGATATGAAAGTGAATTTTAAGTTTAGAGCTTCTGTAAGGCTAGAGGACTTTGGGAAAACTTGTTCTTTCTCTCAAAGATATAGAAAAGTTCTAAACTAAAACAAGCTCCACCCCTTATATATCTATTAGTGAGAGAGCTAGCCATTACTTGCTATGCTCTACCGAGTTTAGACATTCGAGATATCCCAATGGTCAAAATTAAACTAGTTATTGTAACAGATGTTATAGGTTCAAACATCCAATCATCAGGTTTGGGCATCCAAACTAGGTAGGTTCGGATGATCAAAATATGTATCAGATGATCGATCCCAGAAAACTGAGAATCCTAAAGTTACAACCTTTGATCATCATATGTTCAAAGTTGTTGGTTATCCCAAGAGTATTTCTGCTAGAGTTAGGCATCCAAACTCTAAAGTTCAAGTGACCAAAGTTAACAAACAAACCTACTAATTTACTATAACTTAGTCCTGAGTTTGACAACTTTTTATAATTTATCTTGGATAAGATGATGGGCTGATAAAGATATTCTAAGATGAATTTGTGTATTAGTCAAAGCTCTATATTGTGAATTCAAATGGAAATCTTTGGCTCAAATAGCAAATAAAAAATTTAAACCTAGTTAGCTAACTTAATGATCTTTTGAGCCTTCTTCAAACCATTTTTAATTCTTCAAGTTTTGTTTGTTGATTCACTATCACATCTTATTTTCAATATTGTCTTCATATTTATCTACACTTGAGGCTTCCGAATGGACTTGATCTTCATTTCAGGATCGACTTAGCTATAAGCTACACATACTCAAGATATGATCAAATATCAGATTTATTCATCATCAAAATTACAAAGAAAAATAATCTCCCTATTTTTGATGTTGACAAACTGTCACAAGTATAACATACACAATCTAGTTTGTTAAATAAAATTTATAAACTTAAAGTAATTTAATAACCAAAATCATGTATAATATAAAAAATTCTTTACATTATACAAAGTTTAATACTTTTTTAAGCATGAATGTAAGACACTTTCCCTTACTATGGTACTGTCCCCCTTACTTTATTATCTCCCCCTTTATTCATAGGGAGAGAACAAGATAATAATATTGTAAGCATCCATAATAAAAATAAGAGCATTCACAACAAGCAATAAGAAAAATCTACATCCATATAAACCTAAATAAGATTCATAAGAGTTAAACTATCCATAAACATAAATAAGACTCCAAAATACATAACCAAGTCATAAGCCATCAGTCATCCATAAAAATATCACCAAAACACAAGTCCAAGCCAACAACCATACAAGGGTGTAAAAGAAGATAAAGAGTCTCTAAAAGCTTGGACCTTGCCCAAATCGATCCATGAAGGCGGTTAGCATCCCCTTAAGACAGTCTAGATGATCCATGGTTTGCTGGGATCTCATGGGATCTATCCCCTTGAGATGATTTAGCCACTCAATCAGCTCATCTAGCCTCTGATCGATAGATCAGCAAGAAGATCCAATATTCACAGCCTCAGGAGTAGCTCTAGTCTCAGTATCTACTCCACTGGTGCCACCAGTAGTAGGGGGGATCTCTTAGACTAGGCTTGTGGTAGGTGACTAGTCTCATGTCCAGATTGTGTCATCGTCCTCTTACAGGTTGAACCCCATATGGCGAAGAGAAGTTTAGGTGAAAGTCTGAGGGGTATAATGATGGAATGGACCTAAGAAGTGGAGACTACTCCAAAATGATGAAAAGTATGAGAAATGATGTTAGGATAGTCACAAACAATGGTGGAATATAGGATATACTAGGCCATATCATGAAGGATCATATATGGAAGGTTGACCAGTCACCAAGTCAGAAGATGGTCAATCAAGAACAACTCCATATAGGAGACCTTAACCCGATGCCCACCCTTTGGAAGGATAGTGTAGGCAATAATTTGATGGAGGACACAAGATATAAGAGGAAGGAGGGTAGAGGTCAGGGCCTTCATCCTGCATAGGGCCGGTGTATGATTCTCCCCAAAAACTCTTTGAACAACCTCCCAAAATTAAAGAAGAAGGTTTGTAATGAACCATTGCTAAGTGAAGGTGACCTTTTTTCCCTCAGTAGAAAATCCTAAGATCAATCCTAAGGTGTCAAAATCAATGATAATATCTATATTTATGTAGTAGGATGTGAGGGTCATGCGGCCATAATCAAAGAATGTATTTGAATAAAAGATCTACACATCCTACTCATTGTAAGTCTCATGGGAGGATACTAAATGTAGCCACCCTTGGCAAACAAAGTGGGTGGAGAGGTTTAGAAAGCATAGGTCTACAAAGTCTATAATTCATGGAGGAATAATCCTAGCACTAGTAAATTGATCCCTAAAATGAGTAAAACTATGCATGGAATGAAATTGAGGAAGAAATTGAGCTTCCTCATTGGACGAAGAAGATATGCATCGCTTGCATTTGCAGACGGAGGTTTTGGTACGAGGAGGCATAGTGAATTCAAAGAAGAATGCTTGACAACAGAGGAGGAAGGAAACGGAAGCCATAGGGGAGTCTCTAGGATGCTGGAGGAGCCTCTTGGTGTCGCTGGAGGGCCAAAGAAGACAAATCATGCAAGAGAGAGTGAGAAAATTTGGGTCGCCAATTAGGACTTTAAGCATGAAATGTCACGTTCAAATGTTTGAACCTTCTTGTTTGAGTGTTTGAAGAAAGTAGACTAAGCACATCAGAATGGCCAGTCATCTAATTCTCTAATCGGTCATCCAAAAGATGCTTTAGGTGTCCAAATGGCCTAGTTGGATGTCTAAACCAAACAAATAGAGAAAAGATTTTGCAAAGAGAAATATGATTTTATAATCAATCTCAAAAATACTCAATCAAATCATGTAATAGGTAAAATTCTAATTTTTATTTTGAATCAAGCAAAAACTGTATCTCATCCAAAAGGTCCAATTTAAAAAATCATTAATCACAAAAGAACACTCCCCCTTCCTATTATACTAGTAACATAATATTCAACCAATGCATATAAAGTAAAAAAATATCATGTGAAGATCTTTGCATTGAAAAAAAGTTAAAAGAATTGGAAGAGATTGGATTACCTCATGTGATTAAAAAACCCTTTGGTCCTTTGGTGCTCATAGGGATACCATCCAATTTAATTCTCTCTTCACAATCTATAAAGCAAACATATCTATCTATGCAAAGAGAGTTAGTAGCATAGTACATTAGCATAAATAGAAGTGATGAAAGATTGTAATAAAATGATTAAAAAAATTGAATAAAAAAATTCTACTTAAGCTAACTAAGCTAGAGGATGATTAAAGCATAAAATTTTTAGAAAACAAAAGTTATTCCTAGCTTAATAAAAGTAGCTTAAGTAGGGGAGAATTTTGGAACCCAAACTTGTTTGGATTTCACATATTTAGGAATCACATTCTTGGTACCCAAATTTTCTTAAAAGTAGTACTTTCTTGATTGGACAACAAGTGGAGACATATCCATGAAGGCTATAATAATGACATTTTAATTTTAAGAATTTTGCATTTGAAGCCTTTACAAAAGTAAATTTTGTTTCAAAGTTTATCAATACTAGTTTTGTAATCACAAGAAATTCTAGATAATTTTAAGGCATGGTTTTTCCTTTTCAAGATGTTTTAAATCCTTCTTGCGATCACAAGAACTAGTAGATAACTTCAAAGCATCAAACTCTTTTTCAAGTAAAATCAATTTATTTTTCAAAAAAGAATACTTATGAAGCAATTTCTTATGCCTAGCATATTGGTTCTCAAATGCTTCTTCTAATTCTTTGAAATTTAAATCACTTATCTCATTCTCATTAATTTCATAATCCTTGGTCATGAGGCAAAGGTTGAGATTGTAATTTTCAAAGTCATCATCCATCTTTTTTCATGTAGACTTTTCCTTTCTTTTTTTCTTTTTCTTCTTCTTCTCTTGAGCTTGAGATGATGAATTTTTAGTTCCTACTTTTTTCTTCCTTGAGTCTTTTTTCTTTTCACCTTTTTTTTTTCTTTATCATCATCTGTTCCCAATTCTTTAAGACTCATCTCATAAATTAATAATGAACCTATGAGTTTTTCAAGTGGGAGTGTCTTCAGGTCCTTTAGTTCTTGAATGGCCGTCAACTTTACCTCCCATGATCTTGGCAAAGGCCTAGTCACCTTTCTCACATCTTCATTAGTATAATTTTTGCCTAACAAATGTAGGCAATTAAAAATTTTCATAAGTCATGAGAGCATATCTGATATCGATTCAAAAAGGTACATTGTGAAAAACTCAAGTTTATTTATAAACAATGAATTTTTCAAATCTTTTACTTTGTCAAACCTTTCATGAGTAAGTAAAGAGCAATTCCAAATAACATGAGCTATTTTAAATGATAAAATATTTTTTAAATTTATTTTATTAAGAACATAATATAATATGTTCATGGCTTTAGCATTTGTGGACTTAGCTTTTCTCTTTTCTAGTCCACTCTTGAGTGATTTAGGAACTTTCACACCATCAATTTGATTAAGTGCCAAAGATCAAAGTCAATACTCTTAATGAAAATTTTATAGCAGATTTTTCAAACATTAAAATTATTGCTATAAAAAATATGGGGAACAAATAATAGATTGACCCTCTTGAAAATAAGGAGAAATATAAAAAATTATCATAATAAAGAATGATTAAAAAACTTGAGGTTGTAAAACCAAAAATCCAAGTACCATGCTTTGATACTAATTGAAACCTAAAATGGCAACCTAAATGGGAGAGTGAATTAGGTTTTAATAGAAATAATAACAACTTTTGAAATTAAATACCAATTCACAAACCAATGGTGAAATCATAAATCAGCAAGTAAGAAATCAATTACAAATGCTATAATATAAATAGATAAAGAGAAAAATATACCGTGATTTTTATATGGTTTAACAACTAACCATGCTTACTTTATGGCCCTCGTCTCGATCTTGAGGACTTGGACTCTCCACTAGAGTCATCACTTTTTGAGGTGAAACCAAGCCTTTACACCAACTCATAATCTGTGAGTGTCAATTCTTTCGGTTGAATTCATGCCCACACAACTCTTACTCCAACAGAGCAATAGTTGACTTGTACATTGGAGATTTATCCCTCATATACTCCTAACACCCTAGGAGTGTTTACAATCAAGAAAGATAAAAATGAGATATAATTTAGCCTCTCTATAATTGCCTCTCAAGTAGAGTACAAGGGCAAGAAGATTTAAAAGTAAATTCTAAGTTTAGAGCTCTTGTAAGACTAGAGGACTTGGGAAAACTTGTTTTTTCTCTCAAAGATAATCAATGATGTAAAAATTCCAAATTAAAACAAGCTCAAAGCCCTTATATACCTGTTGGTAAGAGAGGTAGTCATTACTTGCTATGCTTTGCCAAGTTTGAGTATTATAACCATAAGGTTTGGGCATTTGAGGCATCCCAATGGTCAAAATTAAACTAGCCTTTGTGACTAATGTCATGGATTTGGATGTCCATGTAGGATCAATTTCAGCAATCCAGAATGGCAAAGACCCCAAGGAGCAATCTTGTTGCCTAAATTAAAGTGTGTTTAATTTAAATATGCTATCCGGTATTATGAAAATATTGACTTCCAACAGACACAAACCCTATTATTAATTATTCTCACAATTATCAAAAATCTCCTAAAGTGAGAAACCTAACTAATAAAATAGAGATATAAAAGAGAGAGGAAAAAAAATACTTGATTGATTTTAAGAAATAGTACATGACTTAAAATAAAATAAAAGGAAGAGAGACAAATAAGAAAGAAACTTTGATATGTGTTGTTGCCTTGCTCTCATGTGTTGGACCATATAGGGTTTGACATGAATGGGTTTTGAGGTTAATCTTCAGTAAGTGTTGATAACATGCTGACGGATATGGTTGACCTCAATGACTAGTAGCATCACAAATGGTTTTGAGATTGACTAGCTTGAGGGAATAATGTCAACTACTTCTGGGGTTGACTAGCTTGAAGGGAGTATCACTAACGGCTTCTGGAGTCATCTAGCTTAAAAGGGTGACCGATGGCTTCAAGTGTATTGTCAGTTGACCTTATTTGTATAAGGCATTCTGGCTGACTGATTGAGCGAGCTCAAATCTACCCTTTGTCCTATTTTATTTGAAAGAATGATTACTAGCCTTGGCTTATACTAATCATCTTTTGATTTAGTAATCGATGACCTATCTTAGCTTGTTGTCGATTGAATTTGAGGTGATGTCAATGGTCTTTGGCTTATTGTCGACTGACCCTATTTGGACAAGATATTTCAACTGAGTGAGTGAGTGAGTGCAAGCCTATTTTTTATTCAAATTTGATTTGAAAGAATGATTAGTGGGCTTGGCTTATGTTAATCAACTCTGATTTGGTGAGTGACAACCTATGTTGGCTTATTGTTAATTGAATTCAAGGTATTATCGATAGTCTTAGATTTGTTATCAATTGACCTTATTTGGACAAGATATTTTACCTGACTGATTGAGCGAGTGCAAGCTTACTTTTTATCCATATTTGATTTAAAAGAATAATTAATAGCCTTGGCTTATACTAATCATCTTTGATTTGATGATTAATGGCATATGTTGGCTTGCTATTGATTGAATTCAAAGTATTGTCGACAGTCTTGGGCTTATTGTTAACTAACCTTGTTTGGAGAGGTAATTTGGCTGACTGACTGAGCGAGTGTAAGTCTACTTTTTGTCCAAATTTGATTTGAAAGAATAATTAGTGGCCTTATTTTATGCTAATCATCTTTAATTTGATGATTGATGACCTATGTTGGCTTATGACATTGAATTCAAGGTATTATTGACAACCTTTGGTTTATTATCGACTGACCTTATTTGAATAAGGTATTTTGGCTGACTGATAGAGCAAGTGCAAGCTTACCTTTTGTCCAAATTTGATATCAATGAATGACTAGTGGCCTTGGCTTATACTAATCATCTTTGTTTTGTTGATCGACGATTTATGTTGGTGTGTTATTGATTGAATTCAAGGTATTATTGATGTCTTTGGGCTTGTTCTCGACTGACATTATTTGGATGAGATATTCCAACTGACTGACTGAGTGAGCACAAGTCTACCTTTTTGTTTATATTTGATTTGGCAGCCTTGGCTTATGAGTTATTTTTGATGATCGACAGTCTATGTTGACTTATTGTTGATTGAATTTAAGGTATTGGTGATGGCCTTGGGCTTGTTGTCAATTGATCTTATTTGGACAAGGTATCTAGATTGACTGATTAAGTGAGTGCAAGCCTACCTTTTTATCTGAATTTAATTTGAAAGAATGATTAGCAGCCTTGGGTTACACTAATTATCTTTGATTTGATGATTGACAATCTATGTTGGGTTATTATTGAGTACGTCTAAAATATCACAGATGGCTTTGGTCGCACAACCAGTGGGACTCAGTTTGACCTTATTTAGATCTATTTAAACTAATTTTGGTTCAAGTTTGAGTTTGATTTGATTCAGCTTGGATTCAGTTTAATATCCAGTACTCAATTTTGATTTGAGAATGATTTGATTCCATTCATTATTTAAAACTCAATTTTGGATCAAGCTTAATTTGATTTAATTTAATATTCAAAGCTTGATTTCAATTTGAGTCTAATTTAATTGAATTCGATGTTCAAGACTTGATTTAATTGTGATTCACTAATTTCTTCTCAAAAGATAGTGATATATTCCAATTTTCTCTTCCCAAAATTTGTGTAAAAATCAATCAATAATTCTCTCATTATACCCATGTCACTCTTCTCCACCAACTGAAATAGTGGATCGGCCATCTTGATCTTTGGTGATTGGGTTCGCACTGATACTTAGAGGCCACTATTGTGAACTAACTACTGCAGCTATGGTGGGACGTCAAATTGAATAAGGAGACCATGTGAAACATCCATTCCCAAAATCATTGTTGGGATTTTCAAAACCAAGAGTGTTAACGATAAATGTTTAACTTGCAATAATGAATTCAGTCCACTAAGTTTGACGTTGATTTTCAAAGAACATTTGTCAAATACTGATAATTGACCCTAGTTGGAGCAACTGATTTTGATCCGAGTCTAATTTGATTTAGTTCAATATTTAGAACTCAATTTTGACATAAGTCTAGTTTCATTCAATTTGGATTGAGACTGATCTCGTGTAGGACCTTTGTTAAGTTTGGGTTTGCATCTTGTCTTAGTCAATTTTGACTGAAAATCAAATTTAATTAAAATTCAATCAAAATATAGAATTAAATACCACTTGATTGTGATTGAAACATCGGTCTCAATTGGACCAAAGTTGCAATCAAATTCGACCAAAAATCAAGTTTAATTTAGATTTGAATTGTTGAAAAAATTGAGCTTAAATTAAAGAGAGCTGATTTGGCCAAATACTTAGATCATAATTGGAATTGAAATTCATCAAATATTTGAGCCAAAATGAAAATTATAAATTTTTACAAATGGTTTCGTGGCTGAGTTTTTGTTATAAATAAGTCCCTAAGGTGAAAATTTTTGCGAAAAAGTCCTCAAAAGTTTTTAAAATTATAATTAATCCCTGCAAAATCTAGTGTTTTCAAATAAACCCTTCAAAATTTTATATTCAAAAATAATTACTCAAAATTTTAAATTTGTAAAGAGGCCTCTCAAAAATCTTTATTTGCCAACAAGCTCAAATTTTATTCAAAAGAGATCCTGAAATTTTGTTCTTTTTGCAAAAGGCCACCTAGAATTTACAAAATCACATTTTGGCCCAATTTGTAAATAAACCCTCAAAAATTTGTATTTAAAAAATAAATTTAAATTTTATTCAAAAAAACCCTGAAAATTTTAATTTTTTACATATATATTATTTGAAAAATGCCCTTAAAACTTATGAAATTATATTTTGGTCTAATTTTCTGAAAAATTTGAGAATAACCACCCTAAAAATTTAATATTCAGAAATAGTATATATTTCGAAAATCATAATTGGGGAGACAAATCCCAATTAATATATTACATGCTATTCACAAAAATTGAAAAACAATCCAGCATAAACCATAACATTTCAAAGCAAGCCAATCATAAGGTTTTGGAAATTCAATCAAATGCAATCTCACTATAAATTGGGATTCAAGATTATTTCAAATTGGGTCAATCATGGATTTGATTTCGATCCTCTTCAAAGCTTATAAAAAGAGTTGAAAACCTATATAGAGAGAAAAAAAGAGAGAGGACATAAAGAAAAAAGAGAAAGTGAGTGACTAAAGAGCCATCAGAGGAGATCAAGAAGTCAGGAAAGCAAAAAAAGAAAACACAAGGTAATTCTCTAACCTTTCTTTCCCATTAATATTCTTCTTGTTCCTGCAAGGTGCTTGTAGACATTGCTACAACCATACTATTGCCCCACTCGTCCCGGCCTCACTTGCACCTGAACCACTACTAGGCCCTAGCTTTGAAGATACCTCACTAGACTCCACCTTGCCTGTTCATCTCCAGCCACTCGGTTACACGATCACCATTGACAAGCCCACCTTCCACTATCAGCCTCCCATCGCACCTACACAGCAGCTGACCTCCAAGAACACTACCTCGTCACCTCCATGGTCGGGAACCCTTGCAACTCCTCATTGGTAGCCTTCATCACCGATGCTCACAACCGTTAATGCTGCCCATCTATTGCACCCCACAAGCCTCTGGCTCCCCTATGCCCTACTACCTTACTATCATTATAGTTACCTCTAGGTTTCTACAACTACCCACAAGCAGATTCCTATGTGCCTCTCCACTAATCATAGGCTTATAGCTGCCCAGGTGGCCCTCGATGCCTCCACTGCATCGCGCACCACTATCCGGTGACCATGTGACCCAAATTCTATCCCAAATTAGGATGAAAATGAAAACCCTAATGAGAAGGACCTCAGCTCTCGGTGCACCAGAAAAGTCATACCTTGCAATGGTGGCGGCGAAGCTCGAATCAGCAACAATGATGGCAAAGTTGGGGCAGCAAACAGCGGAATTCTTGGCGCTGGTCTGATGAGCCAGGAGGACTCCTTCCTTATCTTCAAGGAGGTGCTAGAGTAGTTCAAGATGCTAGAGGAGCAGTCTAACTCTGAGAAGAAGATGAAGCTCCTTAAACACAATTTAAAAGATGACCAGCACATGCTTAGCCTCCATCGTGTGCACCTCGCACTGCTAGACACTACTCTACCTTGCCACTGGAAAGAATGGCCGAATCCAATCAAGAGATGGCTGGATCTTGCTAGGAAGGAGACCAGGCCACCATGGCTTGGTTGTGAAGAAAAGAAAAGGTCCTGCATGGGTAAGGTGAGGAAGAGGAGATGCCAAGCCAACACAATTTATTTTATTGAGTCATTGAAAATATTTTTGGGCCATGCCTAGCATGGCCCAAAACAGTCGACACAGCCCATGAAAAAAAAGCGTCAGGCATGGCCCAAGACCCAAAGGCCTATGGGTTATACCATGCTTGGCTTATTTTTAATATATATATATATATAATAACTAGTAGTAAATTATAGTTTAGTGATTAAGGTTCTTGAACTTTTCTCCAAGAACTAAAGTTCAATTTTGGGTAGGGAAAGAGAATTTAACAATGAGCTAGGATGACCCGTAGGCCATGTCATACTCGGCCCAATTGTGTCGTGGGTTGTGTTTGCCCCGCAAGCTACTCGGAAAGCACCTAGCCCGACTGACATATGGGTTGTGCCAAATACAACTCGAATACTGTAGATTTCAAGTCATGGCAAGCATGACCCATTATGGACCATATCGAACTAGCCCGCGGGCCATAAGTTAATTTTGACAAACGTAACTACTGTCACTTTTATTTCTACCATTGTACTACTATTACTCATACCCTATTGCTACTATAACACCACTTTTACTAGTATTATCCTACTACTACTACTACTATACTACTATACTACTACTATAATTACTGCTAGTATAATACTGTACCACAATATAGTATAGTACTACTATTATATTATAATTATACTATTACTACTAGTAATACTGCTATACTACCATATAACTATACTACTACTATTACAACTGCTATATTACTATACCATTATACTATTATATTACTATAGTACTACTATTATAATAGTACTAATACTATTATTACTGCTATACTATTATTACTGTTATACTATTATACTAGTATACCACTACTAGCATAACATGATTAGTATTATTATACTACTATTATACAACTACTACTACTATTCTACTATACTAATATATTACTATATTACTATACTATATTACTACTGCTATTACTACAACTATATTAGTATAGTACAATTACTACTACTATTACTATTATTATGCTACTATACTACTATATTATTATACTGCTACTACTACTGTTATACTGCTATTACTATTACTATACTACTATTACTAATATACTCAATACTTTTACAACTAATACAATTACACTACCACAACTATACTACTACTTCTACTTACAACTACTACTATATTACTATTACAACTTCTATTATACTATTTTATACAATTATTACTATACTACTACTATATTACTACTACTACTATACTGCAACTATTACTATACTTCTACTATCAATAGTACTACTACCACACTACTTCTTGATGCATCAGTTAGTGATAATCAAATTCTAGAAAATATTCAGCCAATTATCAGGTTAACGGCCAAGGTAGGTCATACCCTTTTCTTTCAAGAATAAGTAGGTCGACCCATATGGAGTTCTAGTTTAACCTACAGTAAACTTCTTGAGTAAAGCATTGCCCCATTTAACTAAATTTATTATTACTTGAAATTCTAGGAGCCTTTTAAAATTTTGATAGTCTTTTAACTAGTTTTCAATGTAAATTTTTAGTATTTTGAAATACTATATTTATTATACCTTATCTAGTACCTATAAATTCTCTCTTTTAATCAAACCTTTTTGAAGTTGATCCTTGAATTGAATTTTAAAGTTTGCCAATTCTTATAACTTGAATTCCTTCAAGTGTGAAAAATTACTTCAACTTCTTATCTTAGGTGTGATTGCTTGCATTATCACATTGGCGATGAGCTTAATTATCATCTATCTCTTATCTTTGGTGTGGTTATTCTACATTATAACCTTGATGGTGAGATACTTATTTTCATTTATTCCTTAACTCTCCATTCATTATTTTTATTTTGATTTATTTGTCATCTTATCTAAGCATATCTATCACTACTACTACTATATTATTACTATGGTACTACTATGCTACCACTATTACTAGTACTACTACTATGCTACTACTACTACTATTATTAAAAACATGAATGAGATAAAGGACAGTGTGGCCACAATAGTGTGAAGAGTTTGCCCTCTTCAGAGAACCACTAGTGGTCGTGGTGTTAATGGAGTTCCATCATCATGCTAAGGACTATAAGCGACCATGATGTTGACGAAGTTTCATCAAAAATTAAGATGAAAGAAGTCTTTTCTCCTTTTCTTTCTTTATTTTTTTGAATAAATTCTTCTTTTATTTTTTTTATTTTTTTGCCAAATTCTTCCTTTTTTTTTACACAACAACTTTTTCTATATCTTTCTTTAATTTCTTTTCTTCTTGAAGATTAAAGCCTTTATCCCCTACTTTTGAGCAAGATTTTCCTTTTTTTTTACACAACAAATTTTTTTTTATTTCTTTGCCTCTATTTCTTCTTCTTTCTCGCATAAATCGAACTAAACCCCTGGCTTTCTTCTTCACAATCAGGCCATGGCAGTCAGACCTGCTTCGTAGTGGATCTGACCATCTTCAAGTCAGATTTGGCCATTCCTCCTTGCGATGTGTCAAAGCAACATCCAAGGAGGTAGGGGCAAAGCTCAGGCAAGCTAAAGGCGAAGGTGGCTTGGCGGACTAGAGGCGAAGGTGGCTTGGTGGACTAGAGGTAGAGGTGGCAATGGCCTGTGTGGGCAGAGGGTGTATGATGGGTTATTAAAGCTTATTTAGTGAAGAGAAGCCATGTGGTAGGCTTAACAAAGGCAATAATGGTAGAGCATAGTGGGATCATGGTGGGTTTGGTGGTGATGTGTGGTGAGGAAAGGGTCATAGATTCTACGAGTATAATTCAATGTAGCTTGGACTACAACCCGACATCGTTTGGCAGGATGAATATGAAAGACCAGAGCTATGATGATAAAGAAGAACCTACAGGAACAAAGACAAGGGCAAAGTAGGGAGGATGAAGAGAAAAAAGCAAAGGAAGTAAGGTAAGAGATCACCCTCTTTTACTTCTCATTCCTTGACTACCTTATCTCCAGACTATTATGTTACTTACTCTATTTTTTAAATTCGTAGAACTCTCCTCTTTGATCCCCATCTCTAGGATCTGATCTCTCCTATATTTTTTTGCATCATTTTTAGGGTTTTTATAGCCCACGAGTGAATCAGATTATCTCTATTTAAAAATTTAAATTATGGACATGCATAAGGATCTTTTATTGAAATTTTGAATGTAGATAAATGGATATGGATGAGATTTATTTTGATTTTACTCTGGTTGAGGATTTATTTGGATAAGGATTAATTTAGACGAGAATTTGTGTAGATGAGAATTCGTTTGGATAAGGATTTATTCAAATAAAGATTTATTTAGAAAAGAATTTATTTAGGTGTTAATTTGTTTGGATAATGATTTATCTAGATAAGGATTTGTTTGATAATGATTTATTTAGATGAGAATTTATTGAGATGAGGATTTGTTTGGATAAAAATTTATTTGAGTAAGGATTTATTTAGATAAGAATTTCTTTGGATAAGTATTTATTTAGATGAGAATTTATTTGAAAGTGGATTTATTTGGATAAGGATTTATGTGGATAAGGACTTATTTAGATGAGAATTTATTTAGATAAGGATTTATTTAAATGAGAAGTTATTTGGATGAGAATTTTTTTTTTTGAATAAGAAGTGGCTACGGATAATAATTTATCACCTGAATAGGTTATGGATGAATATAGATATGACTAGATGAGTGTTTATTTACTGTAGATAACAATGATTCTAAAAGTCATACTTATCTTAGATATTAAATTTATATGGGGACCATTTGCCCTTTTTTTGAAAAATTAAACTAAGTTATAATTTTATAATTTTAAGGGGGTCATTTTGCAAAAAGAACTTATTTATAAAATTTAAAAACATCTAGGGTTCTTTTGGAACAAAATTTATATTTATTCACAAATAAAAATTTTGAGAGACTAATGTGCAAAATGTTGAAATTCTAAGGGTTTATTTACAAATATAAAATTTTAAGGGATTTATTCATTAATTCTAAATTTTATGGGGACTAATTTATAATTTTAAGGTTTTATTAAATATTTTTGTAAAACTTTTATCTGAGAGACAAATTTGTAAGAAAAATTCGGCTAAGAACCCATTTATGAAGATTTATTCATTTCAAGGACTTATTTATAAAATTCTTGCATTTTGTCATTTTGGCTCATATTTTTAATGAATTTTAGATCCAATTTTGGTCCAAATATTCTTTCCACTCAACTCTTTGGATTAGCCCACTTGAGCCAAAACTTCTCAATGATTTAGGTTTAAATTGAGCTCAATTTTTGGTCAAACTCGGACGTGATTTAAATTTAATTGAGTCCCACATTTGAGACATAATTTAGTAGCATACAAGTTTCAATTTTAATTATGTTCCAATCAAACCTGATTGTGGTAAAAATTACCTTAAACACTACCATATTATGTTACTGCTACAACTGTACTACTATACTACTATAAATACTACTATAATACAACTATTACATTACAAGTACTGTATTACTACTATCCTACTACACCACCATGCTATCTGACAAAACTACTACACTATACTACTATACTACTGCTAGACTATTACTATTATTACTATATTACTATTGAATTACCATTACTCTACTATAAATATACTACTACTGCTACAAAAAATATATTACTATTACTATTATAATAACATTACTTTATAACTGCTATAATTATATTATGACTACTGCAATATTACTATTATTATTATACTACTATTATATCATTATGATTATTATTACTTTTATTGTGATACTACTACTATACTACTAATATACTACTTCTATTATTATACTGTTGTACTGTGATTGTACTACTACTACTACTACTACTATGATACTATTATTATTGTACCACTACTATACTGCTATACTACGACTATATTATTACTACTATACTTATATAATACTTCTATCATACTAATATACTACAACTACACAAATAGTACTACTATATAACTACTATACTAACACTACTACTATTATTATAATACAATAATACTAGTACTATTATACTACTACTACTATTGCTATACTACTACTGTAGTACTACTATACTTCTATTTTATAACTACTATACTAGTACAACTATTACTACTACTATGTTATTTTTATAGCACTTTTATAGTATTATTATACTATTATATTGCTACTACTATACTACTAATACTAATACAACTATATTACTATTATAGAGTAGTTCTATACTACTATTATTAGTATATTACTATTATTACTACATTATTATTATTATACCATTAGTACAACTACTATACTACAAAAGCTACTAATAGTAGTATTACTATAACTATACTAATTCTACTATTTCTACTACTATATTAATACTATAATACTATTATACTCTAATATTATAACTACTATATTACTATTATAGTACTATTATACTATTCTACCATTAGTACTGCTTTATATTACTAGTACTAGTATAATTATACTAGTACTGTTATGGTAGTAATTCTATACTATTACTATTGATAGTGTACTACTATTATTTATTGTATACTGCTGTTATTATTATATTACTAATATTATATAATAAGTATTACTACTATATTATAAACACTACTAATATTGGTACTACTACAACTATATTAATTTTACTATTACTACTACTATACTACTGCAATACTCCAACTTTATAACAGCTAAACTACTATAAATAGTGCTTCTACCATACTACTATTGTAGCACTGTTACATTACTACCATACTATTATACCATTAATACAACTATACTACTACTATAATTATACTTGTAGTTTTATACTGCTATTGGTAGTATACTACTACTACTACTATATTGCTATTATTATACTATTAGCACAATTATACTTGAAATCACATTATGATATTAGTACTATCACTATTACTGTCACTATTACTATTAGTATTACTACTATATTACTATTGTATTATCACTTTACTATGACTATTAATACTAAATTACATTAGTACAACTATACTACTACTTTTACAATATTACACTACTATACTATTATTCTACTACTAGTAGTGCTACTAATACAATACTACTATTATAATACATATATAATACTATTATACTACTACTATAGAATACTGTACTGCTTTTATTATATTACTACAGTTCTACTACTACTATACTATTACAACTAATGTACTAGTACTACTACTATTTCTACTATTACTATACTACTGCTACTGCTAGTATTACTATTATAGGTAGTGATGTCATACTACTATTTTATGCTACTCTATTATACTATTATACTATTACAATTATTATACTACTACTATACTACTGCTACTATTATCTACTATTGTCACTACTACTATACTATAATTATACTATTACTATTATGATACTACTTTTATATTATTAATATACTATTATTACTACTACTACCTACTACTACTATGTTATAACACTACTACTATGATGTTGCCACTACTAGAAGTGTTAAACAAGTCATGTTTGGTAGGCACAGTCCATTGTATCGGATTGCCAAAATTATTTCAGATCGTGTTCGGCATAACCCTAAACAATAATAAGTTGTGTCAAGCACAACTCATGAAGAAAAAAAAGGGGTTAGGCACGGCCTGCGGCCAATAGGCTTGTGGGTTGTACCGTGCTTGGCCTATTTTTAAAATTATATATATATATATATATATATATATATTGTAATAATATTACTAGTAGTAATTTATAGCTTAGTGGTTCAGGTTCTTAGACATTCTTCCAAGAACTATGGTTTAATTATGGATTAGAGAAAGAGAATTTAATAATGGATTGTGATGGTTCGTTGGCATGTTATGCTCGGTTCAATTGTGCCACTGATCATGCTTGGCCCATGGGATGCTTGGGGACTGCCAGGCCCAGCCCGCATATGGGTCATGCTAGACATGACCCGAATATAATAAATTTCTGGCCGTGCCAGGCCAACCCACAGACCACAGACTTATTTTGACATGTTTAACCAGTACCACTTCTATTTCTACTATTATACTGCTATTACTATTACTATACTACTATTACTATAATACTACTTCTATTGGTACTATCCTATTATTACTACTATAATAGTACTATAATTATTATGACTATATTACTTTAATATAATATTATATAATTCTACTATTATGTTATAGTTATACTATTACTGTTACTACTAATATTGCTATATTACCATAAAATTATACTACTACAACTACTACAACTATACTACTATACTACTATATTACTACCTTATACTACTACTGTTATAACTACTATACTAACATATTGTCATACTATACTACTTTGGATCATGAACTTAGTTGTCTTGATTTAAGCTTCTTCACAAACCCTAAAAATCAAATCCTAAGTACTGGCCAAAATATTTTGGCTGAAACTAAGAAATTTTAGCCAATTTTTAAAATCTTGATCTAAATTTAGGCTTGATTGCAACATAAAATAGAGCTTACCATATGGAATTGGACTTGAATTGTCCAGTAAATATGGAATTAATTTGATATGTAAAAGTGGACTTTTGTTAATCACATGAAAGTGAAGTTAATTTGCCACTTAATTATGGGCTCGGATGCCATATAGAATGGACTTTATCTGCCTCATAGAAGTGGGCTTGATTAGCCATGTGAAAGCAGATTTGAATTGTCAGGAAAATATGGACTTGATGACCACACAATATGGACTTTAATTTTATAGAAATGTACTTGAATTGCCACATAAATATGAGCTTGGTCATTAGACAAAATCAACTTTGTTTATCATATGAAAGTAACTTCATTTGCTATGTAGATGTGGGCTTGATTACCATACAAGATGGACTTTATTTACTATATATATATAGAAATAGACTTTGTTTGTTATAATAATATAGGCTTTCATTCCTAATGTCAAGTTAGGGCATTGGCAGGTGGGGTGGTCAAGGAACTCTAACTCTATCATATATCATCAATGACAATTCTTGTATTCTAAAGGGCATTGTAGGTGGTCAAAAACTTACTTTTACCTATTGTCAAGTCTCTGGTGAACTGATACCCTAGTTTATGTTAATAGACTCTCTACTTTATCATCGAGATTTGACATAATAATATTTTGTCCTAATGCCATGAATGGGTTTGGCTCTTTCTCCCTAGGGGGACTTAGTCTTTGCCCTTGGGTGAGAGGTCTCTACCCCCTAAATGAGAGGTAAGGAGTTAATTTGTGCTTTATCTAAACCTTGATTGCTCTCACAGTTATCGTTGGTTGAGAAAAGTATACATAAACCTTTCACTAAGGACAATAGTGTAAGTTGGGATAGGGGAAATCACTTAATAATGATATTTTTATTTTTTTAATAGAAAATTAATCACTAGTTTTTGGCATTTCTTCTTTTATTATGCATCTAGACTAATTAGTTTTCTACATTTAGAGGTGAAGTCATGTCCCACTAGACATGATAGAAATTGTGTAGTCAATATCGACCACCTAAGATAGTGAGAAACCCCAGAGAGAAATCTCAAAACAACAAATGAAAATTTTTGATGGTTTGAGCGCACAATTAGGTATAGTAGTGTAGTAGTAGTACTCATAGCATAATACAAATATAATAGTAATAGAATAGTAGTAGTAGTAGTAATTATAGTATAGTAATATTAGTGTAATAGTATAGTAATAACAGATAATAATAGTAATAGTAGTAGTAGTATAGTAGTAGCAAAAAGATAGTATTATAGTAGTTATATACTAATATAGTAATAGTATAATAATAGTATAGTAGCTATCTTATTGTTATCTAGTAGTATTAGTAGTAATCCCGTAATAGAAGTAGTAAAATAGTAGTAATTATATAGTACAATAATATTAGTACTAATAGTAGTATAATAGTATCATAGTGGTAGTAGTAGCAGTGGTACTAATAGTAAGATAGCAGTATAACAATAGTAGTATTCTAGTAGTATAAAAGTAGTATAGCAATATGGTAGTAGTAGTATAGAAGTGGTGTACTCATAGCAGTATAGTAGTAATATAACAGTAGTAATAATATAGTATAGTAACAATACAATAGTAGCAACAACAATAGTATAGTAGTAGTATTTGAGTAATACAGTAGCTGTAATAATAATAGTATAGTAGTAGTATAACATTAGAATAGAAGTAGTATAATTGTAGTATAATAATGTAGTAATAATATAATAGCAGACATCGCAGTAGCACAATAGTAATATTGTATACCAGTATAGTAGTAATATAACATATTATTAGTACTAATAGTAGTAGTAGTAGTATAGCAGTAACAATAGTTGTAGTTGTATAGTATAGTAGTAATATAGTAGTAGTAGTATATTATTATAGTAATTAGTAATTATAGTAGTATAGTATTAGTATAGTAGTGGTATTATAGTAGTATAGTAGTAGTAGTAGTAGTCGAGAATAGTAATAGTAGTAATATAGTGGTAGTATGATAATAGTCATAGTATAGTAATACTATTAATATAGTATTGTTATAGTAGTAGTAGAAGTATATTGGCATAGTATAGTAGAATGGTATAATAGTATAGTAATAACAATAGTAAACTAGTACTATAGTAATATATTATAGTAGTATAGTATAATGATATAGTAGTAGTATCATAGTAAAAGCATATTACTATATTGGTAATAGCTGTAGCAATAGTAGAATATACTACCATTATGATAGTACTATAATAGAAGTATAATACTAGTATAATTATACTAGTAGTAATATTAATATAAATAATAGTAGTTGTAGTGGTAATCTAGTAAAAGTAGTAATAGTATGACAGTAATGGTATACTATTATAGTAGCAGTATAGTAATATAGTATTAGTATAGTAGTAGTACAGTAGTAATAACACTAATAATATTCATACTAGTATTATAGTAGTGTAAGACTAAGAGCATAATAGTAGTAATATTGTAGTATATTAATACTCACAGTAGTACTAGCATAGTAGTAGCAGTATCATAGTAGTACAGTAATAATATACTACTAGAAGTAGTAATAGTTATAGTATTAGTATAACAAGAGTAGTATATTAGTAGTATACTTGTAGTATAATAATAATATGAATATTATAGTATAGTATTCGTAGTAATTGTAGCATTAGTTTAGCACTAGAACTATAGTGGTCATATAATAGTAGTACAGCAGTAGTACAACATTATACTAATAGTAGTATAGTAATAATATAGTATAATAATAGTGCTAGTAATAGTAATATAATAGTAATAGTAGCAATACAGTGGTAGTAATAGTATAGAGTAGTAGCACAATAGCTCTATAGTATAATATTAGTAATAGTAGTAATATATAAGTATTAATAGTAGTATAGTAATAGTAGTTGTATCGTAGTATCGTAGTATAGTATACTAACATAATGTAATATTATAGTAGTAGTGATAGTATAGCAGAAATAGTATTAGTAGTGCTAATAGTAGTAATAATATAATAGTAATAGTATTATAGTAGTAATAATATACTGTTAGTAGTTGTTGCTCTTGTTGCTGTAGCGGTAGTTGTACTATAGTAATAGTAGAATAGTACTATAGTAGTAGTAGGTTGTAACTGTAGTAATAGGATAGTAACAATATAGTAATATAGTAGTAGTATATTATTATAGTTGTACAAGTATTAGTAGTAGTATAATATTAGTAGTAATAGTAATATAGTCGTAGCAGTATATTGTTATGGTAATAATACTAGTAACAAAAGTAGTAATATACTTGTAGTAGGATCACTAAAATAGTACTCGAAATAATAGTACTATTATAGCAGTAATTGTAATATAGTAGTAGTATAGTATTATAGTCATTGTATGGTAGAAGTTTGGTAATAGAAATAACAGTAGTTCTGATACTAGTATTGTTGTAGCATATTAGTTATATTATATTAGTAGTATAGTAAAAGTAGTAATAGTAATATAAAAATAGTAGTCGCATGACAATATAGTAATAGTATAGCAGTAATAGTTTAGGATAATAGTACTACTAGTAGTAGCAATATAATTATTATAGCTTTAGTGAGGTAGCAATAATAATATAGCTGTTGCAGTACAATTATAATATAATAATATAGTAGTACTAAACACTTCACATCGAACTAGAGGTATGCTTAAACTCACTTAGTTATTTAACCCAATGTCTTGTTCAAAAAAAGTCAACTAGCATCATCCATAAAGTCATTAGACACACTTCAAGCTCATCCAATATAAGATCAAATCCATTGCTAATGCTTCAAAGATAATCAAAGCTATTGATAATCAAACCAAAATGGTCAGCATTAACCAATGCCACAGTCCATTTTAAACCAAACCAAACTAAAGGCAAGTTTGAATCTACTTAATCAATTAGCTAGATGTTGTGTCCAAAAGAAGCCAATCGACAACATGCTTAAAGCGGTTAGCATACTTTGAAGCTAAGCCAACACGTGCTCAAAAGCCATTAACAATACTTCAAACTTAATTGACAACATGCCAAAGAGGTCATCGTTTATCAAACTAAAGATCAAAAGAAGCCAACTTATAAGAAGCACAATGCAGTTAGTGAACTTCAAATCTTAAAAGGGTCAATTGACACAAACCATGATAGCCAGCCACAACCCTTATAGTAGTTGTATTAGTAATATAATAGTAGTAGTAATAGTATTACAATATAGAAGCAGTAATTGTACATCTATAGTATTAGTATAGTAATTCTAGTGGTATAATATTGTCTTATGCTGACCATTTCTGATTTGATAATCGATGGCCTCCTTGGCAAGTTATCGACTAAGTTTGAAGCATTGTCAATGTCTTCTGAGTGTGTATTGGCTTAGGTTTGAAGTGTGGTCAACAAATTTAAGCATATTGTCATTTGACCATATTCAAACATAGCATAAGACTTACTGACTAAGCGAGTTCAAGCCTACCTTAGGTTTGCTTGATTTGAAAAAATGATTGGCAGCCTTGGCTTGGAGAATTCTCAGTCTCATTAGCATATTATCAATTAAGTTTGAGGTGTTGCTGATGGCTTTGAGCATGTTGTAGACTAACACTAATTAATCTTCGATCTAACTTTGATTAGGTTTTTGATTGATTGTGGTTCAACACGTTAATGGAATTAGGTTTGGCCTATGTTGGACCCTTACTAGGTTTGGACTTGAACCTTAATGGACTTGGGTTCAAGTTCAAGATGATTTTATTCAACTTGATTTGGTTTAGGTTTGATCTGATTTTGGTTTAGGATCAACATGGTTTAAGTTTAGGTGTGACTTGGTTCTAATTTAGGTGAAACCTAGTGCAGAGTCAAAATTGTTAATCTAGGATGGTAAAGACCCCATAAAGCAATCTCAAAATAATAAATAAATAATGTATATTGGTTTGAGTGTGCAATCAAATGTTGTGGGAATATAACATCCCAATAGGCTCAAGCCCCTATTGTTAATAACGCTGATACTTGTCAGGAACCTCCTAAAGTAAAGAACCTTGTTAATAAAAATAAAGACATGAAAGAAAGAAACATGATTGATTGATTTTAGAAAAAAGGTATATAGTTTAAGTAAGGGCATACCCTCATATTATAATTTAAGAAATTTAAATTTATAATCATGAATGACAAGAAATAAGTAGGGAAATGGGAAAAGTTTGATGCTCACCGCTGCCCCATACTCATATTTTGGACTGAGTTGAACTTGAATCAGATGGATACTTGATTTAATATTTGGTGGATGTTAATGACGTGGCTTGATTTCAATGTGTCACTGAATGTCTTGGCATATGTTAGTTGATTCCATTAAGATTTGTTGTCTTACTGATAACTTTCTATTTGTTGTCAATTAACTTCTATTGATTCTTGACTTGAGAAAATAATTAACAGCCTTATCTTTTGCTAATTATTTTTAATTTGATAATCAAAAGCCTCTTGGTGTGTTTTCCATTAGGTTTGAAACATCAATAATGGCTTTTGGAGTTCGTTTATCTATGAAGGATGTCGACAACTTGAAGCATATTATCAGTTGCCTTCATTTGATAAATGATGGCCTCGTTGGTTTGTTGTTGATTAAGTTTGAGGCATAACCAATGACTTTTAGGGTTGCCATAGCCAAGAATAACCAATGGCTTTTTGGGTTGCTTTAGTTTTGAAGTGTGTTCAATGTCTTTAAGCATGTTGTCAGTTGATGTTGCTTGATAATTGACAGCTTCATTGGCTTGTTGTCAATTAAGTTTAAGGCATCACTAATGGCTTTTGAGGTTGGCTTTACCAAGGGCCACAAATGGCTTTTGGCATTAGTTTAGCTTTGACGTATGGCCAACGGCTTTTAGCATGTTGTCGGTTAACTTTGTTCGATAATTGACAGTTATTAGTGTGTTATCGACTAAGTTTGAGGCATTGCCAACAACTTTTAGACATGGCTTAACCAAGTGTTACCAATGGATTTTAGGATTGGTTTAGCTTTGAAGTATGGCTAATGGCTTTAAGAATGTTATTGGTTGAGTTTGTCTAATAATCGACGGCCTCATTGGCATGTTATCGACTAAACTTGAGGCTTCCCTAATGACTTTTGGGGTTGGCTTAGCCAAGCATCACCAATGGCTTTTGGGGTTTGTTTAGCGCTAAAACATGGTTGATAGCTATATGCATGTTATTAGTTGGCTTTGTGCGATAATTGACTGCCTTAGCGTGTTGTCGATTGAGTTTATGGCATCGCCAATGGCTTTTCGAGTTAGCTTAGCTAGGTGTCTTGAATTGCTTTTGTGTGTTGGTTTAACTTTGAAGTGTGGTTTGACTTAATTTAGAGTTCTATTTGAATATGTTGAGGTTTAGACCAAATGGGTGTTCTATTCAAACTTATTATGAGTTTGAATGTGGTTTGAATCAATTTTGAGTTCTATTCAAACTTATTGTGGTTTAGTTTGATTGTAGTTTGACTTAATTTGGAGTTTTCTTCAAACTTGTTGTGGTTTAGTTCAATATGGTTTGACTCAATTTAGAGTTCTATTTAAATATATTATGGTTTAGTTCAAATGTAATTTGACTCAATTTAGAGTTCTATTCGAAGTTGTTGTGGTTTAATTCAAATGTTGTTTGACTCAATTTAGAGTTCTATTCAAACTTGTGGTGGTTGTAGTTTGACCCAATTCAGAATTTTATTCGAACTTGATTGATCACTTGACCCAATTATTATTGAAGCTGAACCTAGGTCATCATTTTTTTGACCAATTGGGGTATCGGTCGACTTGTGAAAATGGGTGTCATTTAAGGTTTAATAAACTTGGATGACTTGTTTAGGTATTGGTCATCTGATAAAGAAGATTTTTTTTCTATTTTATCAGAACTAGATGATTGGTTGGGGTACTGGTCACTGAATAGAGAACTTGCGGTTTCTTGGTTCAGCCGAACTGGTTGACCGGATGAGGTTATCAATCAACTAGGAGAGCTTTGCTAGTTATGGTTAAGTATGACTAGTTGATTAGCCAATAGAGAGCTTTTCTACTCGTTTGGACTAGTTTCAGTTCGTTTGTTTTTATCCGTACAAGTTCATTTAATGCTTTGTTTGAGTCACTCTAGTTTGGTTTATTTGTTTCAGCCAAACTAACTTGAGTTCAATGTAGTTTAGTTATTTAAAAAATGTTCATTTATGAATTTTATTTTGTTTTAAGATCCCTCATACTATCATAATGACTTTAGGTAAGCCTTCAGGCTGACTGTAAGTTCTTTCAACTTTTAAGGTATCTACAACTTGGCTATTAGTCCAAATGTAATTGAGAGTTTTAGTTCAAATGTAATTTGACTCAATTTAGAGTTCTATTCAAAGTTGTTGTGGTTTAATTCAAATGTTGTTTGACTCAATTTAGAGTTCTATTCAAACTTGTGGTGGTTGTAGTCTGACCCAATTCAGAATTTTATTCGAACTTGATTGATCACTTGACCCAATTATTGTTGAAGCTGAACCTAGGTCATCATTTTTTTGACCAATTGGGGTATCGGTCGACTTGTGAAAATGCGTGTCATTTAAGGTTTAATAAACTTGGATGACTTGTTTAGGTATTGGTCATCTGATAAAGAAGATTTTTTTTTTCTATTTTATCAGAACTAGATGATTGGTTGGGGTACTGGTCACCGAATAGAGAACTTGCGGTTTCTTGGTTCAGCCGAACTGGTTGACCAGATGAGGTTATCAATCAACTAGGAGAGCTTTGCTAGTTATGGTTAAGTATGACTAGTTGGTTAGCCAATATAGAGCTTTTCTACTTGTTTGGACTAGTTTCAGTCCGTTTGTTTTTATCCCTACAAGTTCATTTAATGCTTTGTTTGAGTCACTTTGGTTTGGTTTATTTGTTTCAGCCAAACTAACTTGAGTTCAATGTAGTTTAGTTATTTAAAAAAATTTCATTTATGAATTTTATTTTGTTTTAAGATCCCTCATACTATAATAATGACTTTAGGTAAGCCTTCAGGCTGACCGTAGGTTCTTTCAACTTTTAGGGTATCCACAACTTGGCTATTAGTCGATTTAGATTTTTAAGGCATAAGCAATAACTTCATTGTTTGGGTAGCCTCACCAATGGCTTATGGGGTTGGGTATAGCTTTGAGAATCGCATTAGCAACTACTTCTGAGGTTGACTAGCTTGAAAGGGCATGTTGTAATTGCTTCTAGCATTAGCTAGTTTGATGGGCACATTCCTAACTACTTCAAGTGTTGGCTAGCCTGGGAGCGCATCACCAACTGCTTCTGGAGTTAGCTAGCTTGAAGAGTGCATCACCAACTACTTCTAAGGTTGGCCAGTTTGAAGAGCACATCATCAACTACTTTTGGGATTCACGTGCTTGAAAGGGTGTGTCATCAATAGTTTTTGAGTTTGACAAGTTTGGAGGGCACATTATCAATTACTTTTGGGGTTGATTAGCTTAAGGGCGCATCATCAACT
This sequence comes from Trichopus zeylanicus subsp. travancoricus, assembly GCA_005019695.1. Classification (NCBI taxonomy): domain Eukaryota; kingdom Viridiplantae; phylum Streptophyta; class Magnoliopsida; order Dioscoreales; family Dioscoreaceae; genus Trichopus; species Trichopus zeylanicus. The sequence goes on from RXID01014501.1 coordinate 252,737, forward strand.
GCTTGTGAGGTTAACTAGCTTGAAATGTGACCAATGATTTTGAGCATATTGTTAGATGATTTTATTGATTTGCTAGTGCCACCAATGACTTAGGAGACTGGGTATAGTTTTGAAGTGTGGTTGGTGATTAACTTCTTCAGTTTGACAGTGTCAACAATAGCTTAGGGAGTTGGGTATATCTTTGAAGTGTGGCAAACAGCTTTGAGCATATTGGCAATTAACTTCTTTGGTTTGGTAATGACAGCAATGGCTTATGGGATTAGGTATAGTTTCGAAGTGTGGCCGACAGCTTTTGAGCATGTTGGTGATTAACTTCTTTGATTTGGCTATGTCGCTAATGGCTTAAGGAGTTGGGTATAGCTTTGAAGTATCGCCAACAACTTGGAGCATGTTGATGATTAACTTCTTTTTAACAAGGCATTATGGCTGACTAATTACAAGAGTTTTAGCCTATCTTAGTTTGATTTGACTTGTAGTGTTGCCAATACTTTTGGGTTGGCTTAGCTTGGAAGATGCGTCATCAATAGCTTCTGGGTTTAAATACCTTCGAAGCATGACCAACGGCTTTGGGTGCATTGGAGTTGGGCATAGCTTCAGAGTATGGCTAAAGACTTTTGTAGCACACTTAGAGAGACTCAGTTTGGCCATATTTAATTCTATTTGGGCTAATTTTTATTCAGGTTAGGATGATAATATCACCTTTGTTTATAGCCTTGGAGTATTGCCGAAGATTTAACACACCAAATGGGACTCAGTTTGACCCTATTTAGTTCAGATTCGAGTTTGATTTCATTTATCTTGAGTCAAGTTTGACCTTGTGTTAGACCTTTATTGAGTTTAGGTCTCCTGGACTTTGGCTCAAGTTCAAGTTAATTTTGTTCAACTTGATTTTAGTTCAAGCTCAGCCTAACTTAGTTTTGATTTGACTTTGAGTTTATCCATTTAGTTTGGACTTGATTTAACCCAATTAAGGATTTGATTTGAGCCTAGATCAATCCAAATTTTACTTGATTGACCCAACTTAAATCTGATTAGGAGTTGGGTTTGATTTTATTTGGTCTAGATTAACTTAATTTGGATCTTCGGAGTTCAACTCAATTCAAGTTCTATTCTATTTGTTTGACAAATTTAAGTCCATTTGAGTTGATTTGGCCCTTATCCATTTTTTGTGATTGAGGTTAACCTCAATGTCATTGAGTTACCTTACATTAATCAATTAATTTAAGGGTCCTTAAATGTTTATAATAATTTTAGATGGACCCATAGCCTAATTTTAAATGTGCAAACCTAAAGGTTGACTTAGTTTGCGAGCTCAAAACCTAGCTTAGTGTAAACTTGAAGGCTGGCAGAGTTTGAGTCCAAGACTAGCTTAGATGTGAGCCCAAAAGGCTAGCCATGGTGCAAGCCTAAAGGCTGACTGAGTGTGAGCTTGAAAGTTGGCTAAGTGCAAGATTGAAAGTTAGCTCAGTATGAGCCCAAAGGCCAGCTGAGTGCAAGCCTAAAGGCTGGCTTGGATGCGAGTCCAAAGGCTAGTTAAGTGTTAGCTAAATGTGAGCTTGATGGTTGGCTTAGTGTGAGCATGAAGGATAACTAAGTGCTAGTCTGAAGGATAACTTGGATGCAAGCCTAAAGACTAGCTGAGTGAGAGCTTGAAGGATGGCTGAGTCGAGCCCAAAGGTTGGCTAAGTGTGAGCTCAAAGGTTAGCTGAGTACGAGCCCGAAGTCTAGCTCAGTGTGAGCCTGAAGGCTGACTAAATGTGAGCCCAAGGTTGGTTGAGTGTGAGCTCAAAGGTTGATAGAGTGCAATCCTGAAGGCTGGCCTGGATGTGAGCCCAAATGCTGGTGGATGCACGCCTGAAGGCTGGTTAAAGTGCGAGCATAAAGATTGGTTGAGTACAAGTCCAAAGGTTCACTTAGATGTGAGCTCAAAAGTTGGTGAAGTACAAGCCCGAAGGCTGGCTAAGGTGCAAGCCTGAAGGCTGTCCTAGATGCGAGACCACAGGCTAGCTAAGGTGCAAGCTCAAAGGCAGGTGGAGGTGCGAGCCTGAAGGCTAGCTAAGTGTGAGTTCGAAAGCTGGCTGGAGTGATAGGGATTCACCATATTCATGGGGTTGCTAGTGACTACGAGCAGTATTGAGGGTTTACCATCTTTCAAGGGCTGCGTATGACTGTGGGCAGTGTAAGAGTCCATCATCTCCGAGGGACTATGTGTGGCTGTGGGTAGTGTCAAGAATCTGTCATCTTTTAAGGGCCACGTGTGGCCACAATAGTGAGAAGAGTCTGCCCTCTTTGAGAGACCGTTGGTGGTCGTGGTGTTAATGGAGTTCCATCATCATGCTAAGAACTATAGGCGGCCATGATGTTAATGAAGTTTCGCCAAAAATTAAGATGAGAGAAGTCTTTTCTCCTCTTTTTCTTTATTTTTTTGAATAAACTCTTCTTTTCTTTTTTTTATTTTTTTGGCTGAATTCTTCCTCATTTTTTTACACAACAACTTTTTTTATTTCTTTCTTTAATTTCTTCTTCTTCTTGAAGATAAAGGCCTTTCTCCCCCATTTTTGAGCAAGATTTTCCTTTTTTTACGCAACAACTTTTTATTTCTTTGCCTCTATTTCTTCTTCTTTCTCACATAAATTGAACTAAACCCCTTGCTTTCTTCTTCACAATTGGGCCATGGCAGCAGGACTTGCTTTCTAGTGGATCCGACCATCTTCAAGTCAGATCTGGCCATTCCTCCTCGCAATGTGTCAAAGCAGCATCCAAGGCAGCAAGGGCAAAGCTCGGGCAAGCTAAAGGTGGAGGCGGCTTGGCAGACTAGAGGCAACGGCAGCTCGGTGGGCTAGAGGTAGATGTGGCAATTGCTAGTGTGAGCAGAGGGTGCATGATGGGTTGTCGAAGCTTATTCAGTGAAGAGAAGCCATGTGGGAGGTTTGACGAAGGCAACAATGGTAGTGCAAAGCCGGATCATAGTGGGTTTGGAGGTGACGTGTGGTGAGGAAAGGGTCGTAGATTCTATGAGTGTAATTCAGCGTAGCTTGGACTGTAGCCCGACATCGTTTGACTGGATGAATATGAAAGACCAAAGCTATGATAATAAAGAAGAACCTACGAGAACAAAGACATGGGCAAAATAGGGAGGATGAAGAGAAAAAAAACAAAGGAAGCAAGGTAAGAGATCACCTTCTTTTACTTCTCATTCTTTGACTCCCTTATCTCCAGACTATTATGTTACTTATTCTTTTCTTTCAATTCGTGGAACTCTCTTCTTTGATCCCCATCTTTAGGATTTGATCTCTCCTCTCTTTTTTTGCAGCACTTTTAGGGTTTTCATAGCCCACAAGTGAATCAGATTATCTCTATTTAAAATTTTAAATTATGGACATACATAAGGATCTTTTATTGAATTGTTGAATCTAGATAAATAGATATGGATGAGATTTATTTCGATTTTACTTTGGATGAGGACTTATTTGGATATGGATTTGTTTGGATAAGGATTAATTTAGACGAGAATTTGTATAGATGAGAATTTGTTTGGATAAGGATTTATTGGAATAAAGATTTATTTAGACAAGAATTTATTTAGATGATAATTTGTTTGGATAATGATTTATTTAGATAAGGATTTGTTTGATAAGGATTTATTTAGATGAGAATTTGTTGAGATGAGGATTTGTTTGGATACAAATTTATTTGAATAAGGATTTATTTAGATAAGAATTTCTTTGGATAAGTATTTATTTAGATGAGAATTTGTTTAGAAGAGGATTTATTTGTATAAGGATTTATGTGGATAAGGACTTATTTAGATGAGAATTTATTTAGATAAGGATTTATTTAAATGGAAGTTATTTGGATGAGAATTTTTTTTAATAAGAATTGGTTATGGATAATAATTTATCACTTGAATTGGTTATAGATGAATATAGATGTGACTAGATCAGTGTTTATTTACTGCAGATAACAATGATTTTAAAAATAATACCTATCTTTGATATTAAATTTATAAGGGGACTATTTGAAATTTTTTTGAAAAATTAGACTAAGTTATAATTTTTCATTTTCAGGGGGTCATTTTGCAAAAAGAACTTATTTATAAAATTTTAAAACATCCAGGGCTCTTTTGGAACAAAATTTATACTTATTCGCAAATAAAAGTTTTAAGGGACTAATGTGCGAAAAGTTGAAATTCTAAGGGATTTTTTACAAATATAAAATTTTATGGGATTTATTCATAAATTCTAAATTTTATGGGGACTAATTTATAATTTTAATATTTTATTAAATCCTTTTGTAAAATTGTTTTCGGACGGATAAATTTATAAGAAAAATTCGACTAAGGACCCATATATGAAGATTTATTTAGTTCAAGAACTTATTTACGAAATTCTTGCATTTTGTCATTTTGGCTCATATTTTTAATAAATTTTAGATCCAATTTTGGTCCAAATATCCTTCCTGCTCAGCTCATTTGGATTAGCCCATTTGAGCCAGAACTTCTCAATGATTTAGGTTTAAATTGAGCTCAATTTTTTGTCAAACTCGAACATGATTTAACTGAGTCTCACATTTGAGACATAATTTAGTAGCATACAAGTCTTAATTTTAATAATATTTCAATCAAATCTGAATGTGGCAAAAAATTACCTCAAACACTACCGCACTATGCTACTACTACTACTGTATTACTATACTACTACAAATACTACTATAATACAATTATTACATTACAAGTACTATATTACTACTATCCTACTGTACCACCAAGCTATCCAACAATACTATTACACTATACTACTATACTACTCCTACACTACTATTATTATTACTATATTACTATTGAATTACCATTACTTTATTACAAATATACTACTACTGCTACAAATAATATATTACTATTACTATTATAATAGCATTATTTTATAATTGCTGCAATTATATTACAACTACTACAGTATTACTATTATTATTATACTACTATACCACTACGATTATATTACTTTTATCACGATACTACTACTATACTACTAATATGCTACTTCTAATACTATACTGTTGTACTGCGATTGTACTACTACTACTACCATACTACTCTACTACTACTACTATGATACTATTATTATTGTACCACTATTATACTGCTATACTATGACTATATTATTACTACTATACTTATATAATACTTCTATCATTCTAATATACTACAACTACATAAATAGTACTACTATATAACTGTTATACTAACACTACTACTATTATTATAGTACAATAATACTAGTACTATTATATTCCTACTACTATTACAGACTACTACTGTAATATTATTATACTTCTATTTTATAACTACTATACTACTACAACTATTACTACTATTATGCTACTATTATAGTACTTTAATAATATTATTATACTATTATATTGCTACTATCATACTACTACTAATACTAATACAACTATACTATTATTATACGAGTAGTTCTATACTACTATTAGTAGTATACTACTATTACTACTACATTATTATCATTATACCATTAGTACAACTACTATACTACAAAAACAACTAATAGTAGTATTACTATAACAACTAATAGTAGTATCTCACTCTTTCTTTTTCTTTATTTCTTTCATGTTTTCTATGAATTCATGTTGAAATTTGTTGTAAAGTGAGGGACACCCTTACTTAAGTCATATGTCATTTCTTAAAATCAATTGAATGTTTTTTTTTATTTTTTATATTTTTATTTTATTAGCTAGGTTTCTCACTTTAGAAGATTTCTGATAATTGTCAAGATAATTAATAAGAGGGACTTGTGCCTGTTAGAAGTCATATTCTCACAATACCTGATAGTGCACTTTAAATTAAAATAAAATTTTAATTTATGATTTGAGCTTGCTCCTTGAGATCTTTGCTATCCTGAGTGATCAATTTCGATCCTACATTGGGCTCACCCAAAAGTTAAACTAACTCAGGGTCACCCTGCGAGCTCGTTCAAAAGCCAAATCAACTCAAGACTAGTTGTAGGCTCGTCTGAAAGTCAAATTGACTCAAGGCCAATATATGAACTTGTGCAAAAGTCAAATCATCTCAAGACCAACCTGTGAGCTCACCTAAAAGTCAAACTAATTTAGGGCTAGCCTGCAACCTTGGCCAAAAGCCACTTTATTAATAGACAATTCAAGTATTCTCCCAAACTATCGAGCTACCCTATAACCATCAAACTAATCAAATCAAATTGATTTAAGTAAATTAATCAAAATAATTAACCTAATCAAATTAGAATTAAGCTAGTTTGACCAAATCAAGTAAACTCACTAAGTTATGCCAAACCGATTTGATTCAAATAAACTATTAAATAGACCCAAACTTAATCAAATAAAATTAATAGATTGAACTAAAATTAAAATAGACCATAAGTAGTCTAATCCAACTCTAATCGGTTTAAAACTAAACCTTAAACAAGTCCAAATCAGGTCGAATCCAAATCAAAATAGCTCAAACCCAAATCCTAATTGAGTCTAATCGGTTCATACCCAACTCTAATCGGGCCTCGTTAGGTCAAATTCAAATCATATTAGCTCATACCCAAATCCTTATCAGGTCCAATCTATTGAAACCCAATCCTAATCATGCTTGTTTTGGTCAAACCCATACCAAATCAATTCAAATCCTAATCCTAATCAGGTATAAGAAGGGTTGAACCTAAACCCAATGAGGGTCTAACATCGGTTGAATCCAAACCCAAGAAATGTCCAACATAGATTGAACCCAAACCCAATAAGGGTCCAACATGGGTCAAACTTGAACTCAATAAGGGATTAAGCCCAAACCCAATGAGGGTCTAATATGGGTCGAACCCAAACCCATTAAGTGATCAAATCCAAATCCAATAAAGGTCCCATTGGGTCAAACCTAAACCAAATAGGGTTTGTATTCAAACTCAAATCCATTTAAAAATTCATTAAGGGTCAAATTCATAATCTATTAAGGATTGAACCCAAAGGGCCCAATAAAGATTGGATCCAAAATTCATCAAATATCCATCAAGGATCTAATAAGGTTGAACCAAGATCCATTAAGGATTCAATAAGGAGTGAACCAAGATTCAATAAGGACTGAATAAGGGTCAAATAGAAGATCCATCAAGGATCTAATAAGGACCAAATTAGGGTCAAACCAAATATCCATCAAGGATTCAATAAGGACCCAATAAATGTTAAACCAAAGATCTATTAAGGATCTAATAAGAACCCAATAAAAGTCAAATCAAAAATTCATCAAGGATCCAATAAGGATCAAATTCAAGACCCAATAAGAGTTGAACTAAGATCAAATCAAAGATCTAATAAAGATCAAGTTCAAGGTCTGATAAGGATCAAACCCAAGATTTAATAAGGATCAAGTCCAATGTCCATTAAGGATCAAGTCCAAACCCCGATAAGGATCCATTAAGAGTCTAATCCAAATCTAAATAGGTTGAACCCGAGCCAAGTTAAATCAAATCAAGATTGAAGCAAAACCAAGTCTGAATATCGAATTGAATCAAATCAAACCAGACTTGAACCAAAACTAAGTCTAAATTGAACGAAACTCAAATAAAGTGAAGTTAGTCAATAACAACAAAAAGGTCATCAATTGTTAAATCAAAAATGGTTAAAATAAGCCAAAATTGCTAACCATTTTCCCATGTTAAACTGAACTAGGGCAGACTCGTACTTAGTCAATCAATCAATCAAATATCACATTCAAAGAATGTTAACTGACAATAATTACAAAGAAGCAGGAAACATTTCATATCTAGAGATGAATTGACAATGAGCTAAAAGTCATGAATTATCTTTAAAATCAAACCTAACTTACCCAAGCTTGTACTCGATCAATTAGCCAGCCAAATGGCAAGTTCAAACCCGAACCAAAGGGAGTCAGCCAACAACAATCATAAAGCCGCCAATGACACTTCAAGGAAAAATAGGATCACTTGAGATAAGCCAAAGTCATCAGCAGTACTTCAACGTCAAGCAAAATTATCAGCATTCGCTAAGGATCAAACTAAGCACCCATCCAAGTCAAGTTCCAAATAGGTCATCCATCGCATCGCCCCTGATTAAGCACACGGGAGTAGAGTAGTAGGTGAGCATGAACTTTTTTTATGTTATTTTATTTTCTATCTTATGTTATGAATTAAATCATTCAAATTGTAAAGAGAGGGTATACACTTGCATAAACCATGTAACACCAAATTTTAATTAATCAAATCATATTCTTTCTTTTTTTTGTATCTCTATTTTATTATCTAGGTTTCTAGATTTAAGAGATTTCTGATAATAGTTAGGGTAATTAACAATATAAACTTGTGTCTATTGGAAGTCATGTTCCCATAATACCTAAATACACATAAGATAACCTAAAATTAATTTGTTGCTTTGAAATTACTTCTCGAGATTCTTAGCTATTCTGGGTGGCTGATTGTGAGTCCACACCCTCAAGAACTTCACCAAAAATGCCTTTTTCACCATTTAATATAAACCCATAGTTATGCTCCCTAATTTCTAATTTCCCTTTCCTTGATAAATCAAGGGATATGATGCTCGAGTTTGGCTATTGACCAAGCTAGGGTCTTGAGAGAGAAAATCAAGGTGATCCTAGACCCACCCTAAAGGCCTCCCTAGAGGTAAGAAGGTCGAGACTTTTTGTGGAAGAAATTTAGGAAGGAAGAAAGATCATTATGTTCAATTGATGAAAATTGATGCATATTGTTGATAGAACATGGTTTATCACCAGCTTCAGTCTGAGGGGCTCCTCAAGATTATGATCCACTAAATTATCCCTTTCACTAATTTGTAAGAGGAATAAACCGTGAATAAGATTGTCAAGAACTCTCCAGCAATAGTCACTCTGATGCCCAAGTCAATTGAGATTGCAATGAAATATTGGAGAAAGAAGTTAGGAATTAATCTTTTACATTTCAAATATTGTGATATTTGTAGGGTATAGAGGTAGTTCAGCATATTCATGATTTTGTAATCTCAACCATAAGCCCTCCATACTCCTCCTATGAATACTTAGCCACCTTTATCCATGGGCCAAGGTCACTGAGCTTCCTAAATTGTCTCAAGATGAGCATTCACTAGGTGGACTAAGTTTAGGCATTAAGCTTGCCTAGCCTTAAGTACCTAGGTGTCGTGACCTCAATAGTCTCAATTGGTAGCTCGATCCACAAACTAGATTTTCGTTCATTAACCCAGCCGCTTTAGTTCAGTATATCATCAGTGCCTCCCAACTCTAGTTGTCGATTGCTGAACTAGATGAGCAGAGTTAACTCAGTGAGTGGGGTTAACTTAGTCTTACTGACTTGGCACGATCCATTAGCTACCATGACTCTTTGAAATTCGAGTCACTGTCTCATCAAATCATACAAAATTATTATGATTTGCCCCTTTTAAAGGCAATGGTATTGAGCCATCCACTCAACTATCAAGGTGAATCCCAATGTTGACATGTATACCTCATGATCTCCACTCCGAACCACCTTTGGAGGCTCATCCTAGATGAATGACACATGTTCCCCAGCATGTTTTAGTCCAAAGGGAATTGTGACATAGTAAAAGGTACATTGGTTGGTAATAAAAGCTATTTTTCCCTTGCCTTTAGGGTATATCCAAATTTGGTAATAACTCAAGACTGCATCTAGGAAGTTGAGGAGTTGGTGCCTTGAGGTAGAGTCAACAAGCTAGTCTACTTCTGTAGTGGACAATTGTCTTTTGGGCAAATTTTTTTCAAGTCAGTGAAGTCAATGTACACTCTCTATTTACCATTAGACTTTTTCATCATTACTACATTGGCCAGCCATTCGATGTAATGAACTTTTCTGATGAATTATGCATTGAAAAGCTTGTTTACCTCTTCTAAAATAGTCTTCTAAGACTCAGGGGTAAAATGTGTCTTCTTCTGCTTGACTAGTATGTGATTCTCCACCATAACAAGCTCATGTTGTGCCATCGAGAGATCTATATTGGACAAATCTTATGGGGACCAAGCGAAGGTGTCTTGGCTTTCTGCAAGAACTCCCTAAGTTTGGTATGCAAGGGATCCATAAGATCTACAATTTGTAATATGTTTGCATTATATTAATTTTCATTCAAGGAACAAGAATATAAAGATAGTGTTCATACATTTGGGTGAGATAATTAGTTGATATTTTAGCATGTGCTTGCGAGTTATATATGAAATTTGAAATGAATTCATGTCTTAGGGAGTCTCTTCGATCGGTGTTGTCGTTATAAACAACCCTAATTATTATCTATGGTTCAAGGTATGTTGTTGACAATAGTTTGTTTTCTATCTAAAATGAAAGATATATTTCTAATTTTTATTGTACTTAGTGCAAGATTACATTAGTTTGATTGATGGAACACATATTTCTATCAAAGTTTCATCTAATGTAGTAGTATATTTTCATGGGCATAATAGTATCACATAAAATGTGCAAGAAATAACTAATATTAAATTTAAGTTTCTTTATGCCTTGGCCAACTGGGAGGGATCACTAAATGACTTCACTATTCTGAAAGATGCTATTACCCCACTTGCGCCTAGTGAACTAAGACAAATAGAAGGTATCATTTATAAGTTTTAAATATTTTATGCTTTGACTAGACTTTGTTTTGATCATATTTTATTGGTTTCAAGTAAATACTACCTTGTTGATATTGGCTACATGATAACAGCCAGTTTTATAGCACTATACAAAAGTGTTAGGTACCATGTAAAGAAACAAGTCAGACAGTTATTGCACAATATAAAGAAGTTGTTCGATTATCAACACGCGTCATGGAAGTCCAAAATTGAATGTGTTTTTGGGGTATTGAAGAATCAATTTAATATACTAGCCGAAATTCTGTTCTTTCCATTTAGCATTTAGGTTGATGTGATTTTGGCATGTTGTGTCTTACACAACTACATCCTCATATTTGATTCTTCTGATGAATTATTGAATAAGAAATCTAAAGAAGAGACGTCAAATAAAGATGAAGATAGTGTGGATGAAGAAGAAGAGGAGTCATTGTACACGGGTTTCGCCCTCAGGGAGTAATGCAAAGAGAACCAAAGGTGAGTTCACTTGAGAGATCAATTAGCCACTAAAATATGGGAGGATTATAATAATCATTAAGCTTCCTCCTCATATGAACATGTATCCTTTTATATTATCTATATTCTAAACTTTCTATGTGAGTTGTTTGATCCTTCTTTGTTGATTGTCATTGGCATTATTGTTTGTTATAACTCTATGTCTTTCTTTGCTGAAGTGTTTGTTTCTTTTATAAGAAATGGAGTTTTTCGGACTTGAAGAGATTGGCTCATGGTCAATGACTAACATGGTAAGTCAAGATTTGGATCTTGCTATTATTGAGACATAAAAGAATGCAGAAGAAAGCAAAAGGAAAAAATCATCAACGACATATAAATCCTTTAAGATTTGGTTAATGAGGAAATCACAATTCCTCATCGAGCAAGTGCATACTGGACTAAAGCAGGATAAGAGTTTCAAGTGGCCCATTTTTGTGGCAACTGTTGTTGCTGTCAATGCCCAATTCAATAGGGATTTTACTGCTAATAATATTAATGGTCATTACAATACCTTGAAGAAGCATGTGACAATAATCACTAAGTTGAGGAACTACAACGGGCTGAACTAGAATGACACTGATAAAATGATGACGGCCACTAAGTAAGTATACCTCAATATCAAAATTGCAAGCAGCAATAATAATAATAATAATAATAATAATAATAATAATAATAATAATAATAATAATAATAATATATAATAATGATATACAAAATCAATTTTTCATCCTCAAAATATTACATATTTAAATATTTATCCAATATAAAATTTATAGAAGGTCAAAAATCTTGAGCAATTCCTAAATAAGCTAGTTCCGCTATATGATGAGTTGGTCCTTTATATGTGGAACGAATTCCGCTACCAATAGTATAACAAGATCATGCTATGATGATTTCAGATGGGAGCTAGAGAGAGATGTAGAGGTGAAAGACCAACAAACTATGGAAGAGGATACTTTTGATGCTCCTAGTGGTTCTAGGCAAAGCAAATATGCACCCCCAACCAAGAGACAATGTCACAACTGATTCCGAAAGCAAAGCAGAAGATACTAGTTCTTGTGATAGCTCAAAGATACAAAAGTAGAAGGAGAACACTTTGAACAATGAACTGGTTGCAAAGTTGATGAAAGGCAGGCACAATGTTGTATACGCCATCAAGTCAACTTTGAGGGATTTGTGGAAGAAAATTTTATACTCAATATTGAACTGATTCAGAGGAGAACATTTTAGCATGTCTTTTCTGATGCATACCTACAGGTATTTGCATGGTGATGATGTTGATGATATGACTTTCATGAAAGGCATGGATGATAAGACCAGAGTTGAATGATTACAAGAATTTCTCAATGAGTAGCCGTGAAATGTGCGCCAACTTCTAATACTTTGCCTTTGTTGCTCTCCTAATTAAGCTATTAACTAGTCTTTGCTATGTTATTTTATTATGACTATGTTATGGCTTTCTATATGTTATGGTTATTTTTTTATGATTATGTTATGACTTTCTATATGCTATAATTCTCTTATTATTAATTAGACAATGTTGTGACTTTCTATATGTTATGACTATATAATTTATATTTTATATGTTGTATGAAAAAGGTCGACTATGTGCTTATTTATATTTTATATATTGTATAAAAAAACTGACTATATATCTATTTATATTTTGTATATTGTTTGAAAAGTCTGACTGTGTGTCTATTTATATGTTATATGTTATATGAAAAAAACTAATTATGTGTCTATATGTTATATGTTATATGAAAAAACCAATTGTATGTCTATTTATATTTTGTATATTGTATAAAAAAGGCCGATTATGTGTCTATATTGTATTCTTTATTTACAAACTAACTATGTGTCTATTTTATATTTTGTACATTCTATCCTATTACCATAAATTGACTGATTTCAAAATATTAATAGAATGTATGATTATGTTGTGTTTCATGAAAGATATCTAGGTATCTATATCTCATGACAAGATTGTTACAATCAAGTTAACACATTTTTAAATAATTATTACAAATTAGATGAAGCAACTCGAGCTTTAAAAGAATATGAAGGAAAGATAGGTAGAAAATCTACTATCAATCCTCCAAAAGAACATATTCAAAGGAAAAAAATTCTTTCTATATTATCATGTAGAAATTTCATATTTTTATGTGTTAACAAAAATATTAAATATTTATATGTTTCGAGCTTCATGTTTGTAAAAAAAATATGTATAGTTAAGTTATTGTATGCAGTGTATTTCAATTTCATAAATAATTTTTTATTATTACTACATGTATAATTATTTTCCTTTCAATCATCAACATTTCTTCAAAAAAATATCAAACAAATTTTTTTTGATATAAAATCATATGAAAAATTTTCCCTCGACTCATTAATTTTTTAGACATTTTTATAAATCTTAATTATTTAGACTATAAATTATTAATTTTTAATCAAAAATATATTTTATTGATTGACTAAATATTTTTAATAAAAAATATATTTTATTTTTCCTTAAATTGTGAAATATTATAAATATATTTTTAATATTTATATATATTTTAAACCACTAAAATATGCTTTATCAATTTATTAATTAAATATTTACATTTATATGTAAAAAAATTTTAATAAAACTCAAAAAAAAAGTAATTTCATCCATTTAGAATTGAGTGATCATATTCTTAATTTTTTTCCAATCATACACTAAAATTTCAAGAATTGACTAAATTGATTAAATTCTATTTGCATTCCAAATAACAAAATTTTTATAATTGACAAAATTGATAATTTCTCAATTTTTTACTATAAAATTATATTCAAATATCAAAATTTACTAATTTAATTAATTCTTCTAATTTTTTTAAAATGGACTTAAAATTATATCCAGATGAGAATTGATCCAAACACCATAGTCTTGCCTAAGAGAGTTACTAAGAAACGATAAGACGCCAACATCTTTGGAGTGCTATGGCTCAGCTTTCATAAGAAAAACAACGCAATTACCGGATATATGAATATCACCACAATAATTCCATCTCACAGCTCCACTGACATGCGATGCAACATCCAACAGAAAACACCTCCACTGACATGCAACAACAGAACAACCAACAAAGCAACCAAGATTTCAGACAATAACCACAATGTGCTCAATCGTAAACAACAAGAGAACCGCTACAGCTACAAAGCAAACACCTGCGCCCCCGGACTGCTGAAGTAGTTCCTCCCCTTCCACTTGCGCCATCTCGTCTCATTGTACTTCACAACAGCAAACATACCCGTCAGATAGCTTTTCTTAATCTTATGACTAACCATCTTCTGCCCACAAATCTCACTGAAGACCTCGGCCGCCGCCTCGACAGAGTTCATCCGATTATCCAGCACCCCTTCCGCCCCGAGAAGCCAGACGTCTTCCTTCGACCTAACAATGCACCGCATGAATCCAGAGTAGGCACTGACATAGCCATCAGTGTCCGGAAAGCACTGCCCGAAAGCGACGAGGTTCCGGAGAAGCAAACCAGTGTGCTGGTGGAGGCGGAGCTGCGGAATCCTCATTGTGACTCTCTTGAACGACACGTTCAAGAAGCAGAACTCCTTGCTTTTGGCAAACTTAACTCAGGATTGCTGCAGCTCGACGGCGCTTGTAATCCATTCCATCACTGTCGGGGTTTCTACCAGCGCTGTGATTTGACAAGGAACTAGAGTTGAATGAAACAGATGAAGTAGGTGATGACTCGGTCCCCGGGTATCGGCAGAGCCGGTGTTTCGGCTTTGAAAGGATGAATTTTGCTGAAAAGCCGGAGTGCAAGCTCGATGATGTCAACGTCTTCATCAGCGGGGGTCTTTAGAATGTTGAAGAGTGTGTGGATCACAAAGAAGGGGATATGATTCTCAAGCTTCAGTAGATCATATAGTACCAAGTCCCATATCCATAGCAAACCAAGCAGTGGCCCTTCTACTTCCTCTTCTTCCTCTCCAATATCCAAAACAACTTTATCTTCTCCTTCTTCTTTCGTGTTTTTCTTGACTTCCTTCATTTCTTTCACTTCCTTTACTTCCTCCACTTCATTCTTCTTGGTGGGCGACGAGACTTGCTTCAGCAAGAGATGAAGGACGAAGCAGTCATCCATCAGTATGACAGAAGCAAGCTTGTGAGGATCCAAGTGACGGAAATTCTCTGAGTAGCAGCCTCGGATCTCGCCGTCGCGCGCCTTCAGTTCCAACAAGCAGCGCTCAAGCAACTCATCGGCGCGCCCCCGGCTGCGGTGTCTGGAAAGCAGATGGCGTACGCAGCGCCACTTGTGGTTCTGCATGGCTAGCGCAGTGTCCCGCTGTGAGGCGCAGTAGTGGAAGGGGCCGACGGAGGCCACGAAAGGCTCGAAGGCCTTGGTATCTACGCGCCAGCGGAGGAAGTCAGGGAAATTGAGGATGGTGCAGGGGCCGACAGAGGAAGACCTCTGTTTTGCTTCTTTCACCTTGTTTTTCACTGTCTTGAACCATGAAGGCTTATCGGCGTCGATGGTGCGTTCTTCGGTGGTCGGTGTGTAAAAGTTTGTGAAAACAGGTGGCCCGGCAGGGGTTGTGGTTTCTTCCGCCCGTAGTAGCGGCGGCGGCCGCATGATGGAGGCGACGGGCAGAATGCAGTTGAGAGGGATGGGGACTCGTTCACTCGTCTTGGCAAGCTTGAGCTTTTGTTTAAAACTTTTTCGACGAATGGATACAAGTAATACAGACTTACCGAAGTAAAGCGGGTAATTGCATACATTGGACAGCCATCGAAGAGGTTTTGTGAACAAATTTATCACAATGCAAGGGGCTTTGTGCAAAAACATTTCCTTTAGCCCAGTTCAACCTCGGTTGCCCTGAACAAACCACATACATTTTGCAGCGAGAGTACACTTCATAGACTCAAATTCATAACCTTTCACATGAAAAAAGCGAATGCAAACAATAAACCAACTGTTGTTGGTGTAGAACATTTCTAATTCTACCTAATTATACATGGATGCAATGCATCATGCATAGTTTTGTGCAGTTTGGACAAGAAGAAGGTTTTCAGTCATCGGAAGGATGTTCACAATATAGACAAAATTAAATTATTGAACAAAGAAAGAACACCACCTTGGCAGATGCTACAGATGAATTACATTAGACCTTGTTTGCAGCTGCACTACAACGCAAACCAAACCATATAAAATAATCATTTGGAGCAATTGCAGAAACACAAGAAGTTGTGACTCACCTGTTTGTCCACAAACTTTGTCAACAGGCCGGCAAGTACAGACATACCAGAACAGCAAAGATCATCAGCACGATGCAAAATCTATAATTAAGTTAATTCAAGAAAGCTGAAAGGGCATCAAATACATGATGCTGACTACTATTTCAGGAACCTGAAGGCAAACCCAAATTTTTTACAAACTAATCAGATCCAAGAAACTTGTGAATCTTACACATACTCCAGTTTGGTCTTCCACGTGACAGAACTAGTTTGATGTGAATCGATACATCAGGAGAAGACGAGGAAGCACAAGGACTAGCTTTTACATCCAACCACTAGTGATCTATTCTGCACATCAAAACACAAATCAAGTTTTAGGAGGATACGAGTTATTGCCACAAGATACATCGATCGTTTATTTTCTCCACGGAAATGGGGTGTCAGAAGGATCAGCTCTGGATGTCTATGACTCTACGGACTAGATTACAATGTTCGCATTCTTCTTTGTTTGCTTGATGAGCTCTGCGATTGGCCCGTACCTGATTTCACCAAAAGTGCCGAGTATTTAGTTCAGGAGAGTGATGTGATCCCTCCGGTGAAAAGCAAGGTGTTTCAAATTTGAATAAATCGAAAGCATGGTTTTCAAGCACGTGAATATGAATATGGTATATGTGGAGAGTGAATTAGCCTCACATCTAAGAACGTCTTAAGAAAATTTGAGAAACACTGGAGTTTTGTTCACACAACTCCGAGATCATAGCAATTGAGTGTTAACTCCTGCATTCTTACATAGCAGTGAACATGATCGCAATATTTTATATCTAAAACAAGCAATCTATAAAGTGTGTATTTTGAATTGTGATTAGTTAACTGTCCTCATTGCAAATAGAACGACTACACTCATCGTGCTAATCCTGCTTAATCACAATGATCATGTTTACTACTCAGTCCAAATGTGTCACAAGGAATTGAAGTGAACGCATTCCAATTAAATTTTCTACATATTATGATATGTAGATAATGCATCAAACCAGCCAAGTGCCCCCATTTTGATACAAAAGCCAGAAAAATAGCACACAGGTAAATATCAGGAACATGATCTTGTGCCAAACTAGCAACACTAAAACCAATGGAACTAGTTTTTATTTCACATCTCATCTCTGAAAACTTGCATATGGCCTACAAAATCATTATAGCCGCTTGTTACCCGCACGTATGTTTCAAGAGAAGCAACTAATGTATTATCAGTAACATATATCTAATCTGGAGCATTAAAATTATATTACAAGAGCAAAATAATTTAGAACATGTGGTCAATTTTCCTTCTTATTATGGCTTCTTTTTCGTTGTAAATAAGGGTAGACTCTTTGGTATTCCAAGATAGCCCATACTAGGTGTCTGAAATTGAACTCAGGCCAAAGGGCAGTTGGGTTTTGCAGATGGCTATATGTTGTTTGCCAAAGAAGGAAGTTACTCAAACGAGTCTCCCCCGATGTCCGAATAACTATATCGGGCTCCGGGCAAGTGGCTGTGTACAAGTGTCGCTCCAAATCTGACACCAGAACAAAACCTTCTTGAGGAAGGGCAAAACCATTGGCATCTCCTTTTTTTCTTTTTTCTGCACATGATTGTCGAACAGCATGTGCAATTTCAAAGGTTGATGTATAGGCCACACATACTGAGAGCATAGGACCCATATTCTTGGCAGTGCTTGTCATTGCCTTCTCAGCCGCTTCCCTTACTGGCTTAGTTAAGAGACTTAAGTCACCCCAAAAGTTGATTCTGACTCCATATTTTGTCACAATGCTTTCTTCTTTCAGTAGTTCATCAATCTTTTCCTTCATCAGATCCATCAAGGATTGGACTTCATCTGGACTTCGTTTGAAATTATCGATACTGAAAGCATAAACTGTTACGTACTTCACACCCATTTCATAACAGTAGTGGAGAATGGAGCGGAAGGAAGAGAAACCAGCCCTATGTCCACTGTCTTGTTTGATGTTTTTGTTCTTTGCGTATCTACGATTTCCATCCATTATGAACGCAATGTGGTTAGGCATGGGACCGAAGGAAAGCACATAAAAGAGGCACTTGCACATGAAACTCCATATATTTCCAAGGAGATTGGATCTGCCGTCTCCATGATTGTGCATTTTAAGATACTGCATCCAAACACAGCATAAATAAGAAACAACATGGATATCATGGCCAAAGGCAATAGAACTCACAACTTTCTCCACGCTGTTGAAAATTGATAAGCATATTCAGGTCGTTAGGAAACCGCATAATGCCTAGGGCGGCCCATAAATGGACCCCTAATTGGTATTGAATAAAAATATTGAAAAACTAAATATAAACATATATAATTGATGATATATCACATAAACTTATTATTTCTCAACTATAACTTTGAAATGAAGTCAATATCATATTGTTCCTTTTGTAATATTATGGATGATGCTTTATATAATCGTGAAATATTGTTTATAATAGGGTTATGACATAATAATGCAAAATAGGCCATGTTTTACTCAACATCTATGTGCCTCGGATAGGCAGTTCGCCTATGTATATGTGTCATTTGACCACTTGTTAATCCACATCAAACTGCATAATGGGTACCTTCTAATGCTATTCTAAGCAGTTGAGGGACCATCTAGGCCTAGGGGGTCTATGTGGTGGCTTTTTAGAATACTGTCTTTTCTCTCTCTTTTCTTTACAATGCACATACAATAGATATTATGAATATTCATCATGACAAAATGGGTTTCCACTAATTCCTTTAACAATAGTTTTTACGACAAACAGCTACAAAATTTGCTAAGAAAACAATACAAAATCTGCAAAAAGAAACATATCTCTCAACAAATGTTTCCCACGTAAATCACCCGAAAACACATTGAAAATTAACTCTATGCTGAATGACATTGATAGTTTTAGCCTACAAAGAGGCATCATGAAGATGTAAGGGACACCCAATCCGTCTTCCGAAGCAGACTCACCATAAAATTTAAGTTTCTTTTCTTTTTTATTATTAGATTATTGTAATAGGTTAAAAGTAGAAAGTTTTCATAAAAACATTCCAGATCCTATATTAAATGTGTTCAAATCAAATCAGTCATTCCTCTAGGGTATAGAGCAAAGGAGGGCGGCATTTGTCATTGAATCCTATCCAAATCTTGACAAAGGGTCTTTAGAGGACTCCTTAGGAGTCTATAAAATTAAAGATGAAAAATCTGATGCGCATGAATCTAATTATTCCACCAAAGCATACAGAGAGGATGAACTCATCGATTTTGTTAAAGCATTAAAAAAGCTCAATAAGACAAAGACATCTATAGAGCCTATCAAGGAAATCAATTTAGGGTCGACAGAAGACCCCAAAACCATTTTAATAAATGCAAATCTATCCAAGAATTTAAAAAATCAACTTATCTCAACCTCAAAGACTACATAAAAAATTAGTAGAATACAAGATTATCCTAAAAGATGATGCAAAATTGAGGAAGCAGAAGTGGAGGAGATTACACTTTAATATTGCGCTGAAGGTAAAAGAGGAGATCAATAAATTTCATCAAACCAAATTCATATGAGTCATACTCCATCAGAAATGGATAGCAAACATCATTTCTATTAAGAAGGATAGACGATAAAGATGTGCATTGACTTCAGATATTTGAATAAAGTATATCAAAAAGATAATTTTCAATTACCCCACATTGATACTTTGGTAAACAACACATATGGACATTATGTGTTATTTTTCATAAACAGATATTCATGGTACAGTCAGAGACATCTTGCACATGAAAATAAAAAAAAGATATCCTTCACGAAACCCTGGGAAACTTGCTGTTATGCAGTAATTTCGGTCGAGCTAAAAACTGCTAGAGCAATATATCAATCTGATATGACCACAATCTTTCATAATATGATTTACAATTGCATAGAGGTGTATGTAAATGATACCTAGTCAAATCCAAAACTTGCAATAGGCACAAACAAGCCCTTTATTAAGCATGAGAATATTAGTTGAGATAAATCCAAAAGTGTGTTTGGAGTTTCTTCGGATAAGTTATTGGGTTTCTTGGTGACTGATTGAAAGATTAGAATAGATCTGATAAAAGAAAGAGTAATCATAGAAATCTCACCTCCCTAAAATATACAAGAACTTTGTAAATAATCCAGAAGATTACAATTCATCCAAAAATTCAATTCTTATTATTCAGAAAAGTACTTCCCATTTTACAAGTTATTCAAAGGAGTATAATTTAAGCAGATCTCAGAATACCAAAGAACATTCAATTAACTTAAGTATCTCTTCAAATTACCGATTTTAATGGTGTCAATCCCAAAACAATCTTTGATCTTATATATCACTATCTCAAAGGAGTTGGTCAAGATCATACTAGCATAAGAACATAAAAGCAAGATATAAATAGTCATTCACTAACTCGTTGAACTATGTATGAATACGAGAAGAAATATCCGAAAATGGAGAAAACTTGTCTAGCGGTCGTCTAGGTCACCTAGAAATTAAGACATTATTTCATGGCTTATAAAATCCTTATTCAAGCTTATATAGCAAGATAGCAAATGCTTTTAGTCAAGTTCGACCTTAAATTCATTGCCCAAAAAATAATGGAAGGACAAGCTGTCGCTGATCAACTTATTGATTTTTCCTTATCAGATGTAGACTCTAACTCAAGAATTACTCTAAGATAAATCAATTTATTGTGCCACAAACGCATGTAATCTTCAAACTTGGGCCCTACACTTCAATAGAGCCTTGAACTACACAAGTGGCGGAATAGGGTATCCTAGTTACCCTCAAGGGAGTATTTATGTTTTCAGCATATTATCTCGACTTCTCCTATACCAATTGTCAAAAAAAATACAAAGCACTCATTGTTGGGATGCTCCTATACTTACTTTAGGTGCAAAACACCTCAAGATCAAGGAGATTCAAAGTTCATAGTTCAATAAATTTGGAGTAATTGTCGAGTCAAAGATTCTAAACTCCTATAATATCGTAATTTAACCCTCTTCTTAGCTAAAAAAATTCAAAGAGGTCACTGTTACTCATGTTTTGAGAAGAAACAACGTGCTAACACATGTTCTAGCTTCAATTAGATTAGCATTTAACAACTCCTATAGCATCAAAATAAACACAATTATCTTCCAAGAACTCACAACGAATGTTGGTGTCCAATAATCCCCAGACAAAGATGGAGAAAAAGAGATAACCTCATGAACATAGTTCGCATCCTCCTGATGAAAATGATAAATATTTACGATAATAAAAATCTATGGTTTTACAATATCAGAAACTTCCTATAAAAAAAATATTTTTAGAGTATACTACCAGAAATGATCATAAAATAGTTCATAGAATAGCAACCCGATACATAATCCTAGGTGATATCATGTACGAGAGAATGTTTAATGAAATCTTATTATGCTATTTGGATGAGAAAGAGTCAACCAAAATTTTGAAAGAGACAAACATGAGGTTTTACGGAGAATATATATAAATGCCCAAATACTCACCAAGAAAATCATCAGAATGAATTACTATTAATCCACGATGAACAAAGACTACGATGACTTTGTCAAAAGATGTCAGGAATTCAAGTTCATACAGACAAGATCCATACTCCATTATTTTTTTCTTCATTTAATGATAATCCTTGATCATTCTCAATGTGAATCATGGATGTAATCAAATCACTCTCAAATATTGCTACTAATAGAATGAAGGGGTTCATACTAATTACAATCGGATACTTTATTAAGGAGTTGAAGCAAAAAATTTCCAAGAGTATAAAGCAACTAACATTATCTAATTCATCAAATACAACATCTTAGCACAGTTTGGTGTACCAAAAATGATCGTCACACAGAATGAGATATAGTTCCTATCACAACAAATGTGTAACCTATGTAAGTATTTCTCTATTGAATCTCATCACTTATCTCCTTACTATTCTTAAGGTAATGACCAAATGGCGTAGTAACAAGCATGGTAAACGAGAAAAATACCGTTACATCTATTAAGAAACTCTTGAATCCACAAATAATAGAGAAAATTCACTAAAGTAGAATTTTATTAAGAATAAAAGTGATCTTCTCGTTCATAGGGCTGAAGGCCTATTTATACAAATACCAGAAATCCTATTTGAGTAAGTTTCTGCATTCCCAAGTCTTAAACTGAATACAACTCAGCTTGAACCCATTAGTTAGGTTGGTAGTCTTAAATAAATTAACCTACGAAAATAAAATTCTAAATAATGATTCATCTTTTCCAAATTCTAAATTAAATAAAATTCAGCCCAAAGTTAATTTTAGGTTGGTGGAATCCGAAAATAGACCTAATTGATTTGTATTAGGAGAGACTCATGATATCATAATGAAAAAAATTTCAACATAAAAAGGTACTAAATAAGATAAATCCTAAGTTAAATAAAAGAGTGAATCAGATCATTTGTCATGCCCCATTGACTTCTAAATTAGTTTCTTTTGATATTTCTGAACTTCCTTTGAACGTCCTACATCAGTGTCCCCTTCTTGTAAAGAACTCGTTTTCGAGTTATTTTGTCGTAACCTGCAGTTCTCAAGTGCATGATTGTCAAACAAATTTTAAATATTAAATATATTTGAGATTCCCAAATCCTTCGGGAGGTTGATGACATGGCATTGTTGTGTATTTTTCTTACTATCTTCAGTAACCCAATTTTCGTTTGTTTCAGTTTGTTCTAAATTTCAGTTAGAAATCGTTCCTTCCTCAAGTACACCACCACCAGATCTCCTTCTTGAAACTCTTTTAGATGCTTATGAATGTCTGTTTTAATTTTGTATTTGATATTAGATTATTCTAATTTTTCCTTTACCTCAGTATGCACTTTAATAATTCTCTCCACCATATTGTTTGCAATTATGCTTGTTCTTAATAATTTGGACAACACCACCAAGTCCAGCGGGTGCTTTGGAATTCTTCCATTGACAATTTCAAATGGCGATTTTCCCGTGGACCTGTTCTTTATGTTATTGAAAGCGAATTCAGCTTGTGCAAGTGCATAGTCTCACTGCTTTGGTTTGTCTCTTTCAAGACACCGAATGATATTTACAAGTGTTCGATTTACCACTTCAATTTGTCAATTTGTTTGAAGATGATAAGCACTGCTAAATTGTAAAGACGTATCAAATCATCTTCACAATATCTTTCAAAAGTGACTTAGAAATTTTGTATCACGATCAAAAGTGATGGTCTTTGGCACTCCATATAGACTTACAATCTCCTGAAAGAATATATTAGTCACCCTTATTGCATATGCTATTATCTTATATTAAATGAAGTGTGTCATCTGGGAAAATCTGTCGACAACAACAAATACTGAATCTAAGACTCGTTGAGTCCTGGGGAGGTCCAAAACAAAATCCATCGATAGATCCTCCCATGGGGCATTTGGCACAGGCAATGGAATACAAAGACCAGTGTTTTGAGAACTTCCTTTAACTGTTTGACATACATAGCACCTTTATACGAAACGACCGACATCCCTCTTAAATTGTGGTCAATAGTAGCGCTCTTCAACTAGCGTAATACTCTTGTCATGCCCAAAATGTCTTGCTAGGTCACTGCTATACAACTCTTTCACCACCTTCTCTCTCAAGAAGCACCTTGGAATACAAAGGCGAGAATCCTTAAAGAGAGTTTCATGGAGATATAAATCACTTTTTTGTCTTATTTGGCACTTTCTAAGCTCCTTTTTAAAATCTTCATCTTTAACATACAATTCCTTCCAATATTCAAACCCTTCAACTTCGTTATTTATAATTATCATCAAAACTGCCATGTGGTTCAAAGCATCCGCCATCTTATTTTTTTGCCCAGATTTGTATTTCAAAACATAGATGTATTGCTATAACAATGATGACCACTGACCATGCATGCAATTCAAGTCCTTCTGTCTATCAATGAATTTAAAATCTTGGTGGTCAGTATATAGAATGAACTCTCGTTGAATTAGATAGTCCTTCCAATAACGAATTGCTTGTACAACCAAATAAAATTCCAACTCGTATGTTAACCACTTCTTTCGAGCTTCACTTAACTTTTCGCTATAGAAAGTTAATAGTCTTCCTTCTTGAGATATAACGGCTCCAATGCTTATGTACGAAATATCAGTTTATCTCGAATAACTTCTCGAAACTAGGTAATGCCAAAACAAATACAGTAGATAACTTTTCTTTCATCAACTCGAAACATCTATTAGCTTCTTGAGTCAATAAGAACTTGTTTTTCTTCAAACACTCGTTTATTGGTGTCATAATGGAACTAAAATTTTTGACAAACCTCCAATAGAATATCGCTGGACCATGAAATCTTCTAACTTTTGATACACTTCTGGATATCGGTCATTCCTTAATAGCTTTTACTTTTTCTTCCTCAATATAAATGCCTTCGACACTTACCACGAATTCCAAGAATACCAAGTAGTCAGTCATAAAATGGCATTTTTTTGAGTTTATGTACAACTTCTCCTTCTTCAGCACAGTAAGTATTTCTACTAAATGCATTTTATATTCTTCTTCATTATGACTGTACAGTAGGATATTATCAAATTAAACAACAATAAAATGATCAATGAATGGTTCGAGTATCTAGTTCATCCATCGCATGAAGGTACTTGGTGCATTTGAAAGTCCAAAAGGCATAACAAGTCACTTATAAAGTCTTTCTTTTGTTTTGAAAGCAATTTTTCATTCATCACCGGATCTAATTCTGATTTGACGATATCCACTCCTCAAATCTATCTTAGAGAACACCTTTGACTCTTCCAACATATCCAACATGTCCTCTAAACGAGGAATTGAGAATCTATATTTTACCGTGATTCAGTTGATGACTCGACTATCTATACATATCCACCAACTTCCATCTTTCTTAGGTGTCAATAAGGCTGGAACTGCACATGCGCTCATACTGACTCTAACAATTCCTTTTCTGATCAACTCTTCAATCTTGTTTTATAAAATTTGTGACTTTTTTAGACTCATTCTGTACTAGAGCAGATTTGGTAAACTCACTTCAGGGACAAGGTCAATATGGTGCTGAATATCTCTCATTGGGGGTAGTTCATCAGAAAGATCATCAGGCATGATTTCCTTAAATCCATATAGAAAGGGTTGCAAGCTTTTTGGAACTTCAGTGGGCATTGTCTCCATTCCTTTCTCAATCACAACAAATATTTGAGCTGTCACTTTAGCCTCTTTTATAAAATTTTACACAATCAGGAAAGAGTGACTCTTCTCTTGTAAAATTTTGGGTCGACGTTCTTCGCCAATAAGGATAACAATAATTTTCTTTCCATATTTGAATAAGATGTAGCAATTATCTCATCCATGATGTGTATAATGTCTATCAAATTACTAAGGTCTATCAAGAAGGATATGACATGCATCCATCTCCACAACATCATAGGTTGTCTCATCTTTATAGAATTTTTCAATGGAAAAACAAATTTGACACTATTCAATTATCTTGATTTCACCAACCTCTTTAATCCAGCCAATTTTGTAGTAAGAGAAATGTGATTCCGTTTTCAATTAAAGCTTGTCAACCATAGTCTTGCAGATGATATTTTCACTGTTTCCCCCATCAATAATTATGTCACAGATTTTGCCATTTACTTTGCATCGAGTGCAGAATATATTGTGACGTTGTAGGTTTTCCTCTTACTTTGGGATATACATCAGATTCTGAACTATTAAAGATGACCTTTCACCATCAGGCTCCTCGAATATTCTATCTTCATAATTTTCTTGATCACAAGCTAAGTCATCATCTTTTGAGTCATATAAATCGTCAGCCACAAAATCATCTTCAATAGCCAGGTTCACAGGTTGTCGTGCTGGACAAACATTAGAACAATATCCAAATTTTCCACAACGATAGCAGTTTAGATCAGGATTTGAACTTGAGTTCTTTGCTGATGTGGTGTTTCCTGATGGCTTTGTAGGTCTAACTTCAAGACTAACTTGTGTGGGAGATTGAGGAGGTTGTGTAGCTGCACCTCTATTAGGAATAGATTGTACTCCTTTTGAATTCTCGCCAATTGTTCTCCCCACCTGATTTCCGATGACAGGTCGTTCCAATTGGAACTCCACACGAATTGCACTCCTCATAGTCTCATTAACCGACCAAATATGTTGCAAGAAAATTCTATCTTGCATAGTTGTACGTAACCCACGAATAAATCTTGTCACTTGATGAGATTCAGTCTTTACTAGATTATTACGTACTAATACGCGATAGAACTCCTCAGCATATGCCTGCACATCGCGAAGGAATTGCTTTTCGAGAAGAGCCTTCATCCGTGGTCATGCTCGAATTGGAGCTTTATTTTGGCGTGTCCTTTCCGACTGGATGCGTTCCCACCATGCTAATACACCCCCATTAAGTCGGTAAGCAATAAGCTCCACTTTCTTTAAATCTACAATCTCTATGTAGTCGAAAAATCGTTCCACCTCAGTAAGTCAATCGAGAAAATCTTCGATATAAAATTGACCATCATGACGTTTATCGTACTCAAAAACTGGTCAATAAAGGATGTCTTCAATTTCTTCATCGCTAGAGTTTTCAAGGATTTGTAAACCCTTTGGAGTCACTTGCGGAACCTTTCCTCGACCAATTGGATCGATCGATTCGTCAACGTGGTTGATTAAAGCCTTCAAATTGATCCATCCTCAACATCAAGCTTGCAAGTGAGTTTTGGATTGTCTCTATGGTCGAATCAAAATACTCACGGCTAATGTGATTACCCACGGGAGCACCGTCCCTAGGGTTACTGCTGGTTGCGTTGTCGTTAGACATTAAGTAAGGAGAGTCTCGCTCTGATACCACTTGATGTAGTAACGAATGTGATAGACAAGAAAAATACCGTTGTCTCTATTAAAAACTCCTTAAATGCACAAGAAAAAGAGAAAATTCACTAAAGTAGAACTTTATTGAGAATAAAAGTGATCCTCCCATCCATAAGGCGGAAGGCCTATTTATACAAATAACAGAAGTCCTATTTGAGTAGGTTTCTGTCTTCTTAAGTCCTAAACTGAATACAACTCAATTTGAATCCATTAATTGGGTTGGTAGAAATTCTAAATAAATTAACTTACGAAAATAAAATCCTAAATAATAATTCATTCTTTTCAAATCCTAAACTAAATAGGATTCAGCTCAAAGTTAATCTTGAATTGGTGGAATCCGAGAATAAGATCTAATTGATTCATAATAGGAGAGACTCATAACATCATAATGAAAAGAATTTCAATATAAAAAGA
The DNA here is from genome assembly GCA_005019695.1 of Trichopus zeylanicus subsp. travancoricus. Classification (NCBI taxonomy): domain Eukaryota; kingdom Viridiplantae; phylum Streptophyta; class Magnoliopsida; order Dioscoreales; family Dioscoreaceae; genus Trichopus; species Trichopus zeylanicus. The sequence goes on from RXID01014501.1 coordinate 280,426, forward strand.
TATTAAATAAAATAAATCCTAAGTTAAATAAAAAATTAAATCAGATAATTTATTATATCTTCTTGACTTATGAATTACCTTCTTTTGACATTTCTAAACTTCCTTTGAGTGTCCTACATCACCAAGTTAAATCGACTAATAATACTCTAACCAAAATTGTTAAAAAGATAATGACACTAAAAGAAAATCAAATGAGATAGATAAATTCGAAGCAAAAGACTTAGCATTTAAGCATATCACTTCACTAAAGAACAAAAGAATAATTATATCAACAACAACTATTACAGTCCTACCAAAAAAAGATAATCAAACGAAAAATCGAAGTAGGAGACTTAGTACTAAAACATATCACTCTACTGAAAATAAAGAAAAATTAAAATCTAATTAGAAGGGACCATAAGCGGTCACTGACATTTATTTTGGTAATACATATCAATTGGCTAACTCTGACAATGAAATATTGTGATTCTTGAAATGTCATGTACTTAAAAAAATACATTCCTTAAAAGAATCTTCAGCATGCTTCTCTCTCTCAAGGGGGCATGCTTTTTGAAAAACAAAAAAAGCGCGAGATGAAGGAATGCCAGTGACGAAATGGAGTGGTATTTGTGGCCTTACACCTATCCATCAAACTAAAAACATCGAGTCAACCTCAAGTATATAAGTCCGAAAAGTAAGGTGGTGGACTCAAAACAACTAGGGATTTATGGAAAAATCACAATGTCAAAAGTAAAGATCAAAGGAAAATATCTGAAAAACCGTAATTGAGGCAAAAAATCATTTCTCGAAAGAAAAAAACAAAGAGGGCAAATCTCATCTAAAAAACCCAACCAAAAAAGGCAAATTTCAAAAGTAAGTATCGGTTAACATTCAGTTCGCAAACCTTGAGCCTTTTAAAAGGGGAATGAAACCATAAAAGAAAAAGAGACAAAATATCAAAATAAGAGTGAGAATATTGGATTACTTAGTGAAATTATAATGGGCTTATTTAACTTCATCTCAATGCGCTATCGAACCAAAAAACTATTTACAAGGTAATAATTATTTGGTATCAACAAATAAGCAAATCTTGAAAATTGAGATTAAAAGACATTTAAATATTAAAACTTAAGGAGAGAAAATTTGTCAAATACTAGAGCACGGCGAAAAAAGAAGACAACTTGAAATAAAATCCCAAAGTTCAAAATGAAAGTTCAAAATAAAGATAGCTGGTCTATTGCACAATCTAAAACAAAATATCCTAAAGTTTAAATTGATATAGTCAAATACGAAAGCATAACTAACAAAAGCAAAAACAAAAATAAGACAAAATATCAAAACTATTAATGTTCGTGCATTCATATTATATACAAAGAAAAATATTTTTTAACCATCTTCTTTTTAAAAATATAGAATATAAAGACAAAAATAACCTAAAAGACATTAACCATGCCGACTAAAAGAAAATGCGGACATGAAATTAGTGTAAGATTGGCAACGAGAAAAACACAACAATGAGTATGAGCCAGACCAACCCTCCCATGGAAGGTTAAAGGCTTTCAAAGATGAGCAAGCTGAGCTTGATATTCACCCAAGTTGTGCTCAAAATCAACCAGATAAGACCGCAAATTCAATCTTTGCATTCAACTACAAGAAAAATTCAAAGTAAATCATACAAGAAATATTAAACATGAGAAAATAAGGAATACATCGCTACACTCTAGGAATGTAAGTCATCTATAATTGCACATTGTACCTCATTGAGGTAACGGTTGCACGAAGAGCAACCTTAAAAAACGGAGTTATCCTAACATTAAAACAATGCAGGACAAGGGATTAGCCTAAAAAGTTTTACTAGTCAGTTCAACTCAACTACTAGGTCGTCTCATTGGCTTTCTAAGTTGACTACGATAATCTTGAGGTTGGACAGCTCTACACCCTTCAGGTCCAAACAAGTCATCATCTCCTCAAGAGAAATTAAAGTCTGTCAATAAAAAATAAGAGAAATAAAGTTGCATGGAAACAAAAGCTTAAGTAAGAAAGAAAGCTAATACCATAATACCACAGTTGAAACTAAATAGTTGCCAATGTAAATATCAAATATGCCTAAACAAAGTGATAAATAAAAATACAACCTATATTGAAAGGTTGTATAGTACCACCTCAAATAGGTAGTCACCTGCTCAGCACTCATTTCACAAATCTCTCCACCAACCTCCATCCATAACTGGCAAGCTCAATAAATTTATGAAGACACTATTAATATTAGGAAGATTATCCAATATATCAAGGAAAATGCAAAAGCAAACAATCAGACTAACGAGATACACAATTCATAGAATAAGACATGACTATGGACAAAACATATTAGAAGAATATTTTGAATAAAGAGAGGGCATTTATGAGTCACGAGAATATCATCTAGCTCATAGTACGGGTACTATGAAATGTGAAAAATGTCAAATTTTAGACAAAAGATTCAAGAACAAAGGCTCAAATAGTTTGAATTTTCAAATTTGATGATCTCAGAGGTTTTTAAAAAAGCCTCGACCAAGATGTCACCCTGAATAGTCATAGAACCAAATCACCCTCAAATCTAGTGAATGTGCAGAAAAGATGATTAATGCTCCAACAACGGAATTGGCCAAAAATTCAAAAATCTCTCAAAAACTCAAAACTACAAAAGAGAGAATCTAACAGCACATAAATGCATATGAAAGATGAAATAAGGAGAAAAGAAAGAGCACTTGTAGTAGAAGAAAGAAACATGGCATATTCATTAAGCCTTCACAAATAATTGATATATGTCGATAGAGTTAAACTCTGTGTAGCAAAATTCCAAGAAAAAGAGCTAGCATGTTCAATATCTATCAGTAAAGGAAGGCACTAAAAATTCACAATGCTATTAGCATTGGCAAAAAATACACTAACAACAAAGTACAACAAAAAGATAAATAACTAACAATCAGCTTCCAAACTGAGACAATCAATAATTACCAAGCATTTTGACTGATTATCATAGGGAGAGAAATGAGATCTATAAGAATGATGAACTCACTACACGAGAACATGCGTCTGATCTTGAATGATCCCCTTGCCAAGAAAAAAAAGGGCAAAAATAATGATAACCTTAGGTCTCGACTCGAGTACTATAGAATACTCAATAATTGTCTAATCAAGTATATTATATCCTAAAGGGTAATAATTATTTTTCACCAACGCATAATGAAGGTATAATGGGAAAAATCAAACGTCTTAGTCAAGCTGATGATCAAACTGAGAAGAAATTTCATGGAACCCATATGTAAGAATCAATCAAAATTTTCTTCATCAATTATTATTTGCTGAGAAGATAAGAGAGCATTGAACCATTCAATTGCATAAACTAACAAGATCGTGACCAAGCTTGCATCACACATTGATAAATATAGCAAATAAGAAAATCAAAAGTCAACAAATTGTACTCTACCACACAAAAGACATGCCAGCAAGTTCGCGCCACCATTGATAAATTCGCATTAACAACTCCATCCATATACCTAAGTCAACAACATCCTACTGCATGGGAATCACATCATCAACCCTACAAAAATGACATAGACCATACCTCCACTGTGATAAAGAGTAGCACAGCAAAAATGGAACCAAAGTTATTTAACATAAGGTTTATTTTCCGAAACCTCCATTTGCGAAAGATCAGAATGGCCTACAACTCTCTTCATAAGAAAGACCATTTGTTGTAACTAATGGTTGACAACTTTTTATTTGCATTCAAACAATTTTTGCATTTTTAGAATCATCACCACATTGTATATACCCCAACATATATGTATTTTTCTTAAGATCATTAGATACTAAAACAAAATAAACTAGCACTCAATTACCTGACATCCCGATCTTGACTACCTTAACAACTCAAATATAACTATCTTCTCACAAGAATAACAGCGAAAAGACTCCACCAAAAACCACAAAACTATCCCTAAACCACAAAAAAGTAAAGTATCTTTGATGTATCCCTATTAGCATAATTTCATTTTATTTAAACTACTCCTAAAAAAAAGTAGCGAAAAAAACTCCACCAAAAATTCTCAAAATTATTCTTAAACCATGAGAGAGCATATATAATCCTCAACATATTCCTATAACTTCTCACTTCTAAAAATGATTACAAGTAAGCTTACAGTCCCTTGAATTAATCCACAATCTCAATTAAATCAACGTCTCGACCTGTTTAAAGCCAACAACTCATTTAAGAGAAAAATTTATCAAATCAATTCTTAAAAACACTTATCATTTTACCACTTAACTCACACTTTATTTTTCTTAATATCTCACCAATTGGGGGATAATTGTAGATATCTACCTCTTAAGTCTTTCATTAATATTCACCATAATCCTAAATCAATCCTTTTTTTTTGTTGAGTTAATTACCTAAACACTCAATTTCCCTAAATTTTAAGTTGATTACCTTATATCATAAGCTAAAAATTTCTTACACTTTGATCTAAAATTACTTACAATCCTAAGCTGAATTTTCTTCTTATTCTAGGTTGCAAATCCCTACAATTCAAATTAAGAATAGCTGTTGACTTAAAATAGAAAAAACCCAATCCTCTTTATCACAAAACTTAGTTGAACCCATTTAAATAACAATATAAAAAAAAGTATAAAATTTTCATATGCCAACCATATGCCAAAACCTTTACTAGTGTATTGGCATATGATCCTAGGTGTGACCTTTTTTTTTGCAGCCAAAAATACGACAAAATCTCCCATCGACTCTACCACTATTTAATCTCATATGTTGATTTTTGTTGACCTAAATCCATCAAATAACCTGTGAAAATTATGAAATTTTTTGACCGGACCGAAAACTCTAGTAGCCTAATATTAATGACCCATAATTCTAAAATTTTAATTAAATTTTTGTTATAGATCAACCAAAAAATTTAATTCCACATCGACTGTCTGAAAAATTTGAAATATATACTACACTTATATAAATAGTCATACTCCACCCTTGAAATCCATCAACTAATCATCAAGTGAGATTGCTTCTAGAGTGACCGTAAACTTTCAAGAGCATAGATCAACAATTCTAATTAGGTTTAAGAAGGTGAAAATACTCTATAACAATAATAGTTTCTGAGAGGAACACTTCACGATAAAGAACTAAAGAATTGTGTAATATCACCAAACTCTTTTTTCTTTTCTCTCCTCTTTTTTATTTTTGCATATAGGCTAAGTTCATAACTTAGAATTCATTAGTATTATTAATATATAATTTCATTCATTAGAAAATCTAAAGTAGGTTAAAGAGAGACTTCTTAACTCTCTTCCGTTGAGACGATAGTTAAACTTCCACCAATTTTTTATTATTATTATTATTATTATTATTATTATTATTATTATTATATTTGATATTGCACTTCAAAAACTAATAAAATATTTCTCTTTTGCTTATAGATATATGCAAAAGTAAACTGCAAGCCATTAGAGTGAGTATATCTTATATTTAATAAGAGACTCCCATAACCACTATGTAGATCTCATATATCTTACAGGTTTGAAATCTCAACAATATCCAACTTAAAAATTTCAAAAAGAGCTACATCAATAAATAGAATATAATTATGAATAACACAATAAACACAATATTAATTTGAGATTTGAAAGGAAAGTAGGTTGTATTCTAAGTATCTTGAAGCAATTTTTAAGCGCTCTGAAAGCTCTTTCTATTTTTCTCCTAAGAGAAGATTGGTGTAAATTGAACAACTTCTAGCATTTAGGGAGTTCTGCAGCATATTCGTCAAGGTGATAACATACACCTTGATAAAATGCAATAAATCCTACCATGATTGTGTAATCAACATTAACCAAGTAATATTTATCTATAAAATTTAACAAGTATTGTGAAAATGACATATGCATTAGAAAGTGTATAATTTTTTTTGTAATAGTAGCAATACTTTCCCTTCAATTAACTTTAACACATGAAGTGGTAGTTAAGATATGGCATCTTTAAGGATAATAAAATTATTTGCCGACTCTTTCCAATAAACTAACATATATAAAACCTAAGTCCCGCATCAAAAATAGCTAAGGCATTTCGGCTTGACACCCTTGTGAGCACGGAAATGAGGAACCAAGTCAACAAGGATAGTTGTGTCTAAATGAGTACTATCAACAAATCCAATAAAATCCTATCATCAAATAACTATTGAAATAGTCGACAAAATGAAGTAGAAACAATCCACTATACTTTAAGACCTACCTTGAAGTAGCATGTGTTATTTATTATATTGGGATGAGTTCAGGACGCAGCTTGCTGGGCAAAATCATCTCTAATTGATAGCCCTAAGACAAGCATTAAAGTGTCAATTGATAGTTTCTCCCGAACTTCATAGTACTATTTCTAGAGTTGGGTCCAATGACAAGAAACATTGCTAATTATCCCTTACTAAGCACGTTCTTGCATCATATAGAAGGCATTTGTCTCTCAATATTTTTGTAAGGTTCACAAATGCAAGGCAATCCATCCCCAAGTATGTCATACAATTGTCTCTACCACCTTGCAAAACATTTCTCATATGCTTCTCCCTAAGAACATTCCCATAATACGAATGGTAGCCTACCTACATTGGTTTTTCCTTTAGCAAATGCACCATTACAGCACACACAGCTAGAATAATTGTAAAACCCCCGCACGAGCATTTTGTGAAGCCAATTTCTTCTTGGGATCCATCTTAAGGAGCATATTAAGACATAAACACACAAGTATTAGATACCATCAGGCAATAAAAAACATAATACCAATTGGCTAAAAGAGAACGTCTCCAACAACCACAAAACAGAGTCACATTAATTTCAAATCAAGAAAGAAATATGGGAATATCAGTGATAGAAATTCTCATAATATATAGAACCATCATTGAATACTATCACACTCTCATATTTTTCTAAAAATCATCATTGAATAAAACTGAAAATGGTAACTAGGAGCATGGAAAAAAGAAACCACACTTGTACTAGCACCCATATATCCAAAAATAGCTCAAACTCCGGTTATTTTTCCAACAATTTATCATTGACAACATTGAGCATTCATGTTTTATGAGAAACAAAATATCAGCAGGCCTTGTGTTCCAACTTCAAACCAATGCATAAAAAATGCCCATCATTTTGCAAAAAGCAAAGTAGCATTGCCAATGATAATAGTTTTGAACAACTAGATAGTTTGAGAAGACTAGCTTTTCACCAAATCAATTTTGTACTTTCCCATATTTCTCAAAATATAACCACTTTGGATATCATCATCAAAAGTGCAAAAATCAACGTTGGCCATAGACTCGACATCAACAATTTCAGCAGCAAGCACAGCATCCACAAAACGGAGCATGATCTATGGCGATTTGTTGCAAATCAAACCAAAAACGAACAACATTGGTCATAGACTCAATTCGGACAGAAATCAAAAGCAAAATCCATGAGAAGAAGCATAAATTCCATCAGTAGGGCCACATGCAAGCACCATCTTGGCTAGAAAAATAAAAAAGAAAAGGTCAGAGATGAGAAAAAAGCAAGCTCACAGATTCTGTCACCGATGATGGAGAAGAAGAGATCCGACTGTGGGGTCGTGGACGGTGAAATATGTGGTCGCAATCCCTAGCAAGGCAGCAATAGGAGCAAAGTGGTGAACCCTAACCTCGACGGAGATTAAAATCGAGTTTAGCAGCACAGTGGATGGGCGTGGGCGAAGAACTCTAACCTCGATGGAGATCGAGATCAAGTTTGTCAACGCGGCAATGCGGGCAGGAAAAAAATCCTAATGCTGACGGAGACGTCGAATCGAGTTTAGCAGCACAACGAATCACTTTCTAGATTTACAAAAAATATCTTGTATTTCCGCATTTAAAAAATTAAATAATATTGGTCCACTTTTTGGGTTTGCATAAAATATCTTGTATCTCCGCTTTTAAAAAAATAAATATTGAACCACTTTCTAAATTTGCAAAAAATATCTTGTTTCTCCGCATTTAAAGAAATAAATAACACTGGACCATTTTTTTTGTCAAAAAATAGCTTAATAAGCAGGAGACTTAACTAAAACATTGAGTTTATCTCAAAACAAAATCATTGAGTACTTTTTTACATAACACTATGAGATTATTTTTTTATAAAACTAAACAGTTTTGGTACTATGCATAATTAAAATCAAGATTTTACGTATCAATTTTAAATATAGTTTCGGCATTTTAAAAATTTGATATGTTTTTACTATTTAAATCACTGGACCGAAACTATTTTAGTTTTAGTTTCAGCCAATGTATTTATTAATTATTTATTAACTAAAATTTGACTATATTATAAATATATTTTGACTTCAAGTTATGCTTATGATAAAATTTTTAAAAAATTTCAAAAAAATATAAAAAATTTTACAAAAATTTATAACTAATTTTACCATAATATTAAATACTATTTTAATTAATTTAAATTAATTTTGATTGTTAATTACTTGTATAGTCAATTTTTCTATATATTATTATATTAAAAAATAGAAAATAATATGAAGAAATTAAATAACTAAAAAAGTAACATAAAAAATTTAATTTATCATTAAAATATATTTTAAATATATATAATATATTAATTATAATATAATAAAAGTAATTATTATTATTATCATCATCATCATAATTATTATCAATTGAATTTGAAATATTCAAATATAAAATTACAAATTCAGTATATAAATAATTATAATATCTGTTTAATTAAAATTTATCGAAACATATTATGCGAAGTGCTCCTTTTGACCACATATTTTTTTATTTTACATATCTTTTGAATAAATTTTTTTTACTCACCTAATTGCTTTCTAAAATCAATTACTTTTAAATTAGAAGGTCATTAGTAATTTTGCATTTATTTCATTAAAATCAGCATCAATGAAACGCAGCACGCATATGACTTCATTTGCCGGCCATGAACTCCTCTTGCGCCTTTTTGAACAGCTTCTGTTTGGATGTGTTGCGCGAACGTGCGCAGCGTGAACCTCACTGGCGCCTCCTCCATCACCAGCTCCGGCAGTGGGCGGGGCACAATATTGTCCTTATGCGGCTCACAGAAGACAGCCCATGAGATCTACGCCTTCTCCCTGCTCACCAGCCCCGGGTGCAGCATGCGTTTGAGCACTTCGTTGCTTAGTATCTCCACTGTGTCGCTGATGTGCACAATCATCGCCTCTGGCAAGCACTTCGAAGCCACCCATTTTCCATCATACTGCACCTGCAAGCCAGGCACCATGTTGTCCAGAATGAATGTCAAGGAGCTCATGTTGGTGTGTGCCTCCATGCCCACAGCTAGGTCCTGCTGCAGGCACTTCGGATAGTAGTTTACCTTCATCTGCAGTAACAGGCCTTCCATTCCTCCTACCTCCGCCTCCAGCCTTCCTTCCTCAAGTCAGAGCACGACGGAGAGGATCGCGAACATTTTCATCGCCACTGCCCTCAGCTGCTTCACTCGGAACGAAGTTGGCTTTTGAGGGGAAGAAACAAAGTTGCTCACTCGAAAGAATTTGCAAAACTCTAAACCTGAACACCGAAATCAGCTCAGGACAAAATGTTTTCGGCCGAATTTCAAAACAAACCTAGAAATATATCATATTTTTAAAAAAATAAAAAACATCATGCTTCTCTGCATTTACCCCAATAAATTTTGAAAAGGCAGATAAAAAAAAAAGAAATAAATAACAAAAAACAAAAAATGGGCTTCGGGCCTATAGCCCGGATGATGGCCCTCGGACATTTGTTCACGTGATTGGGAGGATTTCACATAATATCTGTGCAAGTCGTGGGAAACATGGTTCAGGCGCGTGATTCAAATTGATTGGATGACAACTGACAAGTAAACTGGGTTGCCGAAGAAGAAGAAAATTTAGACTTTACCATCCGTTCATGTCACGTCAAACTTGTGGGACTTAAAAACATATTTTGTTTTTTCTTGTGGCCGAGTGAGCCGTGATTTGTGTGAGCCTAATTGAAAACGAAGAAACTAGGCAATTCCACTCATAATATGCGCACAAACTAACGTGCATAAATAAAATTCTAATGTATTAACGAGATTATTTTAACGTTTATGAAGAAGTAATAAATCTTAATAGTTTTTTCTCTAATTTTAAGAATTTATGGGTTTCTTTCCTAACTCGGATGCATTTTCTCATCGAGTGATGTTACATTTCTCCCCTACTTCTTAGATATGTTTTCATGAATTATAATTTTCTTAGTTTGATAGAATTTTTATTTTTTTTATTGTCATGTGATTTATTTTCCTAATAAAATTATCCGAATTTCTAAATCAAGCAAATGCATGTGTAATCAACACATAAGACATACTTAATAGGTGTTGGTGAGATTAAAAGATAAATATAAAGAAAAAATACTTGATGTCAAATAAAAATAATCCAAAAAAACTTATTACTTGGATAGAAGAAACTCGAATATTTCTCCAATTCTTAGTCGTTGAAATATGAATACGATTATCACTAATACTACATAGTCTAACAAGTTTGTATTTTTCTTTCAAGAATTGAATTATATAAACAAAAAATATTGAATGCATTAGATGATAGGTCACTCTCTTAGATACAAGGAGCATACCAACCTGAGGGTTGAAATATATTTTTTAGTTTTATTCAATATATTTTGTTTATTATGAATTTATCACTTACAGTTTAAGGTGTCCACTAAATTTGAGCCTTCTAAACTGGATATCTTCCTCACATTGCATACCAAAAAGGACGAGCAACTAATCGAAGCAACATCCACAGCCATTATAGTAAGTACTTAACTTAGTTTTTGACAATATTTGTTCTAATGAAACGATGTTAATATTTTTAATTTTTGTATTGCAAGAGAAAATCTCTCGACTAAGATAGTCTCAACCAAAAGACTCTTTTGAATACAATCCACTATCAGATATTTTGGGCTTGATAGATATGGTTGATTGCGGACATTTGATACGAAGCTGACTCCCAACACTATCTCTAGGTTCTTTTTTAGCCTCACAAAATAAGCAAACTTAACATACATATAGTCAAATTCAAGCGATGATTCAGGGGGAGATTACTTGAGTATTGGAGAGGTTCAAAAAGAAGATATTTAGCCATCTCCCTTATACGATATATTGGGCTCTCCTATAGCTCGAGATATGAACGATTTCCATAATTTTGCTACTTTGTATTTGTAGTATGAATGAAATATTTATTTGTAATAGTAATATATATTTTTTATGATAAAATAAGCAAATTTCAATTGTAGTATCCTAATAGTAAGGCAATGCTAGCAATAGTAGGTTGGTTCAAATGAGACTCCTTTCACTTTCCAATCTACTTAGGTAAATTTTGTTTATTACAAACAAACATATTATATCAAACCTATTAATATAGTTCTATTTTAATATTATACATGTTGAACATTTGTATTTTATCGACATAGGTAGAGAGAAAGGAGTAGAGACTTAGACGCAAGGATTGTCATTTGAGCACACACACAAGCATGAAGGTAAGGACTTAAGCATGGGCGTAGGAGTGGGGGTGAAACTTGGGAACATACATGGCTGATAATATACTTTATTAATTATATAAATTATAAATTTTTAATTATATTTATTTAGACCTATACAAGGAGACCATCTACAAACCGATGATCGAAAGCAGGACAGGCAAATAGGGGCACAGAATGATATATGTTGATGTTTGGACGGTTTATGTTTAAAACTTTATATTATATAATTACTTGTATTTTGAGATATATGAATTGTATTTGTATTAATTATTTTATATTTTATGTGTATTGATTGCATCATTTGTTGATGTTGATATTGTTGTTGTATTTAGGAGAAGCCATGGGCACAGGAGAAGGGGGGGGGGGAGTGAAACTTGGGAACATACATGGGCACTAATATATTTTATTACTTATACAAATTATAAAATTTTAATTATATTCATTTATACCTATACAAGAGGATCATTTACAAATCGGCGATCGAGAGTAGGACAGGTAGATAGGGATATAGAGTGATATATGTTGATATTTGGATGGTTTATGTTTAAAACTTTATATTGTGTAATAACTCGTACTTCAAGATATATAAATTATATTTGTATTTGTATTTAGAGATTATATTTTGTATCAATTATGTTATATTTTATGCATATCGATTACATCATTTTTTGATATTGATATTAGTATTTTATTCAGGATATATATTGATGTTGTAAAAATATGATTAAACATAGCCCAACTTCATCTCTTTGAGTTCTATATAAACCTATTGACCTAATATATATTTTTTATGATAAATTAAGCAAATTCCAATTGTAGCATCCTAATAGTAAGGCAATGCTAGCAATAGTAGGTTGGTTCAAGGGAGACTCTTTTCACATTCCAATCTATTTAGGTAAATTTTTCTATTACAAACAAACATATTATATATCAATCCTATTAATATAGTTCTATTTTAATATTATACATATTGAACATTTGTACTTTATAAACATAGGTAGACAGAAGAGAGTAGAGACTTAGGCGCAAGGATCATGATTTGGGCACACACACGAGCACGAAGGTGAGGACTTAAGCATGGGCATAGGAGTGGGGATGAAACTTGGGAACAACATGGCTACTAATATATTTTATTAATTATACAAATTATAAATTTTTAATTGTATTTATTTAAACCTACATAAGGAGACCATCTACAAGCCGACAATCAAGAGTAGGACAGGCAGATAGGGGCACAGAGTGATATATATTGATGTTTGGATGGTTTATGTTTAAAACTTTATATTATATAATAACTTATATTTTGAGATATATAAATTGTATTTATATTTATATTTAGAGATTGTATTTATATTAATTATTTTATATTTTATGTGTATCGATTGCATCATTTGTTGATGTCGTATTTTGGAGAAGGCATTGGCATGGGAGTGAGGGGTGGAACTTGGGAACATACATGGGTACTAATATATTTTATTACTTATACAAATTATAAAATTTTAATTATATTCATTTATACCTATACGAGGGGACCATTTACAAATCGGCGATTGAGAGTAGGACAAGCACACAAGAATACAAAGTGGTATATGTTGATATTTGGATGGTTTATATTTAAAACTTTATATTATGTAATAACTCGTACTTCAAGATATATAAATTATATTTGTATTTGTATTTAGAGATTGTATTTGTATTAATTATTTTATATTTTATGTGTATCGATTACATTATTTCTTGATATTAATATTAATATTTTATTCAGGATATATGTTGATGTTGTAAAAATTTGATTTTCATTATGATGTTGAACCAATCATGGTGTTAATGGTTTGCCACTAGTGGCACTAAATGTAGCACTACTAATGGTAAGTGGCAAACCATTAACAGCTCTAAGCTTAATGCTGCTAGTGGCATTCATTAGCAGTACCAAGATCGATTTGTGCTTGTACTAAATTCATTAGTGCTGATAAAGTTCTCATTTTTATAACCAAAATTTAGTACCATCATAGCTTTTAAGGAGACACTAATTAGTGTCATGAATATTCAAGATGTGACTTAACGTGATACCTCTTTAGCAGTAAATTAGTACTGATAAAAGTTTTTGGTATTAAATTAACATCAATAATATAAGAAAATGTTATAGTGACTCCAATTTCAACATGGATTAGTATTTGATGCAAAACCTCTTATATTAATTTGTATGGCTTCAACCAAAATTTCATCTCATGGATCGTGTCACTACAACAGTATAGAGTTTTGTCGGCGCTATTATGGTGCCATTATTGGATAAATTAGAGCCAAAAAATTATTCTCGACACTAATTTATTATGCTAAATAAGCACCGCTTTTATTACCATCGCGAAACTTCACGATGCTAAGTTAACACTGCTAAAAGTCATTTGCGACGCTTGCATTAATGCTGGTATTGTGTAAAATTAGCACTGTCAATGAAAATATTGGCAGCGCTAATTTCGTTAGCACAACTAATGCAAAAAGTAGAGCTAATCTGTAGCATTGCTAATGTAATGAATTAGCACCACTAATATCTCTATATTAGCAATGCTAAATATTTAACGTCGCTTATATATCTATATTAGCGGTGCTATGGGTTAGCGCTTGTTTGAAGTGATTTTTACCACAATCAAAATTTAATTGAAATATGATTAAAATTGAGACTTGTATGTCATTAAATTATGACTCAAATGTGAGTCTCAATTAGACTTAAATTATATCCGAGTTTGATAAAAAATTGAGCTTAATTTAAACTTGAATCATTGAAAATTTCGAACTCAAACTAGGCCTAATCCAAATGAACTAATTGGGCTAAATTTTTGAATCGGAATTAGACTTAAAGTTCATCTAAAACTTGGGCCAAAATAATAAAATATAAAAATTTTATAAATAGGTCTCTTGACTGAATAAATCTTTATAAATGGGTCATTGGCTGAATTTTTCTTACAAATAGGCCCCTGTAATAAGAATTTTATATAAAAATCCAAAATTTTTAAAATTATAAATCAGTCCTAAAAAATTTAGGGTTTGCAAATAAAGCTCTCAAAACATCAATAATTATAATTTTCATTATGAAATTCAAGATTTAAATTCCCACCAAAATTTTTTATTTATAAATAAGCCCCAAAATTTTTAATTTCTACAAAAGTCCCTTAAGAATTTTTATTTATAAATAAGTCCAAATTTTATTCGAAAAGAATCCTGAAAGTTTAAAAACTTTATAAACCAGTCTTTTTATGTAAAAAAAGACTCCTAAAATATATATAATTATAATCTAGTATAATTTTTTTAAAAAATTATAAATAATCTCTATAATTTCAATGTTTGGGATGAATATAACTTTCAAGTTATCATCATCAACAACAAATAGATTTATACATATCTCTTCACAAGCTCATCCAAACTTAAGATCAACCAAATTCATATCTATTTACATTCATATCCTTCATTCAATATTTAAAACAAAGGAGATTATTTCTAACCTGTGGGATCGAAATTGACCAATCGAAATAGTGGAGACCCCAAGGAGCATGTCAAATCATAAATCAAAATTTATTTTAGTTTAAAGTGCATTATCAAGTGTTGTCGAAATATAACCTCTAACAAGTGCAAGCTTTTGTTGTTAATTATTCCGACAATTATGAAGAAGCTCCTAAAATGAGAAACTTAGTTAATAAAATTGATATACAAAAAAAAGAAAATATTTGATTGATTGATTTAAGAAAGATGGTACATGACTTAAGAAAGGATTATGTCCTCATTTTATAACAAATTTTAGCATAAAAATATTTTTAAAAAAAGAGAAAAAATATAGAAGAAGTTTTGATGTGTGTTGCTGCTCCGCTCCTTTTGCATTAGACCACATGACATTTGGTCCAAATCTATTCGGTCTTTGTTAGGCATTGATAGTATCGTCCAATAAGACGTAAAAGGGAATAGGAGGAGTTTGAAATATTTTTAATAGCTTTGAGCATTGGTAATAACTTCATTATTTGAAGTATTTTCATTAGCCAATAAGGTGTTGGTGATAATTTCATTTATATTAGAGTGTTTTCATTGTCCAATAAGGCGTTGGCAATTACTCCGTTAATCTTGAAGTATTTTTATAGTCAATAAAATGAAGGTGATACCTTCTTTAATTTTTGAAGTATTTTCAGAGCCAATAAGATATAGACGATAACTTCATTGATTTTGAAGATATATTTGAGTTGACTTGTTTGA
Source organism: Trichopus zeylanicus subsp. travancoricus (assembly GCA_005019695.1). Taxonomy (NCBI): domain Eukaryota; kingdom Viridiplantae; phylum Streptophyta; class Magnoliopsida; order Dioscoreales; family Dioscoreaceae; genus Trichopus; species Trichopus zeylanicus. The sequence continues at coordinate 296,211 of RXID01014501.1, forward strand.
AGAGCATATCACTAATTACTTCTGCGGTTGGTTAGCTTAGAGAGGCACATCATCAACTACTTGTAGGGTTGACTAGCTTGAAGAGCGCATCATCAACTACTTCTGAGATTGGCTAACTTGAAGAGCACATCACCAACTATTTTTGGAGTTGACTAGCTTGAAGAACATGTTATCAACTATTTTTAGAGTTGACTAGCTTAAAAAGACACATCATCAACTGCTTATGGAGTTGACTAGCTTAAAGTGTAGCTAATTATTTTGAGTACATTGTTAGTTGACTTTATTGACTTTGTACCATCACGGCTTAGGGGGTTGGGTATGGATTTGAAGTATGACTAACTGCTTGGAGCATGTTGGCGATTAACTTTGTTGATTTGGCAGCATCACCAACGGCCTAGAGAGTTGGGTATATACCTTTGAAGTCTAGTCGATAGCTTGGAGTGTATTGGTGATTAACTTCTTTAGTTTGGCGATATCAGTAACGACTTAAGGGGTTAGGTATAGTTTTGAAGTATGTCATCAATGGCTTCTAAGATTGACTAACTTCAAAGGGTAACTAACAAATTGGAGCGTATTGATAATTAACTTTTTTATTTTGATAGCGCCACCAACAACTTATAGAGTTGAGTATAGCTTTGAAGTGTTGCTAAAGACTTTTGTAACAAACCCAACGAGACTCGGTTTGACCTTATTTAGTTCTATTCGAACTAATTTTAATTCAAGTCAGGGTGATAATATTATCATTTATTTATGGCCTTGGAGTATTGCCAAAGGTTCAGCACATCTATTGGATCTAGACTTGACCCTATTTAGTTTTATCAAGACTAATATAATTCGGGTTTAAGTTTAATTTCATCTAGCATGAGACAAGTTTGACTTTGTACTGGACTTTTATTTATTTGAATTTGCATCTTGATGGAGTAAACTTAGTTCAACTTAGCTTTGGTTCAGGCTCAACCTCACTTAATTCTGGTTTGACTTTGAATTTAACTTAATTAGAATTTGATTTGAGCTTAGTTTAATCTAGATTGGATTTGATTTGAACTCAATTTGGTTTTAATTTAGTTTTAAATTAATCCATCTTAAGTTTGATTATGGTTAAGCCTGAGTCTATTTGGTTTAGTTAACTCAATTTATATTTTAGTCTATTTATTTTACCGATTTAAGTCTATTTTATCCATTTTGGCCTTTTTCTATTTATTTTTATTGAGTTCAATTAAAATGTGATCAAATTACTTCATGTTAATCAACTTAATTTGAGAGTCCTTGGCTGTTTATGATGATTTTAGATGGATCCATGGTTCAGCTTCAAATGTATGAACCCAAAGGTTGGCATAGTTCATGAGCTTGAAAGCTAACTTAGTGCGAGATTGAGGGCTAACCGGTGCAAGTCTAAAAATCATGGTTCGCGGTTTCGGCCGGTCCCGAACTGAAACCTAATTTTTCTTTTCGGTTAGGGTTTACTGTTCATAGTTACTGTTCATCTTCGCCGGAGCGCGGGCGGGAACGCGTGCTGACGAGCGCGCGGGAGCGGGAGCTCGCCGGGCTCGAGTCCGGACGGGCGGGCGGACTCGCCGTGCTCGAGCCCGGGCTGGATCGCCGGGATCGAGCCCGGGCGGGATTCGCCGGGATCGAGCCCGGACGGGCGGGCAGGATCGCCGGGCTCCCGAGCCCGGGCGGGCAGGGTGGGATCAGCCGGGCTCAGCCCGGCGGGCGGGCGGGCTCGCGCGCACCGGGGGGGGGGGGGTGGGGGGGGGGGGGTGGGGGGGGGGGGGGGGGGGGGGGGGTGTGGTGTGAGGGGGGGGGAGGGGACGGGGGGCGGGGAGAGGAACTCGCGCTGGTTTCATGTCCGAGCCCAAGGGCCATGCGCACTCGCTGGTTTATCGGCACTCTATCGCCTATCTCGCGCCCTCACCGACCTGACCCGTACTTCCGCAAGATGAAGCCGACCTTACACTGAGGCCAACACTATCGCCAATTTGATTTCGGCGTCAGTATCGATTTCTGTCAGATACTGTTCACGTACATAATATTTTTTACGTAATTATTCATTATTTTTTTAAATTTTTAAACATATTATAATTTTTTAATTTGAAGTTAAAAAATAATTGAAATAAAGTTAAATTTTAGTCAAAATATGATTTTCATTTTAGACATTCGATATATGATTATACTTCAGAACCGCTGCCACGAGACCGCGCAGAACTAGTTGTTCTGGCTCATATGTCGACAAATGCTCGTCCGGATCATCCAGGTACTGAATTTGTAGTTCCACACTCAGATGTTCCAAACTCAACTGATGATGATTATGATGATTAGTTGTATTATCTTAAAATTTATAAAATTATGTATGTGTGAAGTACATTTTAATGAAAAGTTAAATGTGCTTATGCTAATTTTAACTTTTAATCATATTCATGTTATTTCTTATATTTTTTTTAATATACTAATATATATTAAAAGTAGACAATATCAGTGATAACTATCAAAATTAATATTAATTAACTAAAATAATATTTAATATTATGGTAATATTAAGTATAAATTCATCCTAATTTTTCAATTTTTTCCAAAATTTTTTTAATATTTTATCATATTTTTAATTTGAAGTCAAAGTACAGTCAAAATATAGTCAAACTCTGGTCAACACCCAATTAATAATTTTAAAAAATCTTTCGGCCGAAACTGAAACCGAAACGGCCGAAACGTATCGGTTTCGCTGGGTCCCTAAACCGAAACCGAAACGGTAAACCTTGCTAAAAACTAACTTAAATGCAAGCTTGAAGGCTGACCAAGGTGTGAACCCAAAGGCTAGCATAGTGTGAGCTCAAAAGTTGATAAGGTGCAAACCTGGAGACTGGCTTGAATGCAAGCCCAAAGTCTGGCTAAGAACAAGCTTAAAAGCTACTTGAGTATGACCTTAAAGTTTGGCTAAATGTAAGCCTGAAAGCTGACTCAATGCAAGTCCAAAGGCTGACTTGGATGCGAGACTGAAGGCTAGTTGGGTGTGAGTTCGAAAACTGGCTAAGTGTAAACCCGAAAACTGGCTAGGTGTGAGACCGAAGGCTAGCTTGGATGCAAGCCCAAAGGCTGGCTGAGTGTGACTCGAAGGTTGGCTAAGTATAAACTCGAAAGCTAATTGAGTGCAGGCCCAAACACTGGCTTAGATACGAGCCCAGAGGCTAATTGAGTGCAAGCCCAAAGCTGACTTGAATGCGAGTTCGAAGGCTGATTGAGTGCAAGTTTGAAGGCCGACTGAGTAGAAGTTCAAAAGTTCACTGAGTATGAGTCTGAAGACTAACTAAGTGTGAGGCCAAAAGTTAGCTGAGTGCAAACCCAAAGGCTGACTGAGATGCGAATCCAAAGGCTGAATGTGTGCGAGCCCAAAAATTGACTGAAATGTGAGCCCGAAAGCTGGTTGGGTGTGAGCCTAAAGACTAGCTTAAATGCGAACCCGAATGCCAGATGTGTATGAGCCCAAAAGTTAGCTGGGTGCAAGTTCGAAAGCTAGCTTGGATGCAAGCCCGAATGTTAGCTAAGCATGAGCCCAAAGGCTAGCTAAGTGTGAGCTTAAAAACAGGCTGAGTATGAGTCCGAAGGTTGATTGAGTGCGAGTTTGAAAGCTAACTAAATACGAGCTCAAAGATTGGTTAAGTACGAACCTCAAGGCAGGCTAGTGGTAATGGGGATCCGTTGTCTTCGAGGAGTTGCGAGTGGCCAAAACAGGGTTATGGGTTTGCCGTCTTCGAGGAATCGCGAGTGGCTATAACGAAGTCATGGATTTGTCATCTTCATCGTCATCTTCAAGGGACTGTGGGGGACTATAGCGAGATTAAGAGTCTACCATCTTTATCGTTGAGAACCACGGATGACCGCAATATTGAAAACTCTTTTTTTGTTATTTGTACTGATTTTTTTTTCCTTTTTTTCACACAACAACTTACTTTCTTTTCTTTATTTTTTTTCCATTTTTTTCTTTTATTTCAAGCTTAAAACTCTTCTTTTTGTTTTGTTTTTCTTCTCGATCAGATTATACATATTCAGCTCATAACAAAGTTCTCTTAAGTGAAGTGAAAGGACAATGAAAATTTACTTGAGATTTAAAGGTTCAGAGTACTTTGATGATAGAGAGCTAGAAGGGTTTTGATCTTTTTTTCACAAAAATTTTAAAATTATAAAAATTATTTAGAGAAGCCCCTTCCACTCTATTTATAGCTTATGAGTCGAATAGAGCCATTGGGGTAAAATTTCACAGTTAAATTCACTACAATGGTCAAAAAACTTGCCATTATTCCCACAGAAAATCCAAACCTATCAACCGCTTTAGGTAATTGGTTGATCGATTCTAGTTTACTAGAATTGGGAAATCTCTCCAGCCTGTCATTTGGTTTCAAATCAGTCGTCCGATTTTCATATAAAATTAAAACTAGAATCCTAGTTGAGTGTCTAGTACCAAATTGGGTGACTGATTATGATAACAACCAGAACCTACGTCTCTAATCGGACATTCGATTCTGCATAAATCTGAAGTTTTGAATCTTTAGTCTAACACAATCAGTCATCCGCCAAGCAAGCAGACATCTGGTTCTATTAGAAAAGCTCTATTAAGAGCTTCATGTAGAACTCTACGCGATAAAAAGTTCTAAAATAATTAATCTCAAGCTAATTTTTAACTTGACTGAAAATAAAAGAAAAGCTAGACATAGTCGATACCGAGTTCTTGAGTTGCTTTTGTTATGTTCATGTCATTCTTGAATCTTCAAGTTGTGGACACTTTCATGCCACCTCAAGCCATCTTTGATCTCTTCAAATCACGTTTGTCGATCCACCATCATACTTCCTTTTCTTTGAAGTGTTCAAATATTTCCTTGAGAGTTTTAATGCACTTTGACTAAAACCACAATTCAAATAAATATTAAATAACATATGTTCATCATCATCAATGAGCTATTCTCTACCTCAAGAGAGGTTAGGCAAGGTGATCTGACTTTACCATGTATTTTTCTTCTCCATGCCCAACTCCTTGCTGATATGTAGAATGTTGAATTAAACAGTGGTCATATTGACAGTATACCCATAAATTCTGATGGTTGCAAAATATGTTACATTGCATATGCGGACGAACTTTATGCTCTTAATGTTGCTACTATCAAGAATGTCTTGAATTTCTTTTGATGTATCAAGATAAATCATGTATGTGAATCACAGATTAAACTATCTAAATTAGGTTATCTGAATTGGGATCGAACTTGTTAATTTATCAAATCTCTACTACTAACTCTTAAAGAATGGATTCAAGACAAGAGATCATGCTTCCATAATCCAAACGAATCTTGTTTACTTTCGAGCTACAACTCTATCCTTGGGAGGACGCCTTGTCCTCTACTGCTGGGCTATTGTTGCCCGAACTTTCGTGCCAACAAAAGAGAGTTGCACCCTTAATCTTACTAAGCCACTAACGTTCGGTTCATCTTATCACTCCAATATAGTCTCGAAGAAGGTGGTTTTTCACAACGATAATTACCTTTCATTTCACTTTTTGCTCCACCGTTGGCTTAACTCATTAAAAAATTCGATCAAATTCACAGTCCTGTAAGTGTGAGTGAGATTCAGAAGCAAAAGGGAACATCTCTCCTCTTTCATTCTTCTTCAACCCCCACGTCTTCTTTTTCAACTCTACCCTTTATGTTTTAATCCCACTTACGAAAAAATGCCTGAAATACATAAGAATATTCTTTCGAACACGGCAAAGTAAACAACTCGTAAGGTTAAATGCGCAGGTTACAAGCAAGTTGAAGAAAAAAGGAATAACTCATCCAAATTTAAAACCAAAAAATACAACATTATCGAGGATATTTTCGACCAAGTTGTCAATTTTGGCAAATATAAGCTGTATGTTTTCACCGAGGGGATGCAACAACTTGTAAGCTTTATTTTTATAAATTATCATTTTCGTAGCGTGACAGAATATCTCTTTAGATGCTTTGTTTTTCGAATAAAATTATCCGAATTTCTAAGTCAAACAAAACAGATATATTGTGTAATAAGCAAAACCAAACGATGTGACATTAAAAGCACACACAAAAAAAAGGAGAGAAATCAGCAAATCTCAGCGTGAGAAACGTTTTGACCCGACAAAAAGAACGAGCCTGGCCCAAGACCGGCCCGGTTCGGCCCTAATTGGAAGCTATATAAGCGGACCAAAGCCGCAGAGAAGCAACCCGTGCAATATACCAGGCGTCACTGATTTGGCAAAAATGGCGATGGTTCCAAACAAGTCTTCCTGCTCAATTCCCAGCTTCGCCAGGCCTCTTCTCGTCGCCGCCCGATCCGCCTCCTTTGCTCCTGCTCCGGCCGCCACCGGTCTCTCCGAGACCTTCTCCAAGTTGAAACTGCAGAAGCAGGTAACCTTCCACTGCGAGGGATTTTTTTTTTTTTTTTTTTTTTTGCAAACTTCCATTGCAACCTAAGGAAGTCTATGTTTTTCTGCTCTGCTCTCTGTTTTTTCTTCCTGTTATAATGATGACTCGATAAGAAAGATAACATTCAATAGAAAGTTGTTAAAAAAAAAAAAACACTTTTTTTATTTTTAACCTATTTCAAAAAATTTTAACAAAGGAATATTTTAAAAAATATAATTATTAAAAAATAAATTATTATTTATTTAAATTTTATAAATAAAATTTTAAAAAATTATATTATTATTATTACATAAAAAAAATTATTAAATATGTTATAATTTAAAAATATCATTAGATTTACTTTTAAAGTTCCTTCAAATCAAAAAAATACGAAAATAAATTTTAATTTATTTTTTATTTTCGAATTAAAAGTTATAAAAATAAATTAATTTTCAAAAATTACTTATGAATAATGAAATATTAAAAATAAATGAAAACAATTTCATATTCAGTTTTTTTTTTATCAACCCATAGTCCTTTACAAAAAATATGAAAAACTAATGCTTTAATTACGCGCTACCATGTCTGTAAAGTATGGTGGGCTCAATGGGCCAGTAGACAAGCAGTGAATCTGTAACTGAAAGCAATTATCTTTAATCCCACATCGACAAAATATTGAAATTGAAACTGGGTTAAATATGATGACTATCGTAGATTCAACAACGAGACCTTTTTTCGGGGAGCTGGGAAAAAAAAAACCTAGGGATTGGGTCGGCTGTAGATTGCAAACATGTAGAGACAATATCGTGTTAGGTCGGGAGCAATCATATAATGGTATTAGAGCCAATTGGGGGCATCACAAGGTCCACCATTTAGATTCAGATGAGTTATAATTATTGAATTATTTCTTCTTAGTCATGATCATAATCACACATTTGTACTCCTCACGAGCAACTTATTTAAGTAAAAGTTAAAATTTTCCTATGTAACTAATATTGCACAGGTAATAAATTTTTAGATTGTTTGTCAAAATGTACTTTTAAATACAACTTGTTTATTTCGTTAGATCTTTAAATTTTAAAAATTTTGAAATAAATAGGACATGAAAATCCAACATATAAGTTGAATGTTAGTGTGTGTGTGGTGATGAACTAGGGTTAGGATCAGGAATTTTTAAAATTTTTTTATTTTCTTTAAAAATAAATATTAATTATTTTACACAATTATTAAATTAAATTATTATAAAAAATTAATTAATTTTTTAAAATTTAAATTATTATATGATTAATTTTGATAGAAAGAATTTTAAAATCTAATTGGTAATGTCATTCGTTGGATTTAAATTTTTTAAAGTTTTTTATACTAAATCACAAATAAATTCTTAACTTTTAATAAAAAATCTTAACTTTTAAAAATTACAATAGTATTTTTAAAATTTAATTTTTGTGTTCTGAAAAATCTCTGCAGAAAATACTCAATTTCAAATTCAGAAAATTAAAAATTATTTAAAATAAACACATCATTTGGATATAAAAATTAATAAACTTTTGGTTGGAGGTCAAGATCAAGATCAAGATCAATGTCAAGATCAAGACTAATGAACCACTTTTGTAAATTAATATCTTTTTATCAAAATTAAGACTTCAATAATTTAAAGCTCAAAAAACTATTTAATTTTTTATAATAATTCAATTTAATAATAATATAAAATAATAAATATTAATTTTATAAGAAAAAAAAAATCATTCTAAAATGAGATAATTCTGACCTAAAATAAACGGGGCCTAAAATGATAAGACTTTGAAATTTCAATAAAAACAAACAAACCGATAGTCAATTTTTAGCGCACGCATACAAATGGCCTATAAAATTAGCAAATTATTGCCAAAATATTCAAGAAATTAGCTGAATTAATAGAAGGACTTTATTTTATTTCTTATTCCAGGTGGCATTTATTCCGTACATCACGGCTGGGGACCCAGACCTGAAAACAACAGCAAAAGCCCTAAAAATTCTGGATCGCTGCGGGGCGGACGTGATCGAATTGGGCGTGCCGCATTCCGATCCTGTGGCCGATGGTCCCGTCATCCAGGTTTCTCCATCTTCTCCATGAAATTCATCAAATCTAGTTTTCATTAGGGGTGTTTTGATTATAGATCAAGATCAAGTGAACTATTTTTGTAAACTAATATTTTTTTATTAAAATTAAAAATTCAATAATTTAAAGTTCAAAAAACTATTTAATTTTTTATAATAATTTAATTTAATAATAATATAAAATAATATATATTAATTTTATAAAAAAAAAATAATTCTGAAATGAATGATCCTGATCCTGATTTCAAAACAAATGGAGCTTTAGGATTGAGGTATTGGAGTGATTTTTTTAGCTAATTTTCTCATTCATTTCTTTTTTTAAAAAAATTAAATTCGTGATCTTTAGGCCTCAGCAAGACGCGCGCTTGAAAATGGCACCACTTTTGACGCAATTGTCTCCATGTTGGAGGAGGTAAGCCATCGTTATCACTTGGATTGCATAGTGTTTCTGATACTAAATTGCAGAGAGTCTACAAAAAACTATAATATTAGCTTCTGTTTCCCAGATTTTGTGGTCGTAAATTAATGCCACAAAGTTAAAGTTACCATTTTGCATGCAAAGATTATATCTTTGAGCTAAATTATGATAGTGGAACAGATACAAACTCTATATTTGTAAGGATTGTTTCAGTATTTGTTGCATTATCATCTAAAATTTTTAGTTGGACGTGATGAACATAATATGGTTTTGTAGGAGTAGCTAACCTTTCCATATTGGGAAGTGTTACATGATCGCCAGTCCTTGGCAGGGAGTGGTAAAAAAGAGCTTGCTGAATGTTAGTATTATTATCTGCATGTACATAGTGAATTAAAATGCCGCAAAGTTCCAGAAACATATTGTGTTTCTTGTAGCACACCTGAATTTCATTTGTTTACTCAATATCTTCATTGATTTTATAATTTTCAGGTGGTTCCTCAATTATCATGTCCAATTGCTCTACTTTCATACTACAATCCAGTACAGAGAATTGGTCAGGGCAGATTCATTTCGATGATTAAGGATTGTGGTGTGCATGGTATGCTTAACTCTAATTTATTCACGTTCTAAGTATTACATTAAATTTAGCAAAAATTGATGAGGTTTACAACAAATTCTTTTCCTATAGATGGAGAATAAGCTGTGTGCTAATTTTACAATACTGCTTCAAACCTTGAGCATGTATATCCGATACACATATCCACCTTTTTTCAAAGAAAAAAAGAAAAACAGTCCTACAAACTTTTGATGCCTTTGTTAGTTCATCTGTTTAAAGATATCTATTTGCAGGACTTATTGTTCCGGACCTTTGTTTTGAAGAAAGCGTGAGCTTGAGGAAAGAAGCTTTTAACAAGAATATTGAAGTGGTAGGTCTCTTCCTAGTACTTAATTCTGTGCTTGACATGTAGACTTAGAATACTCAATTTAGTACACATCTTACATCCTTCATGTCTGATTCATATGTTTGTGCTTCACATCTAGTGGAATACTATGTTTCCAAAGTCCATATCCGTACTACTATAGCTTCTTGCTAAGTAGCTTACCTATATTGCGTCAATATTCACCATAATGAGCACAGAAATCAAGATATTGGGTTTCTGTACTGGCCCAGTTCTGGACTTGCTATACCTCAGCACATTAGAATTCACTTGTATGTTTGGTCTAAAAGAAAGATGTCTAATTTGGGCCAATGCTGACTTTGGTCTGGAAGTTTCGAATTCAGCTTGGGCTTGGGCAGGCCATGGTCTAGCCATAGCACAGTTCGTAGACACTCTTCACACTCTAGCAGGGATATTTTTATCATTTGACAATGTTGTTAATAACTATAGCTTAAGAAACACTAGGAAAAATTACTGGTCTTCTCGCAATTAGTACCAATCAATGTATGAATTAGCTATTGAACTTTTTCGTTTTTTTGGTTTTACATTGGCATTAACTTAGATGCAACCTTTCCAGTTCCAATTGAGATTCGATTTACCAGCTACCATGCCTTACTAGAAATTTGTTTCATTTCTAGTTCTGTTTATCCACAAATAATACTTACTGGTTACTATGTGTTTTCCATAAAGGTACTGCTTACTACACCTACTACATCACAACATAGAATGAACGCAATAGCTGATGCTTCAGAAGGATTTGTGTACCTTGTGAGTATTCTTATTCATTTCATAAATAATACTTTCAGTTTTGGCTATAGTTTCAGACATAGCTTTGGAATCAAATGAAATGAGATTGCATAGTTTTTGATGAACAAATCTGATTATGCTCAATAAGATTTGTCATACCAACTTTCACATATGTCGTCAATTTCGTAACCTGTACCATGTTGCTCAGTTGGTAACTTGGTTCAATTTTTTAACTAATTCGATACTTGAATAGGTAAGCACTAATGGACCTACAGGGATACGGTCACAGGTGAATTCACAAGTGCAGTTTCTCCTAAAGCAAATCAAAGAGGTTCTATTCTCTCTCTCCATTTTTATTTCTTATTGAAATATGACTTGTTCATGAGACCCTTGATTTTAAGACATGGCATGTATCATTGGCTACAAGCAAAGATGATTTATCATTTCATCATCTACATTAGAAATCAAAGCAATAAATGAAGAAACAAAAATTATAAAATTTCCAATGCTATCATTTTCCTTGTTTTCAAGAAATGGTTTTCATAGCTTTCTACATTTCAGGCAACGACAAAACCTGTGGCAGTTGGCTTTGGGATTTCTCGACCAGAGCATGTCAGACAGGTTGGCAATAATCAAAATATTGATTTACAAGATTGATTTTTTGACAATAACTCCTGTTTCTCTAGTCTAAATTTCTGGAATATTACAGCTGTCGAGATGGGGAGCAGACGGCGTCATTGTGGGCAGTGCCATTGTCCGGCTCCTAGGTGAAGCTAAATCTCCGGAAGAAGGACTAAGACATGTCGCAAACTTTGCAAAGTCCCTCAAGGCTGCTGCACTCCACCAATTCCACTTGGATGAAGGTCATTTCCAAACCCCCATTATGCAATCCCCCAGGTTCAACTACTGCTTGTACAGGGACTAGCCCCCCATTTATTTTAGTGCTTCCTTGGAGGTAGGCGTTCCATGCAAGTAGAGTCACTGCAACATGTAACTGGAGTTGCCAGAGATGGGAGTTAATCTTGCTCATTGTAAGTTTAGGTAGGAAGTCCTGTTCACATGTTTGGTCAACAAGTGGGGTGCCATGGTCATTTTCGGAGGAGAGTGGTAAGAATGTTGTTGTAATTTTTCTATGTATATTTTATATATTTTTTCAATGTTAATAAAATTTGAATAGTGTTTGGTGATTGGCGGAGCTTATATTTGATCAGTTGAACTTTTGTTATCCAATTTGGAACTAAGCCCCGAGGTCGTTTGAAGAGATGAAAATCATATATCCGTCTGTGACAGAACTCAAAACTCTTCAATTCTCCATTAGGTGGGTTTGGGGGCAAAGCAGACAACCGGAATCCGAGGAAAGCTAAACGAATCCTCAACCCTCCATTGAACACCATCAATCTTGGATAGAATTCGAACTCTTAACCCCCGAGTAGTAGAGTTAACAACCGAACACGTAGAAGAGCCGAAAACCAGAATCCGAGGAGAACTCCCGATGGATAAGATAACCCAGGGGAAGCGGGTCCGGTATGCTTGACTGCCATGTAGATATTGCGTGGCAATGGATGAGGATTGGATTTTTTTATGAAACAAATAAATTGCATATACCTCCTTACAAATTATCAAAATTACGTTCAGTTACTCGTAAACTTACAAATTGCACAAACTTCTTTGATCATTTGTTAAGTTGCAAGACCTTCTTCGCTTCAAATTTTCCATCAAATAAACCATTATTTATTTTGATGCCGTTAAATCCTATGAAAATGGCAAAAATACCCCTGCAGCCTATAAAAAAATTAAGCTGTAAATAAGCTTTTGGATGAAGATAAAGATTTAATCAATAGATTTGATCTCCAATGGTTAGATTTTATATCACACCAACGATTGATAAGTAGCGGAAGAGCTAGGGTTTTTAGCTCAAGGAATAGACAATACCGTCAGACGGGTGTTTCGGAGTTTCTTGAGCTTCAGTTAGAATCAAAGGTGTTTTTATTTTTGGAGTGGGAAGAATTTTGACTTTCAGGTGAGCAACAGTGGTTCTCCATTTGATTTCAAGTAAGTTTCTTGCTTCCTGATTAATCTAATCGATATCTATGATAATTTAAAATTGCTACAGAAACCTAGAGAAATTCTAAGTGCGATTGTTGGAGGTAGGCGAGAGAGCTATAGGTAGAGGGTGAGTAAAACCGGTTTATCGTATTGATTTTGCATATTTTAGAATTGGAATCGAAATCGTACCGGTTTGAGTTAAGAATCGGTTTTTCGGCTCCGATTTTGAACCGATTTTAAATCGGTATACCAATTTTTTAAATTATTTATTTTACATTAAAATTTTATAAAAATTTAATTTTAGATACACTAATATACAAATTACCAAAAATTTTATTTTATTTATTATAATCCTATAAAGATATAAATTTAAATATATTATTATATATAACAAAAAAAGATTATATTTAAAATTTTTATATTATAATAATTATATATATATTTTTTAATAATTAGTACGGTTTCGGTAAACTGATTTTTTATAAAATATAAAACTGGAATCGGAACCAGATTTCGGTTCTATCAAAATTAAAAATCAGAATCGCACCGGTTTGCTTTGAGAACCGATTTTCTAGTATGGTTCTCAATCGGTACAGTTCGGTATACCGATTTTTCGATTTTTTTACTCAACCCTAATTATATGCAAATTTGCTAGTTTTATGAAAAAAAATTGTGATTTTTTTATTAAATTATAGATATTATCCTCTGACAGAATAAGAGACAACACCATAAGTTAAGGAATCAATGGAATATTTTACTTATGCAAAGGCAGATGGAGAGTTTGATATTCATCTAAGTCTAAAACTAAGGAAATAGGATTTTATAGAGACCCTCATTGTAATATTTTTTTTTTTGTAATTTTTTGGAAAGTAAAGGCGATCTTCATGTTTCACTGGGTTGTTGCTTTTGTCACACTCACAAACGATCGAACAACATAACTTCTTCAGAAAAATTAATTGGAGAAGATGGGTGAATAGAAATCCTAAAACATGTGGGATTTGTTTGGGATGGAAGTGTATATCGCTTCCAATACCTCCTATATATATATACCTATATATTACATTCGGAGTTTTTTAATTTTTCACAATCCTAATTTAAAATTAATCCGAGATTTGACACCAAGCTGCACAATAAAAATTTTCTTATGCTGACCGTAAATTAAGGAGATATATATAATTTATAGAATTTTGAGAATTTATAAGGGGATATATGCAATATATATATATATATATAAAAGGCAAAATGACAATCGAAGGCATTTGACTCGGGGCCCCGCCATTGTCTTGGAATAGCCCGGCTGGTTCGATTCTATGGGCTCTACATGTTCACGGGCCATGGAGGCTCCGCCCACAAAAATCTAGGCTTAGGTTTCTAGGGCTTATCAAGGGCAAAATCAAATTAAAATTAATAAAATTTTTTTTATAAACTATTATTATTTTAATTAAAATTAATCTCATAATAATTTAAAAATCGCAAAACTAATTAAGTTTTATAATAATTTAATTTAATTGGATTCTGTTTTAGAATCGGGTCACGCCTTGATCCCTGGAGTCTAAATCGGAATCCTAATTGACCACATAATCCGCAAAATGTCCCCCTTTCCAAAATCATGATTGCAAACCGAGAATTGTCTCCCCAAAAAAAGGATGTTTGCCAGTAACAACCAAGTCAAATTGGCAAACAAGACCCAGAATTTTTTTTTTAAAAAATTAGAACCTAATACTCGTCGCAGTGAAACGCCAAAACAAAAACACAGTTGGTAAACGGAACTGGACAGCCAACGTATATGCAAGTATCATTTTTGGAGGGATGTCAGTACAATTTTGCATATTTGGAGGGATATATGCTTAAAAAACCATCTTGAAAAGGAAGGGATTTCCAAGCGGATAGGAGTAAAGCTGGCAATCTAACCCATTAGACTTCCAAGGAAAAAACAAAAAAAAATCAGCAACCATATGACTCGCGTATTCAATAGCAACCTTGAATTAAATATCCATGAAAAATATCCCTCTTTTCCTGACCAGAGAGAACCCTAGCAACTACCGACTAATCCTTCCACAAAAATATATTCATATAAAATAAAATGAGAAAAAAAATCTCAAATATATTCTGAAATAAAAACAGCATTTCGCCACTAACGTAGAAAGCAGGATAAAACAACAATGGGTTAGGATTTGCTTTTCTTTTTTTATTAATTTATGCAAAAAAATTTTAATTTACCGTAATTAATTAAAGCATATATTAGCGCACGTTTAATTTAATTATCTAGGTTGACCAACTAATTAATTTATGAAAATTTTTTTAGAGACAATCAAATAGTTAAAGCGACGGAATTGAACTGTTTTGTGCATTTTAATCGCAAACGCATTTCAACACGTGACATGACAAATAGATTTGTGAAATGTTCAGATTTTATTGTAATTAGCACCACGGTTCGGCGTTTCGGCCGAAGCGATATTTATCGTTTCGGTTTAGGGTTTCGTCGTCGCAGCAGACAGCATGGCGGCCGCAGGCGTGGGCGGGTGCGTGCAGGTGCGGGCGAGGGCGGCTACGGGCGACCGCGGCCGATCGCGGGCGAGGGCAGGCGGCTGCGGGCGGGGCGGGCGAGGGCGGCTGCGGGCGACTGCGGGTGAGGGCGGGCGAGGGCGGGCACTGCGGGTGACTGCGGGTGAGGGCGGCGTGCTCGGGCGGCCGGCAGGCCGCGCGGGGCGGGCACAGGGCGGTTGGGGCAGGCGCAGGGCGTGCGGGCCGGCCATAGGGCGTGCGGGCCGGCCACAGGGAGCACGGAGCCGCTGCAGGGAGCGCAGGCCGTCGGCGGCGAGCGCAGGGCGCATGCATGGCGAGCTCGCCGCGTGCATGGCGAGCGCAGCGCGCGTGGGGCGAGCTCAGCGCGCGCGGGGAGACCGCAGCGTGCGCGGGGCGAGCTCGGCGTGTGCAGGGCGACTGCAGCGCGCGCAGGGCGAGCTGAGTGTGTCGGCGGCGAGCTCAACACGCGCGGGGCGGGCACAGGGCGGTCCGGGCAGCCGCAGGGCTTGCGGGCCGGCCGCAAGGAGCGCAGGCCGTCGGCGGCGAGCGCAGGGCACGTGCATGGCGAGCGCAGCGCGCGTGAGGCGAGCTCAGCGCACGCAGGGAGACCGGATGATTATATTTTTTATTTTCTATTTTATGTTCATAAATACTAACAATTATAAGATAATTATTTTTGAAACAAATAACGGCAAATCCAGACGATTATATTACAGTTCCAGACCAAGTGACATTGCAAGCAGGAAGAATAATTATGTCAATTCTTCGTCAAAAACTTATATTTTATCGTAAAATTATTCCACATTCGGCATATGATCTACTTGGACAAGCCTTAATTGAGTAGGCATTACAAGACCGTGGAAGAGTCAATGATCAAATTTATCTGCCCTCTCAACAAGGTTCACTTCATGCTATCAATCAGCGTCTTGCCGCAATTTCCCCTGAGCACTTCGCACAGTGTGATATTTATTTTTCATAGGTTATTGGACCACTTTTACTATGTGTTGTCAATCAATATGGTTATCATTTTCATTTTGGACTTTCGATGTATGGTTATACTCCAGAACCATTGCCACGAGATCGCGCTGAGCTAGTTGTTCTGGCTCGTATGCCTACAAATGCTCGTCCGGATCATCCAGGTACTGAATTTGTAATTCCACACCTAGATGTTCCAAACTCAACCGATGATGACTATGATGATTAGTTGTATTATCTTAGATTTTATAAATTATGTATGTGTGAAATACATTTTAATGAAAAGTTAAATTTGCTTATGTTAATTTTTAAATTTTAATTATATTCATATTATTTCTTGTATGTTTTTTTAATACACTAATATATATTAAAACTAGACAATATCAATGACTAACTATCAAAATTAATTTTAATTAGCTTAAATATTATTTGAAATTATTGTAAAATTAAATATAAATTCATTCATAATTTTCCGAATTTTTTCAAATTTTTTTTAATATTTTATCGTATTTTTAATTTGAAGTCAAAGTACAGTCAAAGTATAGTCAAACTTTGGTCAACGCCCAATTAATAATTTAAAAAATTCTTTTGGCCGAAACCGAAACGGCCGAAACGGCCGAAACGTATCGGTTTCGACCGGTCCCGAAATCGAAAACGAAACCGAAACACAAAACCTTGATTAGCACATTAAAATGGTAACTAATAACTGATTTGAGACCAATTCTTATCTAAACGTGGTAACCAATCATTATAAAAGTCACAACAACGGGATCTACTTCATGGTCCCCTCTGTTCCCCTCAAATTGGACCGCATTTTGGCTTCGGATTCAATCCAATCCGATGCGAGGTAAGCCACCCTTCTGAACGTCTCCGGAGGCAGCCAGCCATCTTCACATGCCCCTTGTCTAAAAGCAAAGAAATAGGCTCATCGGTCATCACAATCAGAATTAATTTTCTTTTTTGATGTTTATACTTTAATTTCTGATTATTAGTTGGTACTTGTTCGTCCAATCTGACATCAAGACCCCAACTTACGTTCATGAATTTAAAAATTTTAAGTGGTAAGTCATCCAATAGTAAGATTAATATAATATGTTATCTGTTTTCCATTTAATGAGTGTTAAAATGCTATTTAGTATTTTAAAATATGACATGTCTCACATCTTGAATTGAAATTTTTTTAAAAATAGATAATCTCGTTTTTAAATAAACCTTTAATTTAATTCTAAATTTAATCAAAATTAATTAGTTTGATTTAAAAAGAAATCATTCCGACCAAAACTTTCTCTTAAAATTTCAGATCGGCCACGCGTACCAGCCTGACGGGCCACAAACGAAGGCCAAAATGCACCGACCCAGCCACAACTTTTTTCCAAATAAACAATAATAAAAAAAAAAAAAGCAGAAAAACGAAATCCAAAGTCCAAGGGTATTTTAGGAAATCCGCCCCGCCTCCGTGGACTATATGAGGCCCCACCCTCCGGAGGAGGAGGAGACCCCCACCGAGATATATCCCCGAAGCAGCAGGCATGGAGCGCGTCTTCTCCATCGAGGAGATCTCCGATCCTCTCTGGGCTTCCTTGCCGGCGGCTTCGTCCGCAGGAGGCGGAGGACTTGGCGAGGCGATGAACCGGAGCCCCTCCGAGTGGCTCTTCGAGAAGTTCCTGGAGGAGGCGGCCGTCCCCGGCCGCCATTCGACGGATAAGAGGAGGGAGGGAGGCGGGGGTGAAGAGGTGGCGGAGATCAAGGGGATCGGTGGTGGGTATGCTTGTCCTAGTCCTGCTGCTGCTGCTGCTCTAGAGCAGAAGGCGGCGGAGACGCCGGAGAAGATGGATCCGGCGGAGTATGCTGTGCTGCTGAAGCAGAAGCTCGATATGTATTGTGCTGCAGTGGCTATGTCGCGGGTATGGTTCTGATATTTTTGAGAACTTTAGTTTCTCTTGTTTCTTCATTTCCTTTTTGTTTATCATGTTCTTGTTCCTTTTGTTTTGGTTAATTTTCGATTTTTAATTTTTAATGTGGAATTCTACAGCGTTATTTTTACCAAGTAGTAGGTTGAATATGTTTGGCTGGTCCCACGTATACTCGAATTGTTAGAACATTTGAATGATAATTAGAGGTTTTAAGCTGATGGTGATCGGTGAAGCATAGAAAAGAGTTTGGCAGGAAAGTTTTCAGGGATACAATAATGTTGAATAGGAAGGTGGAAGCTGCATCTTAGCTTTGAATTGAGAGAGATGATGGTTTGGATATGCTTGCTTCCACGGTTGAATTGGCTGGCTTGTTTTGGATTTTGGTGAGATATGGGGAAGGCAAAAAAGTTTTATTGCTTTCTTTTTCTTGTGATTACTTCGTTTTATCTCTTGTGAACTTTTCAACATTGGTCAAATCTTCAAAAAGTGATAAACTGGGCCATGTGTGGGAATTTTATGGCTCTATGTGATTGGGCCATTCTCCAAACTGGTTGGGCTCGTCACAAGTGTTATTGGAGCCTAACTCGTGTGCAAGTGTGGGAGAGGGAAGATACACCATATTGACATGTATAAAGCATGGATTATGTGTATTAGCCATGAAGGTGTTTGGTCCTGTCAAGTGGGCCCCTCAAGTATGCATCTCCGACCACAATATGGTCCATTTTATAATAACCAACAGGGACATACATTCTAACACTTATGAGATTAGTATAAGACCACTAAGTGTATTCCATGCTTGATATCACAAAAAGAATGACTGGTCAATCAAACAAAGGGAAGAAAAGGGATGAGCTACGCCATGCTGGATTTTTTGAGCAAAATGTATTTTTTTGAATCTAAAGTGAATTTCAATAGAATATTTGGATCTTGCTACTTGCATTATGATGGGTTCAAAACCAACTGCACAACATCATGCTGTTTAGCTCTTCTGAGTTTGTTATACTGAATCAGCCAAAATTGGTTTTCTGTTGGGCCAAGCATGGGCCTGGCATAATTTGGATATGTACACATAAGTTTGCCAATTTGTTCGCTTCCTGTTGTACACTATACAGCATAAAAGGCAGTTGCCCATCTGATGATCTGTTTATTCTCTTAGATCATTGATGACCCTGGTCTCATAGCCTTTAACAACTCACTTGTGCTGGCAATTATTTTCCTTGAACCAATTTTACGGAGAAGAGACTAGTCACTTGCTCTTGCATAAATTGAAGGCTTGTTGTTGACTCTAATTGCTTTTTCTCATCTATGGAAAAGAGTTCATTTGCCTACAAAATAGCATCCTATTTTTTTGTCATTTGCTGGCAGTTCTTGTATTTGTTCTTAGAATTACATTTCTTTCTGACTGATTTCAAAACATGGATATACCCTATGGTTCATATGAATGTACAAGACTTGTGTAGAACCAATATTACCAACCTAAAGACTGATTTTTTACCATATAGTTGATAGCTATTTCTATCCTTGTAGAGACATATCATATACTTTTTTTAATACTATTGCACTTATTATAGAGTTTGGTTGCTGGCCATGAGGTGGTCAGGTCCTTATTGAAATGTTCTGCTTTAATTTCTATTTACTTCTATTATGTTAGCATATTTCTAGTCTTAGACTGCATAACTATTTCATTTGTGGATCAACTTTTGGTTTTAGGTATATGATATGTGTAAATAGAATATTGATCCTGTTTCTTATTGTGTAGGAATAGGATTCTTGATGATTGTTTGTCCCATCTATCCTTATGGTTACCATTGTTCTAAAATGCCTACAGGCGATTTTAAATGTTCAGAAAATTCTCTTTAATGCATTTAACGATGTCATCTTGATATATGTTACAAATTCTGTTGAAAAAATTAATTATATTTGCATTTGACAACAATTACGTCAGAGAAAAAAGGTGGTTAACCATGACTTGCAAAATTGCAGTTCTTCGTCACCAGACATTTTTGGAAAATGACACTTGACCAGTCCTTTCCATAAAAGCTTTTATTTCATGTGTAAACAATGTCCATGATCCTTTTTCTTTTCTTATGATCCATGTCCCAAATATCCCCAATTGGCAAGCAGGGTTTACTACCTAAAAGCATATTTTTAGTCTTTCAACTAATCTGCTTGCACTGTACCTTCTTTTTGGGTTGATGATAAATTTTCCATGGATCCTACAAACCTACTCAGGTGTGGCTCGGAAATAAAGAATCTTTTACCTATAATATTTCATCTTATTTGTCCCTTTGACTACCTCTCTTCTATTTCAAAAAAATGGATGGGGAAACCAGGTAGTTGGACATGAACAAGGGACTCGAGTGTCTCCATGCTCAAGAGCATTACTGACATAGCTCACTCATCCTCGTTAGCTGGGTGGTACATGCTCATGGATATGGGAAAGAAACTGAGAAAAATGTGTAGTGATCTTATTGATTTGAAATGTTCAGTTCTTATGTCCTAGATAAGCTGAACAATTTCTATGAGAAAAATTTAACAACATTGAAATCCTTTTGGGTTTTTTGGCAAAAAGATGGGAGATAATCTTTTCTGATTTTCTAGCATTTCCTGTTTTCAATACTAACTTGAGTGATTTGGACTTTTGCGAGTCTAATCAATATTGGGTTTTGGGGCTTTTTATTTGCATTGATTTTTATTTTCATGTATTATCTTATATCAGGTCTTTGGTTATCCTGAGAAGGAGCTATACACTTTCATTGGATCTGTTTCACATTTAGTTCACTTAATGGGTTTTCCAATTGCCGAATGTAGATACATTTTTTGATGATCAGCCGAAGTTCCTAATAGTCAGCCTTGCAAGTTTGGGTGTGGAAATTCTAGGATTCTTACTCTTGTGACAAAATATACAAAAGTTCAAAGTTTGACATTGAGCATTGATATGAATTTACTTGTACATAAGCGTTTAACGGCATTTGAATTTGTTTGCGAATTGTGAAAATTCATCATGCAATGAAACCTTGGGATTAGTCAGCCTTGAGCATTGATATAAATTTACTTGTACATAAGCGTTTAACGGCATTTGAATTTGTTTGCGAATTGTGAAAATTCATCATGCAATGAAAACCTTGGGATTAGTCAGCCTTATGCAGGTTGAAAACTTTGAACAATACCTAGATGCTTGTCTTCTGTTGCTGTACTTTTCAACCTTGAGAAATATATTTACCTTTCTTCAGATAAAGATTTTGTATTTCATTGTACCACTGAATAATCTTTTATGATTATACTATTCTTATGCAATATACTACTTTGTTTTCTGAATCACATCCAAGGACCATCATATGTACTAAAAGTTTGATAAAACCTAAAGTATATCCATATGCATTTTTTTAATTCATTTCAAATATACCAATAATGAAGTGAAATAATTGGTATGCTTCTTGGTGTCCTCAAAACAGTTTATTAGCATTTTCTGCAGGGTTCTAGCATAAAGCCTCAGGATTCTCCTTTAGCTGAGACCAGCTCACAGGCTTCTCATACTCCCCAAATTGGTCCTCAAGCTCCTGTAGCTACGGGTATACCTATTTTGAAATGCATCATGTTAGCTTACTACAACTAATTACAAATTTGGTTTAGAATGATGCAGGCTTATTTCCTTATAAGTAAAATTATTGTGTCATTATCAACTTGTTCTAGCAATTCATTTTCTTCCCAACATCTAATTATCTGAAGGATCTGAATATGAATGCATATTCGACACAGAACAACTTGATCCGAGCAACAGGTTGAAGCTGAACTTTACTCATTAGTGGATAATCCTTGTGATCCTATCTTTCTTCTTAAACTGATATCATTGCTTTATATGGAAGTATGACGGATGCATTAAATGATGCGTGTGTGTATATATATATATATATAGAGAAGTCATTTCTGGTGTTGGCCATACTCCATCTGTTGGGTACTCTTTGTTGAAGGTGTGTTTTGTGTGGTTTCACCCGAATGGATCCTACGCCTGAACCAAACTGAATTAGTCTGTTGCATATTTTTGGAATTGAAACTACCTGGTTGTTGGTTTTTAGCAAAATCTCAACTGAATGAACAACCAAATTCGGTTCTTTTGTATCTGAATTTTGACCTAAATATATCTGGGCGGTTTAGGTTGGATGTAATATCTGAACACAATTTAATCTGATTTCTTGTGATAATTAGGCATTACAAGCAAAAATAATAAATACAATTGGTGGTATTACAAGCAAGCAAAATAAAAAGCAAGAAAAAACTGTAAGATGTTAATCTTACATTATGATAACAAATAGACAAATATGTAATGATAATTGTAAGATGTTCTTGTCCACATTTTCGTAACGGGCCATAGACTTTGATTGCCCTAGCTGCACCATTTTGTCTAATGTGGTTTTAGTACTCTTTTATTTTTTATGTAACTTTATTATGTCATGACATTTAGCACAGTGGACAATTTTAGCTTGCTTCTGCTTGAAATCTACTGCAGTTATGATTTGATTTTTCAATTGGTTTAACCTTGCCATTACTATTTCTAGTCTGTACATGTATGTCTAATTTGTATAGATGTCTAATGTTGGGATACCTTAAGTTCCTTGTATAGTACTAGTTTGAAGCACACATGGCTCACAAGTTTTCCCTCATATTAACATCATTTAGTTTAATTTGCTTCTGATAATTGATTGGAGCAAAAATTTAGCTTCATTGTTGATATTCATAATGAAGTTGTATGAGTAATGGAAGTCCAGTGCATGACCTTCTGCTAAGGTATGGTCTGGGGTGGGTTTATCTCTGCAGCCTTATTGCATTATGGCCCTATGTAGCTGCTTTCATGCTTCTGCTCTCCAACAACCACCCTCATGTCTTCAAGCTTAGTATTTGTCGAATTTTCCTCTTTGTAGGTCAAAAATGCTGTGTATAGAATTGGTTAGAAGGCTGTTTCAAATTATGTTAGCATCTTAGTATGCATGTTTTTGTTGCATATTTTAAGTGTTACAATGCTAACTGTCTACTCCAATACGTTGGTGGCTCTTTTGTTAGACAAGGGAGGTGGTGGACCTATTGGAACTCCATCTGTGCATGCTGCACAAAACTTCATAATCCAAGGTAAGCCTGCTAATAGTGGTTCATCAAGAGAGCTATCAGATGATGATGAAGTTGAAGGAGAAGCGGAAACAACAGAAAATTTGGACAATTTGGACCCTGCTGATGCAAAACGTGTAAGGAGGTAACTGTACCTTTTAGTGATATCTGATAAAAAATCAATTTCTGTTGTATCAAAGTATATGATGATGCTAGCTTGCTTCTTCAAATTTTCACATGCTTAAAGTTCTTTAGAACTTCCAATATGAAATAATGACTGGAACTAGTCTTCTATCGTGGAATTTAGGCTGAATCCTACTGTCTTCCCCAAATTGAAAGCACACAATTCAGATTCTTCTACAGAATTTCAGATATCCTTGAACTAAAAATTACATAAATGAACAATTTACATCGCTACAACTATGACAACTTCATGTTAGGCCATCTTAAGATTCAAAATTTTCTTTTGATGCAATCTACAATCAAATTTTTGCACCACTATTCCTGAAATAGACATGTTGATACCCACAAGGGGACGCTAACATGCCTCATGGATATTTTTTACTTTGAACACTGTTCAGTTTGTCACCATTAACAATTAGGTAGGTGATCTCAAAATATGTCTAGTTTTCTTTCTAGATATGTTACCGGTGGGGATCTAACTTGAATGATGATTGGGATTGCTTTCGTCAAACTTAACCTTGTAGGAAATATGTATCCCTCAGTCCTAGTTCCTGTTTGTGTCCTATAAAATCCAATTACATCTAGCAGAATCCAATTATTGTGTTTATAGGCTACACCTTCTATCTTGTTTTCTAGTTGATGTTGTAGATTAGGCTATATGCTATTCTGACAAATGATACGTCTCAAAGGATGCTCTCAAACCGGGAGTCAGCGAGACGTTCTAGAAGACGAAAGCAGGCACATCTAAGTGAGCTTGAGGCACAGGTTTGGCAGTTCATTCTCTGTATCTAAGTCAGCATTATGAAGTTTCAGCTAATAAGTTCAGAGACATGTTATTGCATAGGTTTCACAACTAAGAGTTGAGAACTCGTCATTGCTAAAACGCCTTACCGACATAAATCAGAAATACAACGAAGCTGCTGTTGACAACAGGGTTCTAAAAGCAGATGTGGAAACATTGAAAGCTAAGGTAATGTTCACATGTTTTGGTTATTCTTTTTTAACTTGTATGTTAGTAGTTCATAAACAGAAAGCTGTTTATACTGTAGCAGGGGAAAGGATGAATTTATATATTAAAATAAAAGTAAAATACGTGATTTCTCAGTGGTCACATCTCACCTTTGCTCCCTTCTTTTTTTGAAATTTATGACCTAATTGATTCCTAGCTAGCTGCTTTGATAACCTTGATCTGATTATTGTAATTAACTGGTACCTGCATTAATAGAAGTTGCATGTAATTTACTCTAGACATGCTTTGCAGGTGAAAATGGCTGAGGAGGCTGTGAAGAGAATAACAGGTGTGAATCCGATGTGTCCAGCCATGTCAGACATCTCATCAATCAGCATGCCCTTCTCTGGAAGCCCTTCAGATGCAACTTCAGATGGTGCTGTTCCTATCCAACAAGACATCAGTCACTATTTTCAGCATACGCAACATGAACAAGGGATGAACACTGACCTTTCTGAGACCGATCCTGCTGCTCCACCAGTTCAGGGTTCTGGTGGCACTATCTCTGGTGAAAAAATGGGAAGGACTGTCTTGATGCAGCGTGTGGCTAGCTTGGAGCATCTCCAGAAACGGATCTGTGGTGGCTCGAGCTCGTGTGGGTCTGGTCAGTGGGATGCTGTTGCCGGATGCAAGCAAGAAAATTGTGCCAAAAATAAGCAGAACCAGGTATAATGAGAGCCATGAACTGCTTTCCTTGTTTCCTTTGCGATCTAAATACACATTGCATTATTATGCATGTTGCTAAAATTTCTGACAGTGGGTAGTCTTTGTGTTCAAGTTTAGTTGCATTTTGCCAAAAATGCAAGATTTATGTAGCGCCATATATGAGCAATGTTTCCAAAATCTTACCTTGTAAACAAGTCCATAATCAGTCTTTGTAAAATGTGATTGGAGAATTATGCCATATAAAAGGCTGACTTTTTTTTTTTGCTCTTTATTGTTCTCCATAGATTCAATCTGGAAGTGCTTATAGTTTTGATCAAATTAGTAATATCTTCAGACGGTATATAGGCTATAAAGATTTCCAGAGCAGGATTGATTTCTCTAGTTTATTTATGCTACGAGATGTGTTTATGTGTATGACGTGGTATCCAACCATAAGCAGAACTGCAGGGAGGACGACCAAAGCCATGTCCCTTGTGTTCATTATTTTTGCTTATTTGCTCCAGATTTCTCGAAGAAATATTACCAATTACCTCGTGGAAATTTTCAAGTTCACTAAAAAGCCTCTCTTGACTCTTGACTTTGGAAATTACCAATAATCTCGCTCTTTCATTTTTGCACATAATATTTGTTTGCAGAATGATAGCGAAATGTTTTTGAGTTCTACAAAAGAAGCTTAACAAGTTTAGAAACCATTGTACTTTTAAAGGGAGAGAATTCTGTGTTATTTACAATTGACCGCCTGCATCACTAGTATTTGCAACAAAGATTTAACTCTGTTTTAGCTTTTTTCATTGTAGCCCTCTTCCTCGTGATGCTGTTAACTAGAGCTTGGTATAGCGGTTAATTTGTTTAATCTAACGACAGTTAATTATCATGTTATTTCAAAAAGCACAAGACAAAAGGTCAAATAAAGAGCTTGAAGTTAATCAAAGGGGCTTTTACAACGAAAATGCGAGACAGCTGTTTTTGATGGATATCAATAATGCAGAGGCTCTCCCGCATATATCACAAAATTAAAGCAGCTATCTGCAAAAATTCCTACAAAACCTGGGAGCCACAAAGTGCGAGCAACCAGAAATACCTTGGAATGACGAAGAATTCCAGCAACAATTCACATTACATCACTAGGAGTTTCAGCAAAAATATTAAAAGGATTGCCTTGGAAATTCAAGCAAGTGATGTCCTACAAGAGTACAGCCCATGTAATGCCTGGCATCTTCATTATCTTTGTTTTTTCGTAGATTTTGAAGACTCCATCCAAATGTCCGACTAATACTTTCTTAAATAGGTAGAACCATGAGGAAAAGTTGGATTAGATCTCAGGATGTCAATCATAATGCAGTTTTTCTGGTTTTTAATCCATAATGCAATGCATGTGATCATACATGGTAGGGACAGAGTGATTCGGATGAACTCATTAGGTCAACAAAAGTTTTCAAAGTGTGTACTTATAAGGGAACCCAAAAAAAAAAAGGGCCATGAGAAGCTAGTTTTAGAAGTCATTATCACTATACAAATATAATAGGATGAAACTAAAAGATGCAAGCAAAACAGAGAGCTTGAAATGAGGCAAAACCTTCGCTTGTTTTCTTTGCTGATGCATATGATTCTAACAGCAATCATCCATATTTTACGCATAAACATTAAAGGGCTGCCTTGAAAATGCAAGCAAGTAATCTGCTACAAGAGTACAGCTCATATAATGTCTAGCAGCTTCATTGTCTTTGTTTTTTGATAAAATTTTGATTCTAAGGATTCCATCCAAATGTCTGACCAATTCTTTCTTAAATAGATAGAACCATGAGGAAAATAGGTATTAGATCTTGGAATGCTGATTTTCTGGTTTTTAATCCAGAGTGCAAATCCAATGTTGTGGTAGAACTGTCCCATAAATGTTTTCTGTAGATATCCGCGTTTTTTTTGCTTTTAATTAATCTTCATGGCAACTCCAAACTGACCCGTTTCATTGTGCTGATTATCTAAAACAGGAATTTTTCTACATTTCAAACTGATATTGTGAGTTGAAAATTCCTCATACTTCAACCTGAGATTACCCATTATCCTGAGCTGAAATTTTCTATTATTTTAAGATCAGAAATCCGTACAATTCAAGTTAAAAATCAAAAAAGCTTCTTTATTTCGGAACCTGTCCGACCCCCTATAAAACAGTATGGAATTGGAATAAACTATAGAATGTCTATACGTCAGGGTTCTAGCATATGGACTATACCGTACGTCTATACACCGGCATATAACATATATCACTGGCCCATGAAATAATTCATAGGCCAAATCTGAGTGGGTTCACCTTTTTTTAACCAAAAATATAAGTAAATTGATTCCACCAACTCTTCACCATGAATTAATCTTACCCATTAATTTCTACTGATTTACGCTCATCAAACAGCTTATGAAAATTTTTAGACACTTCAACCAAATTCGAAACTCCAACATCCTAGTATCAATGATCTAGACTTCCAAATTTTTAGTTAAACCTGCACCATTTATCAATTTGAAAAATTAATCCTACATTGATTATGCGAAAAATTTAGAAGTTGTACTATACCTATATAAATAAATTTACTTGCTCCTCCCTCAGAAATAAGAAAATAATTTGGAGATCAAGTGATTGGTTACAAACTCTTAAGTTATAAGTCATTAAAGCACAAGAGTTTAGGCTCTCACAAGATCAATCTGTGGGAGAATTGCTTCATGCGGGAAGACAAAGGTAATGTATAGTGTCACCTGATTTTTTTCTTTCATTCTTTTTTCTTTTCCTTTCTTGTTTTCTTTTCTTTTCTTTTGTGTTTACCTTAAATTCATATCTTAGAATTTATCTTTATTACTAGCATATAATTTTATCTATTAGAAGATTTATAGAGGGTTAGGGAGGGACCTTTGGCCTCTCTTATACCAAGACGGTGGGTACGTTTCCATAGTTTTTTTTTTTTTATTTTATTTGATACTGCACTTCACAAACTACCAAAATTTTCTCTTCTTTATCATAGGTATATGTAAAGGCAAGCCAAAAGCCACTAGGGCAAGTATATCATGCGCCTAGTAAAAAGATTCACACAACTATTATTGGAGATTTTGTGCACCTTGTAGATGGGTGACAAACTCTCAACAATATCCAATACAAAATTTCTGAGTAGACCTACAAAATATTAACCATGATAGGACATAGTTATGCGAGGTAAGTCTTCATGTTTATTTTCTTTTTAGATTTTCAATTTTGTTTTAGTTTTTGGTTGCTCCGTGAAGTGCTTAGTTATTATCTACTCCTTTTTTTTTTTTTTTTTTTCTTTTTTAAACTATTGGTGAGAAAAACTATGTTCAACCTATTTTTGGTCAAGTATAATTCTTATGAGGTCCTTTATTTTTGAGCATGGAAACTATCAAGAAATGATATTTGGACATAAGGTATGACTTAGGGTTTTACTATGCTTAGTTAGACTGTAGTAACTCTCATCTCAAAAGAAGATGAGCTATTCTCATTTTTTTAAAGAGACGAAAGGATTACACTCTACTAAATTTAGTTAGTAGGCTATATGGTCTCTTCTTAGCTTGGAGGTGTATGCAGACTTAGAATTGGCTATATAAGCAAGACACTCATTGCAGAAGAGATCATCGTGGCCAAGGGGAATGTGATCTTTGTGTTAATTGTACATCTTTTTTAAAGTAGATAATGAGTGAAACTTGGTGTACAGGAATGTCCTAACCTACTACAATATTATAAATAATAGAGCACTATTCATTTTGTAAAAAAACTAATAATCTCAATATAAATCCTATAATTAATGAAACTTGCTTGATAACCATGACCAATGAGAATATTGAGATGCACAATTTGGATCTTATTGAACTTATGAATCTTATTAGTCAAAAGTGAAATTTTGATAAGTTAGCTAAATTTATTGATATAAACCAACAGACCGTCAATAGGGAATCTTGCACATATAAATCTCACCTCAAGATGGCCCTATAAATCTTGCACATATAGAAACCCCATCTAGTAGGTAACCTTTGTCGATATAAGTGATTGAGAATCGAATATCACTAATATTCAAGAAATTATTTTCGCAAAAAATCTCACATCTTGCTACATCAATAGTGATTAATATCTAACTCCCTATTATCAACTTTTCTATAGGATTTAAGATGCCAAAATTTTGTCTCTATGATGAGACGAAAAATCCTAATCATCATATTATATGTTTTTATTTTGATACGTAGGGGTTATAAGGATAATGAACCTTTAATGATTCACCTCTTTCAAAAATCATTGAGCCTGAATGCACTCAATTGGTTCATTAGTCTTCCTCAAGAAAAGTTGTGATCCCTTAAAGCCATCTTTACAGTATTCAAATAACCCTATGCTCATCAAATAGCTCATACACCAAACATTATTAAGCTGACATTAGAGAAGATACGAAGTAGAGAATCTTTGTTGAATATGCCAATCAGTGAAGGGAGAAGGTCATGCGATCTCAGCTTCCCCTCATAGAGAAATAATAAATTAGTTTACTAATTGAAAATACTCTCCTTGATCTTAAAGCAGGTTTATTATCTTCTGATATTTGCTTATTTGATATATTGTATTAAAAGATGCACACATGGGAGAAAATTATGAGAATATGGTGCCTATATTAACAAAAGACTCTCCAAGAGAATGGGATAAAAGGTAATTGAAGGAGTCATTTCTAGAGACAAAACTTAGACTAATCAAATCTTAGCACCAAAACAAGGTCTCGGGTATTCGGAGTAGCAACCTCACCCTCCTCTAGTATAGTTGCCCAAAAACATGACACCACCCCAACCTCTCAAGAATACAGACATCTCCTCAACTTTCTCGAACACTTTACCAACCTACACGCACAACCTCCACCTAGCCAACCTCAGGATCCACCATGAAACTATCAAAATGTGCCTCTATCCAATAGTTATACACCACATGGTCTTCCTCCTAACCAAGCACGTCACGAGCCATGACAACAAGACTACCCCCCTACTTGAAACTATCCCTAACATCTTTGTTGCCCTTGTGGTGAAAAACCTCATACAATTTTGTGAATAGAAACCTATACTCCAGGTGTAAATTTTTCCTATTACTGTCCCTCTCATAAAACTCTAGGACATACTTTTGAATAATGTTTTATTTTAAAAGATATAACCTATTATATCAAAGATATAAATGCTATAGATTAGAATTTGGTTAGATCATATGTGAATAGAAATGGGTACAAAATATAATGGTAGTAAGTAATCAAACTTCTGTATACCCAATAATATCAGCTACATAGAAGGCATCTCCAAAAAGAGCAAATTATCCTTGGAAAACATGATAATTGGGTAATCTGAGATCATTGGGAAGGATTTCTTCTTCACAAGAATCCATCAAAAAAGAACAAAATACTTAAAAAAGATTCATACATTGAGAGGCAAATAGGAACCTTTTACACCTATAATAATACCTATGGTGCTATACTTCAGACGATGAGGATTATGATGCTTTAAAATATATTAATAAAAACTCATCACTTTACCAAAGCTACATTAAAGGGGAGAAAGGTAAAGAAAAACATATTGCTCCAATTAGAAACCAAGGGAAAATGACTAATATGGTGATTCCCATAAATAACTAAGAACCTATTGAACAGGTAATTGGAACAAGAAAGGAGTAGAATATATTAGAACAACTAGCAAATACTCATGCTAAAATCTCATTCCTAAAACTTATAACCAATTCTCCTAAGCATCGTGAAATATTGTTCACAACTCTAAAAGAAATAAAGCTTAAAAGTGATGTTCTCTCAGAGAGATTGGCTGCCATTTGCAAGAATATTTTCCAAAACCTTGCCATAACCTTCATTGATCAAGAATTACATGAGGCAGAGCTAAGAGATGAACTACTCCACATATCTGTTCAAGTAGAGACTATTCTGATCCATGCAATATTGGTGGACACAGGGGCCTTACTGAACATTTGCATGCTATCCACCTTGAAGATGATAAATATTCTAGAAGAGTAGATGCTAGAGCCTAACATTTCCATCCTGTTTAGGTAGTTTTTTTACAATTTGACCACCCCAAATTTGAGTTAGAGTTGGACTTCAAGCTTGATTTATGATGATTAAGGCCAATTTGAAATAAAAAATGGCTAAAAAATTGGGCCCAAAACTTGAACCAAGTCGCAATTGGACGCAAAATTCTTAACTGGTTGTGCAGTTCTATTTGGCTATGCAAACCCCTACCAGTAGTTGGATGTCCAATTCCAATTGAATGTCTAGTATTGTCCAACTGTGCAAATCCTTGCTTGTAGTCAACATCTATTTTCCAAATAGATGTCCATTTCAGATGCAATCTGCATAAATAAAAAAAATTCTCTTTGAATCTTTGGAAGAATCAACCCAATTTTGCAATAAGGAAGGTATAATTTCAGAATATTTCAAACTAAGATTCAAATATGAGGTCTATGTCAAGAATATATCCATCAAATCTTTGAATTAAATTAATTAATCACCAACTCCAACCCTATATAAAATGGGTTAGGGCTAACGAATTTGAGAGACTTTACACTTGATTCTTGGGGAGATTCTACATGAATAAAAAATGAATTTAGATGTCAATCTTTGAGGGAGTTCCATGAGCATTAAAGGAGGAGATCGTGCCATTAAGAAGGAGATCAAAGAGACATCATCAATACTAAGAGCTGTAAGGTTTCCTTCTCCTTTCTCTGTTTTTCTTTTTCACTTCACCCTCCTTTTCCTTGCCTCCCACAAGAGCTCTATCACTATTGCTGCCCCTGAGCCCTGCCCCTCCACACTCTTGCTGCTCTCCCAAGAAATGGCATTCTGCTGCCCATATTTAGACAACTGAATCCAAGAGGATCAGATGTCTGAATCCTGTTAGACATCTCTTTTGCTCCAACAACACTGCGGTCACCCATGGCCTTTTCATATGGTGGTAGATCTCGACTAATACCATGGCCACATGTGGCCCTTTGCATGACAGTGGACCTCCACCAATACTATGGCCACCCGTAGTCTAGAATACTGGCAAGTTTTCATCTCCACCATAGTCATCCGTGGTCTTGTTCGCCACCACGGTATCATCTTAGGACTTCCCCATCAAAGTCTTATAAGAAGGATCATCGATAATAGGCTGTTGGATTGACAATAGAGCAAGAATAAGAACAAAGACACTAGAATCAAACCAAATAAAATACAATAAAATACTCTCATAAATGGTCAAGGGATTGCCTGCGATCTCGTCTGACAACCAATCTGACTTAGAATGAGCCTATAGTCTTATCCAAAAGTTAACTAATTTAGGGCTAACCTACGGTTTCACCCAACAACCATCTGACAAAGGACTAGATTGTGGTCTCACTGGAAAGTTAGATAATTTAGGGCGAGCCTGCAGTTTCATTCGACAGCCAATCTGGCTTAAGGTCAACTTAGGGTCTTGCTTGAAAGTCAAATACTTTAGGGCTAGCCTATGGTCTTGTCTGATAATCAATTTGACTTAGAGCTAGCCTGTGGTCTCGCCTAAAAGTCCAATGATTTAAGGTCAGTTTGCAATCTCGTTCAACAACCAATTCGATTTACAACTAGTTTGCGGTCTTATCCAAAAGTCAAACAGTTTAGAATCAGCCTATAATCTCACTCGACAACTAATCCGACTTAGGGCCAGTCTTCAGTCTTACTTGATAACCAATTTGACTTAGGATCATCGCACAGTCTTGCCTGAAAGTTAAATAGTTTAGAATCAGTTTGCGATTTCGTTTGAAAGTTAAATAATTTAGAGATAGCTTGCAGTCTCGCCTGATAACCAATCTGATTTATGGTTAGCCTGCTACCTTACTCGAAAGTCAAATAGTTTAGGGTTAGCCTGCAGTCTCGTCCAATAACTAATTAACTTATGACGAGCCTACAGTCTCCTCCAAAAATCAAACAATTTAGGGCTAGTATGCAGTTTTGTCCAATAATCAATCTGACTTAGAGCCAGCCTACGATCTCATCCTAAAGCCAATTGAAACTTATGGTCAACTTGTGGGCTTGCTGTAACATCATCATGACAGCTTGAGAGCTCTCTAACCAAATCGATTAAATCGAACTCAGTTAGTGGAAATGAACAACATTAAATTGATTCAAAAGGATCATTAAATGGATCTAAACTAATCAAATAGGCTGAGACTCAAGTTGAGCTAGACTAAAAATTTAAATTGAGTTAATTCTAATCAAACTAAAACCCGAATCAGATTAGCTTGAATGAAACTAAATAGGGTCAAACTGAATTTCACCAGGTGTGCTAAATCTTTGGCAATACTCCAATACTATGAAAAATAGGTGATTTTACCATCCTAACATGAACCAACACTAATTCAAATAAAACTAAACTAGTTTAAATTGAGTCCCAATAGGTGCACTACAAAGTCTCTGTTAGTACTCTGAGACTTATTCAACTTGAGATTAATATTGATTCTCTACGGGTTATGGAATATCTCAAACAAAAAAAATTAATACCAATGTTTCATTGGCTATGGAAACACTTCAAAATCAAAGAAATTATCACTTACACCTTATTGTCTATGAAATTATTTTAAACTTATGAAGTTATCGCTTATGTCTCATTGGTTATGGAAATACTTCAAAATCAAAGAAGTTATCATCTACCCCTCATTGGTTATGAAAACACTTCAAACTCATAAAGTTATAGCTTATGCCTCATTGGATATGAAAACACTTCTGACTTATGAAATTATTGTTTACACCTCATTAGCTATAAAAACACTTCAAAATTAAAGAAGTTTATGGAAATACCTCAAACTCATGAAGTTATTGCTTATGTTTTATTGGCCATATAAATACTTCAAAATCAAATAAGTTATCATCGATGTCTCATTGGTTGTGGAAACAATTCAGACTCATGAAGTTATCTCTTATTCCTCATTGGCTATGAAAATACTTCAAAATTAAAGAAGTTATCACCTATGCCTCATTGGCTATGGAAACACTTTAAAATTAAGAAGTTATCATTTATGCCTCATTGACTATGGCAACACTTTAAACTCATCAAGTTATCACTTACACCTTATTGTCTGTGAAAATACTTCAAAATTAAAGAAGTTATCACTTACGTCTTATTGGCTATGCAAATACTTCAAACTTATGAAGTTATTGCTTATACCTCATTGGGTATGAAAATATTTCAAAATTAAAGAAGTTATCACCTATGCCTCATTGCCTATGGAAACATTTCAAACTTATAAAATTATTATTCACACC
The DNA here is from genome assembly GCA_005019695.1 of Trichopus zeylanicus subsp. travancoricus. NCBI lineage: Eukaryota > Viridiplantae > Streptophyta > Magnoliopsida > Dioscoreales > Dioscoreaceae > Trichopus > Trichopus zeylanicus. The sequence goes on from RXID01014501.1 coordinate 330,520, forward strand.
TTATTGACTATGAAAATACTTCAAATCAAATGAAGTTATTGCTTATACCTCATTAGCTATGGAAATACTTCAAATCAAATAGAGTTTTCATCAATCCTCATTGGCTAATGAAAACACTTCAAATCAAATGAAGTTATCACTAATACCTTATTAGTTAATGAAAATACTTCAAAGTAAGAAGTTATCACTAACATCTTATCGGCTAACAGAAAAACTTCAAACTAAAAAATAATCACCAATGACTTATTGGCTAATGGAAATATTTCAAACTAAATAAAGTTATCATCAATGCCTCATTAACTAACAAAAATAGTTCAAACTTCTTTTATCTCCTTTCATGTTCCACTAGACTATGCCATCAATATCTGTAGTCAAGAACCATCCAAATTAGATGTCACATGATCCAGTGCAGGGGAGTGGATTAACAACACACATCAAAGTTTCATATCCACTTTTTCTTTCTCTTTATTTTTTCATATTTTCTATGATTTCATGTTGAAATTGTTGCAGAAAATATCGATGTCCACCACAATTCACAATATAGAGGAAGAACAGAAAAGAAGAAAAGATAGCACACAGAGATATATGTGGGAAGACGATCCAGAGGATATTGTATTGATGAGGAAGAGAAAAGAGAAGATTACAACGACGGAGACGAAACTCCAATATCACCAACTCTCACTCTCTATTTTCTATCTCTTGAGACCCTTACATCAATGGTGTATTTATAGATGTGGCCTAATGATGTTTGAGTTAAAATAGAAAACTGACTCAAATAAGACTTCTACTAATTTAAGACTTCTAGAAGATAAATCTAGATAAGGATTAGGCCCATTAATATAATTAAGACTATCCGAAAAATCCGGATTCAAGACACCATAAAGCCATCGATGCCCACCACAATTCACAATATAGAGGAAGAACAGAAAAGAGGAAAAGATAGCACACAAGAGATATATGTGGGAAGACGATCCAGAGAATATTGTATTAATGAGGAAGAGAAAAGAGAAGATTATAATGACGGAGACGAAACTCCAATATCACCAACTCTCCCTCTCTTTTTCTATCTCTATTTTCTATATCTTGAGACCCTTACATCAATGGTGTATTTATAGATGTGGCCTAATGATGTTTGAGTTAAAATAGAAGACTGACTCAAATAAGACTTCTACTAATTTAAGACTTCTAGAAGATAAATCTAGATAAGGATTAGGCCCATTAATATAATTAAGACTATCCAGAAAATCCGGATTCGAGACACCATAAAGCCAATAGAAATTTCATGTGAAATGAGGGTATACCCTTACTGATGCCATGTACCATTTTTAAAAATCAATCAAATATTTTCTTTTTTTTTTGTATCTATATTATTAGCTACATTTCTTATTTTAGGAGGTCTATGATAATTGTTGGGGTAATTAACAATAGGGGATTTCGCTCGTTGAAAGTCAATATTCTCACAATACCTAATAGTGTACTTAAATTAAAATATACTTTAATTTGTGCATCGAGATTGTTTCTAGGGTTTTCGCTACTCCAGTAGGCGAAATTGATCCCACAAATTTTGGCACACCAGTGGGATTTGACTTTTCTTCAAAGTGTAAAGATTTAGTTAATATGACATAAACATTAATTAGATAGAACTATAATTAGAAATTGATCAATTGTATTTTTCTTTGAAGAAGAAAGTATCAAATGGTATCAACGAAGAATATCTCCACCCTGAGGTACACCATTATTCTGGGGGTAGGATCAACTATGCATCTATATCAGTCAATGGTCATCACAGAAGTAGATGAAGTTCAAATCAAGTTGGGAACCATATCTTAAGTCATCTAGTTTAAGAAAGCATTTGCTATTACAATAATTGAAGTTATTGCTATGCAAGAAAAGCCTACTTCTTGCCTTCCATCAACGAGAAAAGGACCAATATCATCATTCTTAATGAGAGGGCCATTCAGATGAAGAGCTAGAAGTCATGCCTCAACTATCAAGGACATCAGTCTTCTAGAGGCTAGGATAGAAACAAAGCTCAATCTTTGATTGCCTCCATCTAACTCCTAATGGGGGGAACCAAAAGTAAATCTAGACATACACACGGATGAAGAAGAACTCGTCCTGACTATCACAAACAAAGAAAAAGTTGATGAAATTTTCAGTCAACTTGGGAAGCCTACCCCTTGAATAAAGTTGATCATTACAATTCCTACCTCCAGTTTTTTTGCTCCATTAAGTAATTTAGAGAAAGATAAAAGAAAATCATAGGAGGCATAGTCTTACTTTAAGACTATGGCAAAGGGACAAATAGCCAAGCAAAATCACAAGAGTCATTATAATGTTGCAACTTAGCATGGGGGCTTACTAAAGGACGCCACCCATAATATTAGAGTCATTTCTCATCATGATTTTGGGGGGGACCATGAGCCCACACCCCAATTAGCCAAATGCCAAAAGAAGGCTATGCAAATAAGGCTTACTGATGAAAAAAATGAAGAGGAAAGGGCTTTTGTGGACCAATCCTTGCTAATATGTCAAAGAGAAGGTGTGGCGACTCACTCCATGAGTAGGCTTTTGAATAAGGTAACTCGATTGATGGGAGAAGTTAGCCTCACCCCAAAGCCCATATTTGACTCTTAATATATGGATCATCATGTTCTGATAGAAGCCTTGGTCATAACTGAAATCCCTAATCAAGAAGTAATCATAGAAGCACTATAAGAACAGTCAAGACAGTAAGACAGAGAAAGATAAAGCTGAAAAAAAGATCATTGAGTTGATGAAAATAATGCTACAAATAAGTCAAAAGTTTGAAAAGTTGAAATGATCTCAACAACTATCTCAAGCTATAGAGGTGGTGGAAGACGCATCTCCTATAGATGAGATCCATGAAAATGTATGCACTTCACAAGCACCTCCTCCATTAGCAAGGGATACAGAATCTTCGATTTCAGAGATCTCTAATAGCATACATATAAAAGTAGGTGCGATGAAAGGTGATTGTGCATTTGAGACAAGGAAGTGAGATGGGTAAGATAAATGATGCTGACAAACTATACCCTAGTTATTATGACTGAGTGCTATATCCCAAAGGCTATACAATGCCTAGCTTCAAACAATTTAATGGCATGGGCAACCTAGAACAACACATAGCTTACTTTTTGATTCTGTTTGAAGATTCAAGTAATAATCTTTTATTGTTACTTCCCTAATTTTTAGCAAACTTGATAGGAGTAGTATTTGAGTGGTATGCCAGTTTATAACCAGAATCCATATAGACTTGGGCATAAATGAAAGAGCCTTGACTATATCACATAGTAGAAAAATCTCAGCATTAAATGTGAATAACTTATGAGCCAATTTGGGATAGTAAATATGGTTCTTGGAAACATAAGGGAAGAGTGGATGACACCTTACTTGAGTGCTTCTTCTTTCCACACCTTCTAAGACCTTATTATAGAAAACAAAAAACTGGAAAGGATTGACTCATTAGTCTTACCTAGTTTGCAGAATTTCAAACAAGAAAAAATAAGGCAAAATGCAGAAAAATTTCCAAGAATGTAAGGATGGCATCATAGCAACTGAGTAGAAGAAACTTCCAAACCCCACCATGAAAGAGATGGGAAAGTGGAACGATCCAATAATCTCCAACAAAGGCTCAAAAAAAAATTCTTTCAAAAGAGAGATTGTGGCTAAAATCTTTTAGGATACCCTAAAATTAGGCCTTCAACTGCTAGAATGCAAAAGGTTAAATGAAGCCAACAAAAAGGAACACCCAAACTACTATCCATATCACAAAATCTTGGGTCAATTATTAAAGACTACTTTGTATTCAAAGATTGGGTTGAAAAGCAGTATTAAGAGAGCAAGCTAACTCTCTCAAAGGCAATCCTATTTAAAATACCTACCGAACACATCAATCACATTTCTATGTTTGAGGAGTATAAGCCACTTGCTGAGTTTCTCTTCAGGGAAGAAGTACAACATACCCCTGAGTAAAAGCACTTATGGAACACTATGTGTCAAAGAGGCAGAAAAAATTGATGAAGAAGATAACTTGAGACCTTGAAGAGTCTGGGATGGTGATGAAGAAAGCCTCATTGAAGCAAACTACCTCACCTCCTTGAAGCATTCAAAAAGAAAAAGAACAAAAATAAGAAGAAGAAGCTAGTTCAACAGGATGAATATGACATCAAGAAATCGGCCATCCAATAATACATCGATGCTCTGGGGGAATATATCCAAGGAGAAAGAAGCCAAGTAACTTTTGAGGAGTTCCTCTCTAATAAACTCAAAGTTTTGCTCCAAGGCCCCAATACTGGGAACTTGAAGGATGAACTTCCAATAGTAACATGTGATGGCACTTTTACTATTAGACATCTACAATCAAAACAGTCCATAGAGTCATTTTGTTATTTCAATGATGATGAAATTTAGGGTGCAAGGTAAGAGGAAGTGAGTAGATTCATTGAAAATATTACTGATGAAATGAAAGATCCCATGCGCCTCCTTGAGGGTTGCTCCTAAGATGACTATCTTAGAAAGTGGTCCGCCTATGAATATGATTATGATATGCTCAAACTATAGCTAGATACTATGAATGAATTAACTACAACTAACATGAATTTTGTTAAGAGGGAAAGACAAATATTTAACAAACACATGCAGGCTATGTCTACCCACATGAAAAGCATGTCAAATATGGCTACCATACTCTATGAGAAAATTGAGAAGATGGAAGAGGAGAAGGCAAAGCCACACAAGAAACCTTATAGGGCTGGCAGAAAATCACCTACTAACCCTCCTTAGGGTCAAAATAATCACCCGTGTCACTTACTCCAGAGATTGGTCAAGAAAGCTAGACACTATTGAAAATAATTATATGAGTTTATGGCTTCTTGTTGCATAGTGACTCACACATCTGAGGTAAATATTGATGAGTAGCTATCCCAGCCTCCATCATGCAATCTAGTAACAAATGCTCAACCTGCTAGGTTCCGTGAAGTCCCAATTCTAGAGCTTGTGGAAGGATGCACCTTACCAACTTTATAGGAATTATGCATATAAGCTACAGATGATGAATATGACTCTAAGTTTGAGTTAGAACAACTTTATAACAACTTTGGGAGGACTCATATCAGTAGACACCAAAAGAAGAAGCAAGAATTTTGGGAAAGGATCAAGAGTGTTAATGCTAAAGCTCATTCTCCCCTCTTATCAAGCCAATCTGAACATCTATAGAAGGGATGTCCTACATATAAAATCCTGAAGAAGGTTATGTTGATTGATGAAATAGAAGTTTATCCAAAGAATCTCTAAAGATCTCTCTACAAGGAAGCCTTATGTGCTTGATTTTGATGTTGAATGAGATGATTATTAGCCAGTCATATCCTCCAAAGACATCCCGTGAACTATTGATTAGGGGCAAGGGTTCACTACCTCCTGCCACATGATTAGCCTTGATAGCAATTTTGAAGATGAAACTTATTGGTCTCATGACACCAGATTTCAACTAAGGAGAATAAACTAGGTACAACTCTAAGGTGGAAAGGTGCTACCCTTGAGACAAGCTTCAATGCCTAGAGACAGGAATATCTCCAATGACAAGAAAATGAAAATTTAGATAAATGAGGATATCGAGTCTTCACAAACTGAATCTGTACTCAAGAAGGTGGAATACAACATAGCAGCCCACCTCAAGAAGCTCCCTATTATACTAATTGTTTGATGGCCTAATAATGTTATAAGAACTCAGAGATATAATAATCCATATCTTGCAAAATCTGACCAATTACCAAGCATATTTCACTGAAGAGAAGATAAAGGAGTCTTTGTATGCACATTAAACTTCTACCATGACATCCACAAATGATGACCTACTACTAAGAATAATAAGTCATTGTATGTCATGGGGAACAGTGATGGCATCAAGATTAATTGCATCCTAATTGATCCAGGTTCCTCAGTCAACTTGATGACTCTCTGAACTCTAAGAGCTCTAAGTCTAAATGTGTGCCACATGTTGTCTGAGATTATAATCATCCAAGGGTTCAATCAGAATAGCCAAAGAGCTATGGGAGCCATAACCATCCCTCTAAAAGTAGGGGAGTTAATGATAGACGTTAAGTTCTATATGATCAATACTGATACATCATACAACACACTATTAGGGAGGCCATGACTATATGAAACTAAAGTAGTACCATTAACCCTACATCAATGCCTCAAGTTCTTTGAGGATGGTAAAGAACACCATCCTTTTGATATTCATGAGGTGCATTATGATGATGCAAAATACTATCAAAGATCCTATATTGATAAAGGGTTTACTTCCATTAGTCAAATGGCGCAGAAGATTGCTAACCTGATTTTCACCCCTCCTCAGTTGGGAAGTAATACTAATTCAAATTCTTTAGATGAAGAAATCCCACAAATCTATCTAGACAGCTACACTTTTGATGAAGATGACAACAAATATCAAAAAGAAAAAACTCTCCTTGTTACTAAAATTCTAGAAGGCTTATTTAAGCCATTAGGTAAGCTAAACATCAAAGTTGTGGAAGAATTAATGACTTTTTATGTCCCTCCATGACATAAAGGAGAAAAAGAAATTATTTTACAAGATGATCTCCTATGCCCCAAGTATACATGAAATCCTAAAAACTGAAGAGCTAAATGATGATAGTGACTATCAGCCAGTAGTTATACATAAATAATTTTTCAACTAGCTTGGTCAAATAATCAAAAAATCCAGCTATGAATATCTACAAACAAAGACAGAGAGAGAGAGAGAGAGAGAGAGAAAGATTTCTTCAAGAATATATGGGATTCACCCCAAAAGCATTCTTATATTCTTGGAAGAGGAAACAAAAATACCAAAGGATTGGGGTATATCACTCCAAGTGTCCACACATGTTTTATAGTCACCATTGGACCTTTATCTGATTTTCAGGTTGTTTGAACAACATTAACACCCTCTAACACAAGCATTGAGGTAGCCATGACTCCTTAGACATCACAACAAGGTAATATCCTCAATAAAATTCCATAAAGACATAGGAAAAGGGGCATGATGCAGCAGAAACACCCTTAGACGAACCTTCACCAAACCTCGCTCTGCATGGTGAACCATGTGGTGAAGAAATGATCCTTAAACCAAAGGAAGATCCACCAAAACTTGAAGATAGGGGGCAAGCCATAGTTGAACTGATGGAAATCAACCTAGGCTTAGAGGAGGGCCCAACTCCAACCTTTATCAGGACACAACTGTTAGAGGAAAGTTAAATCCAACTCAAAGTGGTACTCTAAGAGTACATTGATCACTTTTCATGGAGCTATAAGGAGATCTTGAAGTTACAGTCCATAAGTTAGCTATCATTCTCAAGCTTCTATCTATCAAACAAATACCTAGGAAGATGAAACTTGACCTGGAATAAAAGGTGATAGAAAAACCTAAGAAATTGATCAAAGCAACTTCATCAGGGAAGAAAAATACCCAAATTGGGTGACAAGCATCATGCCAGCCAAAAAGAAGAATGGCCAAATTCGTATCTATGTGGACTACATGGATTTGAAGAAAGCATGATCAAAAGATGACTTCCTATTGCCAATAATGAAAATCATGATTAACAATATGACCAACTTTAAAATGTTCTCCTTTATAGATGATTTTTTAGGATATAACCAAATCAAGATGCATCTCGATGATAAAAAATGTATGGCTTTCTGAACTTCAATTGGCATCTATTGCTACAGTGTGATGCCCTTCGGACTCAAGAATGTGGGCGACACTTATCAAAGGGCCATGATCCAAATTTTCATGACCTTATACACCAATTGGTGGAATGCTATATGGATGAATTGGCAGTCAAAACAAAGTCCAAAAATAGGAACATTCAAGACCTAAGAGTGGTATTTGACTACCTTAAAAAATATAACTTAAAGATGAATTGTATGAAATACGCCTTTGGGGTATCATCAAGGAATTTCCTTGGATTTGTTGTTAGACATTGAGAAATTGAAATCGATCCATAAAAAATAAAAACCATCTTGGACATGCCTCCACCTAACAACTTGAAATAATCGAGGTCATTCCAAGGTTGACTTTCATATATAAGGAGGTTCATCTCAGACCTCTTTGGAAGATGCAAGCCTTTCTCTAGATTGATAAAGAAGGATACCCCATTCATCTGGGATCAAGATTGCTAAGAAGCCTTTGAAGAGATCAAGTAGTATCTCTTAAAGCTACTAGTCTTGACAGGATCTTTGCCTAGTAAACACTTGATCCTCTACACGGCCGTAATAGAAGGGTCTTTGGGGGCACTTCTCACCTAGAATAATGAAGAGGGTAAGAAAAATATACTCTACTACCTAAGTAGAATGATATGGGGGTAGAAAGTAACTACTCTCTAATCAAGAAGTAGTGTTTAACACTTATATTTGCAACCAAGAAGCTAAGACAATATTTGCTTTCTCATCAAATTATTTTAATATTGAAGATTGATCCTATAAAATACTTGATGACTAGGCCTGTACTTACTGAAAAATTAGCAAAGTGGTCTTTAATCCTTATGGAATATGACATCAAGTTTACTTTCCAAAAGGTAGTTAAAGGGTAAGCCCTTGCAGGATTTCTCATAGCTTATCCAGTATTGAACAATTCTCCATTGAGTTGCAAAATCCTTGACAAAGAGATCCTTTTGGTTAAAGAAGAAGAACCCTACTAGAAGCTATTCTTTGATAGGGCATCATCCATTAGACTAGGGATCAAACCAAAGCTTTTGTAAATTAAAGTAGGTATTAGACTCGTTTATGTTGTTCCAAATGGGGGCATTTTATGATATTTCCATTTCCTCTCAAAACTATGCACAAACAATAAAGCTAAATATGAAGCCCTAATTGCAGAACTAGAAATGACCCTCAATATAGAAATATTATGTCTACATATTTTTGGTGGCTCACAATTGGTCATCAGTCAAATCCTAGGCAAATATAATGTCCACAAAGCTAAGCTCTTGAAGTACCATGAAAGGGCTCAAGAACTCATGGGACAAATCCCACATGTTCAAATAACTAATATGCCCCAATCTATCAATGTGGAAGCTGATTTCTTAGTCAAACTAGCCAAAGCATTAGTTGACCTGACCAAGGAGAAATTCTAATCACTGTTCATAGTAGACAAGTGTTAAGTTTAGTCTTCAGCATTAAGCATGAGAAAACTAAATCTAAATTGATACAAGAGGCCATATATTAGATAATACCATTTACTAGCTAGCTCAAAAATGGGGAACTCCCAAAATATAAATCAGCATAAACACAACTTAGAAATAGGGCCGTGCACTTTCTACTTGTTAATAACATGTTGTATAGAAGGTCCTTTGATCAATTACTTCTATGCTATCTATCAGACAAAGAAGCTAAAGAAGTCATATATGAGGTGCATTCTAGGATTTGTGGGGCTTATCAATCCAGCCTAAAAATAATGATGAAGATCAAGCGTATAAGATATTACTAGCCCACTATAGTGAGAGATTGCATTTAATACACATGAAGATGTCACCTATGCCAAATTCATGGCAATTTCATCCACCAAGGTCCAAATCCTCTACACCCAACAGTGTCCTCATGACCATTTGAGGTATGGGATATGGATATTATTAGCCTAATTGAACTATCCTTTTTCAGATGTTACTGCTTCATATTTGCAGTGATTGACTATTTCTCTTAGTAGGTCGAGGCAATTCCATTAAAAGAGATAAAAGTGGATACCTTTATCTACTTTTTTCAAAAAAATATCTTGTACCAATTCGACATCATTCGAAGGGACATTTCTAATGATGGACCATCCTTCAAAAGCTTCAAGGTGGGATGATTTGCATACTATTACAAGATAGATTGAAGGTATTCATCTATTTATAATGCAAGGATAAATGGTCTCATTGAGGCATTCAATAATATCCTCTCCAAAATATTAAAGAAAGTCATTGCCAAAAATAAGAGAGATTCACAACAAAAACTTCCAAAAATACTGTGGGCTTATTGCACCACATATTAAACCCCTATTTAATCAATGTCATATGCATTGGTATTTTGGGACTAAAACAGTCTTGCCATTGGAGGTACAAATTCCTTCTCTAAGGATTGTCTTGCTAGAAGAAATCACAAAAGAAGATAATATTTGTCTTCACCTAGATGAACTAGACTCTTTGCATAAAATAAGTCTCGCCACAATAAAACTCATTGGGAAGGCCCTTATATTGTCGAAAGAATATTTGAAGAGGGATTCTACCCACTAATTGATACCAAGGGGAAAAGGACTATACTGCAAATCAATGCCTGATTCCTTAAGAGGTACTATGCCTTAGTCTCTGGAGGCAACAACAACAAAAACAACAATAAATATCTATGTTTCATCTATGATGGAATGTCTGACTTCCTCAAAAGAGAATGCCCAGTCAAATATGCACTTTGTGTTTCTCGAGGCAAAACATGGACATAAAATCCTGCCCAATTTGTGTGACGGTCAAGTCCACACTCCCATAAAAGCCCATTCCTGGTGGCAATTCAATCAAGTATACTTCTTGTGACAAATCAAGCTCACTTATTATGGCAATGCAAGTCCACTTATTGTGGCAATCTAAATTCACTTATTATGGCAACTCAAATCCACTTATTGTGGTAATTTAAGTCCACTCCTTGTGACAATTCAAGTTTACTCCTTATGATAAATCAAATCCACTCCTTGTGGTAAATCAAATCCACTTATTATGATAACCTGAAGTACACTCCTTAGGGTAACTTAAGCTTACCCTCATATGGTAAGTTAAGACCATAGTCATATAACAAATCAAATTCACTGACAAATGGAAAATCAAAACTCATTTGCTGGTTTGGGATGTGAAAGGAAAAAGATATGTTGTTGCAAAATAAAATCTAATGCAAGGCAAAGAAATTCCATAAGGCAATGACAAAATTCCTAAATAAAGAGGACCAAAATGAGTAGAGGCTTTAGATAAAGAGGGTAAGAATAATCCTAAAAAATATAAAGCTAAATGGTGCTTCCCAATGATTGTAGCAACTCAACAGTCACTTGCTCATACTTCTCCATCATCTCCCAAAGGGGCAAGTGATACATTAGGAGATAGAAAAATTTCAAGGTAAGAAAGAGATGGCGGATCATTACCTGATGCTGGTGACGATAGATGGATACCCATAGACACAAATATCCCTCAACTGAAGCATGACCCAGGAACCATGTTTGTGACAAGGGCAAAATTAGTACATGCACAATGTAAAGTTTGGCAAAATTCAAATGTCCCTTACCATCAGACCTTGAAATATCATCTAGAGGGCCTCCAAAGTCCTTATCTACCTGAACGAAAAGAGATTTTCAGTTGAGAAGGAGAAAAGAAAAGAAAAGAAAATTACTAGCACTTAGGGATACTCACATTTGATGAATGGCTAGCTGAGATAGGTGACAGAGAGGCCAGTCGGACCACTCTACTCAAGTCCATGTCAAGAGACTAGTACATTGGTGTTGGCGAGGGAAGGGTTGCCTCTGGCCCTGCATTCATGTTAGTAACAAGAAATGAGAAGATCTGATCTTGAAATGGTATATGCAAACCTGCCCCCATAGTCCCACCTATAGATAGACTTGCATATGTCACCAAGCACCTTCGGGCATTAGACACATGAGGGTCACATGCAGATCAAGATGCCTCTCACCTTGGACTCAATCTAGGGTCCGCATTACCTCAAAAATGGCCATCACTGATCTTGCAAGGGGGAATGTGTCTCTCCCCACCAGGTTCATGATGAGCAAATTTACAAACCTGGGCCTTTTGCACCTCTTAAGCCCTCTACCACTTCGACCCTCTACTGCTCACCACACCAGACTCACTCCTAAATAGAAGCTCTAGATCAATGTGAAAATGCCATCATACATTGTTAAATCACATTGTAGCATATAAGTGAAAAACCTTAGCTCCCACTCAATATCAGAAATATAATACTCTAAATTATCTTAAAATGAGTAAAATGCAATTAGTAGCCTGCTAACTAGTCTAGATATTATGGTGACAAAGGGGCTAGAACACTCTTAGGAAAGCCCTGATTGTACCTAAATTGTTGAGAGAATTGGTGTGGATGATAAGACTTTGTAGCCAAATGCTTCCCTGAGCAGAGTAGAAGTATTCTGTGCCACAAAGAGATAATGTACTCATAAGTCTCTAAAGATAATGAAAGATGAGCCATGTCTAGTAGCATTTTAGAATCCAAAAGAGTGTAAGGGAAAGCTCGCCACTTGAAGTTCTGAGGATCTCGTACATGCATATTGGATTTTGTAGGAATGAAAGTAGAAGCAAATATATTCATGATCCAAATAATCTCAAGAATAGGGACTAAGCATGAGTGACATAGCCCTATAATTGCATCACTGTGCTCTAACTTAGTAAATGTCCTTTGAAAATGAGCATACATTTAGGAATAAAGATAGTGGATAGGAAACCAAGTTGAGGAATTACTAGCCCTTTGGGGCTCCCACCATCACTCTAAAACCCGTGTATATGGATCCAAATACTGTAAGAGCTAGAGCAACCTTTTGTCCATGTGTCATTTTGCAAGCCATTGCAAAAAGTCTATTGATGAATGTATTGCCTATGACTCAACATGATGAAGTGGCAAGGCCATAAACAAATGAAGGCAGCGAAATATATCTTAGGCCTAAACTCTAGAAGGATGTCCCTTGTGTCATGCAAGATCCATACAAACCTATTCGGCTTGCTCGTCTAAGATCTTTCATAGAAAAGACCAACCTAATGGTTAAAGTATACCCACTTCTGATTATTCAAAAAATGTGTCATCATCCAATCATGAATTCTAACAAGGTCATGAAGGGTGTAACTAAAATCAAGGGACACATGATGATTAGTATACTCATCATAACATGTCCTAAGAACAAAGATTCCAACTAGTTGTCTTATGTCCCATAAAGAGATACCAATCTTGCCATACAGAGTATGAAAATTATTTGTAGAGAGAGAAGAAAAATAAATAAGTAAAATAAGAGAAGGGTAATTATCACAAATTTTACAAAAAAAAGAAGGTGGAGAATCTCGCCTATCAAACACTTGTAAAAGCAACAAAAGAGGTCAAGAACTCACTATGGTTTGCATCTACTCCCCTCGCCAAGAAAACTTGCAAAGTGGATGCGAATGGGGCACTTTATTTAGTTTTTGAAACTTGACTCCAACTTCGAGTTAGAGTTGGACTTTGAGCTTGATTTAGGATGATTAAGGGCAACTTGAAATAAAAAAAGTCTAGAAAATCGGGCCTAGCACTTGAACCGAGTCGCAATCGGATGCCTAGTTCTCAACCAGTCATCCGATTCTATCTAACTGTGTGAAGCCCTACCCGTAATCTAACATTTGGTTCCAACCGAATGTCCAGTACTATCCAATTGTGCAAATCTCTACTTGCAATCGGATGTCCAATTTCCAAATGGACATCCATTTTAGACGTGATCTGTGAAAATAGAAATAAATTCTCTTTGAATCTTTGAAAGAATGAACCTGATTTTTCAACAAGAAAGGTGTAATCTTGGAATATTTCAAACTAAGATTGAAATATGAGGTTTATGACAAGAATATATCCATCAAATCTTCAAATCAAATCAAGTAATCACCAAAATTAGAGATTCTCTCAACCCTATATAAAGAGGGTTAGGGCTCATGAATTTGAGAGACTACACAATTGATTCTTGGAGACATCTTACATCCTTGAGGGAGTTCTACAGGAGTTAAGGAGGAGATCATGCCATCAAGAAGGAGACCAAGGAGACGCCATCAACACTAAGAGATGTAAGATTTTCTTTCCCTTTCTCCATTTTCCTTTTTGCTTCACCCTCCTTTTCTTGCCTCCTGGAGAGCTCTGCCACTATTGCTGCCCCCGAGCCCTACTCCCCCACACTCCTACTACTCTCCCAAGAGATGGCATTCTGCTGCCTATATTCAGATAACTTAATCTAAGAGGATTAAATGTTTGAACCCTGCTAGACACCTCTTTTGCTCCAAGAATACTGCGGCCACTCATGACTCTTTCATATAAGGGTGGATCTCTATCAATACTGTAGCCACTTGTGACCCTTCACATGACTGCGGACCTCCATTAATATCGTGGCCACCCATGATCTAAAATGTCTCTGAACTCCCATCACCATAGCGGCCATCCGGGATCCTATTGACCACCATGGTGTTATCTCGAGACTTCCCCATTGGAGTCTTAGAAGAAGAACCATCGATAAGATGCTCTTGGGTTGACAATAGAGTAATAACAAGAACAAAGGCATGAGAATCAAACCAAATAAAACACAAAAAAATCTTTCATAAATGATTTAGGACTAGCTTGTGATCTTACTTGACAACCAATCTGACTTAGAGTGAGCCTACGGTCTTACCCAAAAGTCAAACAGTTTATCAGCAACCTGCGGTCTCAGCTAATAGTAATCTAACTTAGGGCCAGCCTACAATCTCATCCGATAACCAATTCAACTTAGGGTTTGCCTACAGTCTCGCCTGGAAGTCAAATAGTTTAAGGCCAGCCTGCGATCTTGTTCGACAATGAATCTAACTTAGGGCTAGCTTGTGGTCTAGCCCAAAAGTCAAATGATTTAGCATGTGGTCTTACCTGATAACCAATTCGACTTCTCAGCTTGTGGACTCTCTCAAAAGTCAAACGATTTAGGGTTAGCATGCAATCTCGTCTGACAATCAATTCGACTTAGGGCTAGCTTGTGGTCTTGTCCGAAAGTCAAACAGTTTAGGGCCAGCTTGTAATGTCTCTCGATAATCTATTTAACTTAGGGCCAGCTTGCGATCTTGCTCAAAAATCAAATAGTTTAGGGCTAACCTACGATCTTACTTGATAACCAATTTGACTTAGGATTAGCCTATGATCTCACCAAAAAGTCAAATTGTTTAGGGTTAGTCTGCAATCTTATCCAATAACCAATCAACTTAGGGTCAGCTTGTGGTCTTGCCCAAAAGTCAAATAGTTTAGGCTTAGCTTGCAGTCTCACCCTAAAGCCAATTTAAGCTTATGGTCGGCTTGCAGGCTCGTTGTAATGTCGTCATGATAGCTTGAGAGCTCTCTAATCAAATCAATTAGCATGAATTGATTAAGTTGAAGAGACTTAATTACATTAAACTCAGCTGGATGAAATAAAGAAAATTAAATTGGCTCCGGTGGATTACCAAATGTATCTAAACTAATCAAATGGGCCATGACTCGAATTGAACTGGATCCAAATCTAAATTAAGTTAATCCTAACCAAACTCAAAATTGAATTAGATTAGTTTGAATAAAACTAAATAGGGTTAAACCGAGTCCCCCTGGGTATGTTAAATTTTAGGTAATATTCCAAGACTATGAATAATGGGTGATATTAACATCTTGACCTAAACTGAAACTAATTCAAATAAAAGTAAACTACGTCAAATTGAATCCTATTGGGTGCACTACAAAGTCTCTGGCAGTACTCCAAGGCTTTATTCGGCTCCATAAGTAGTAGGTAATCACTTCAAAACCTCAAAGGTTAATACATATGCCCTATTGGCTATGGAAACACTTCAAAATTAAAGAAGTTATCACCTACACTTTATTAGTCATGAAAAAACTTTAAACTCATGGAGTTATCAGCTATATCTCATTGGCTATGAAAATACTTCAAATCAAAGAAATTATCCCTACATCTCATTGGCTATAAAAATGCTTTAGACTTATGAAGTTATAGCTTATGCCTCATTGGCTATGAAAATACTTCAAAATTAAAGAAATTATCACCTATGCCTCATTGACTACGGAAATACTTTAGACTCATGAAGTTACCAATTACACCTCACTGGCTATGAAAATACTTCAAAATTAAATAAATTATTACCTATATCTCATTGGCTATGAAAATACTTCAAACTCATAAAGTTATCACTTATGGCTCATTAGCTATAGAAACACTTACAAAATCTAAGAAGTTATCATCTGTACCTCATTGGATATGAAAATACTTCAAACCAAGGTTCGCTGTTTCGGCCGAAACCGAAACGTTTTGGCCGAAATGGTTCGGTTTCAGCTGGAACCGCAACGAAACCGCAGGTTTCGTATCGGTTAGGATTTACTGTTCATTACTGTTCATCTTCGCCAACGAACGCACGCGGGAGTGGGAGCTCGTCGGGCTCGCGCGGGGGCGGGCGGGAGCTCGCCGGGCTCGTGCGGGCGGGCGGGAGCTCACCAGGATCGCACGCGGGGGCGGGAGCTCTCTCTCGGGATCGCATGCGGGGGTGGGAGCTCGCGAGCGAGAGAGGCGGGAGGGAGCTCGCCGGCTCGCGCAGGGGGTGAGCTCGTCGGGATCTCGCGGCGGGGGGGCTCGCTGGGCTCGAGCGGGTGGGAGCTCGGGCGGCGGGGGGCGGGGCTCGCGGCTCGCGCGGGTTGGGGGGGGCGGGAGCTCCGGGCTGGTGGCGAGAGCTCGCCCGCTCCGCGGGGGGGGGGAGAGCCGGGGCGGTGGGCGGGGGGAGGAGCTCGCCGAGCTCGCGCGGGGGTGGGGGGGGGGGGGGGGGGTGGGGAGTGTGTTTTGGCGGGAGCTCCAGGCAGACGGGGAGGGCGGCGGGCGCTCGCCGAGCTCGTGCGTGGCGGGGGGTGGGGTGGGAGGGGTCGTGGGGAGGACCTCGCGCCGGCTTCGTATTCGAACCCCAAAAACCTGCGCACTTACTAGTCTACTGCCGTTCTCTCGCCTATCTCGTGCACTCGCTAACCTAACTCGTACTCCCGTGAGATGAGGCTGGCCTTACACTGGGGCTAGTGTTGTCGCCAATTTGATTTCGACGTCATTATCGGTTTCTGTCAAATATTATTTACGTACATAATATTATTAACGTAATTATTCATTATTTTTTAAAATTTTTAAATATATTATAATTTTTTAATTTGAAGTTAAAAAATAATTAAAATTAAATTAAATTTTAGTCAAAATATAATTTTTATTTTAGACCTTCGATATATGGTCATACTTCAGAACCGCTGCCATGAGATCGCGCAGAGCTAATTGTTTTGATTCATATGCCCATAAATGCTCGTCCGGATCATCCAGGTACTAAATTTGTAATTCCACACCCATATGTTCCAAACTCAACCGATGATGACTATGATGATTAGTTGTATTATCTTAGAATTTATAAATTATGTATGTGTGAAATACATTTTAATAAAAAGTTAAATTTGCTTATGTTAATTTTTAAATTTTACTCATATTCATATTATTTCTTGTATATTTTCTAATACACTAATATATATTAAAACAGCAGACAATATCAGTGACTACCTCTCAACATTAATTTTAATTAGCTTAAATAATATTTGAAATTATTATAAAATTAAGTATAAATTCATTCATAATTTTTCAAATTTTTTCAAAATTTTTTAAATATTTTATTGTATTTTCAATTTGAAGTCAAAGCACAGTCAAAATATAGTCAAACTCTGGTCAACGCCCAATTAATAATTTAAAATATTCTTTCGGTCGAAACCGAAACGGCCGAAACTGAAACCGAAATGGCCAAAACGGCTGAAACGTATCGGTTTCGGCCGATCCCGAAACCGAAACCGAAACCGAAACCGTAAATCATGCTTCAAACATCATTGGCTATGGAAATACTTTAAATCAAATGAAGTTATCACTTATACCTCATTAGCTATAGAAACACTTCAAACCAAATAAAATTATCACCAATGCCTCATTGTCTAACAAAAATACTTCAAATTAAATGAAGTTATCATCAACACCTTATTGGCTAACAAAAACACTTCAAACCAAGAAGTTATCTCCAAGACATTATCAGCTGATGGAAACACTTCAAATCAAGAAATTATCACCAACGCCTTATTGGCTAATGGAAATACTTCAAACTAAATAAAGTTATCACCAACATCTCATCAGCTAATGAAAAAACTTCAAACTCATGAAGTTATCCCCTACGCCTCATTGACTAATGGAAATGCTTCAAACTTCTCTTATCTCCTTTCATGTCCCACTAGACTGCTCTATCAATATCTGCCAAGGATCAAGTCAAGACCCATCCGAGTTGGATGCCATGTGAAATGTAGGGAAGTGGGGCAATAGTACACGTCAGAGCTTTAGCTCCACTCTTTTTTCTCTTTATTTTTTTTTTCATATTTTCTATAATTTCATGTTAAAATTCCATGTGAAGTAAGGGTATATCCCTACTTAAATCATATATCATTTCTTAAAATCAATTAGATACTTTTCTTGTGTTTCTATTTTATTAGCTAGGTTTCTTGGTTTAAGATTTTCTTGATAATTTTTGGGTTAATTAATAATAGGGGCTTATGCTTCTTAGAAGTCAATTTTCCAATAATACTTGATAACACACTCAAATTAAAACACACTTTGATTTATGCATCGAAATCACCCTTGGGATTTTCATTACTTTGGACCACCACAATTAATCACACACATCCTTGCTTATGACAACTCAAAGAGAAAATACCGTAGGATAGTCTATTTACCGGTTACATGCGAACCAATGATCATTCAAATAGAGTTCTATGTTTTAACATTTCTTTCTATTATAATTTGATCTTGGAAGGTGATAGCTCAAGGATATGAGTGTGGTCTCCTTGACAAATAATCAATGCTTGAAGTTTCCCCATGATGATTTCATCATGAAATTTTGTGGGGATCCCATGGTATATGATAAGGATTGTCAAATTATTCATAAATTTCTTAGGCTATGGATGTTTGAGTCAATTTTGACCAAAAAAAATCTTCGAAATTTCTAATTTTTGCAAATAAACCCATAAAATTTTAGAAATTTACAAATAAATCTCTCAAAATTTTTATTTACAAATGAGTCCGAGTTTTATTTAAAAAGAATCCAAAAACTTTTAGAATTTTGCGAATGTGTCTTTTTTGAAAAAAGACCTTCGAAATTTGTAAAATTACATTTAGACCAATTTTTGTTGGGAAATTCATAAAATATGCCCCTCAAATTTTTTTGCAAATAAGTTCAAATTTTATTAAAAAACAACACAAAAAATTTTAGAATTTTACAAATGTGCCTTTTTGCAAAGAAACCTATGAAATTTTTAAATTTTTATTTTTTATCCGATTTTTCAAAAATTGACAAATCAGCTCTCAAATTTTTTTATCTGTAAATAAGGCCAAATTTTATTCAAAAAAATCCTAAAAATTTTAGAATATGTGCTTTTTATGAAAGGCACCTAGAATTTATGAAATTATGCTTTTTCAAAAAATTTTGTAAATAATCCTCTTAAAATTCATGACCTAAAAATAGTAAGTAATTTGGATTTTCTCATTAGGAAACAAATCTCAATCAATTACATGATTTTTACATACAAAATTCACCCCAATTAAATCTTATTCATTTCTAAAATGAAATCTATCAATTAGGATCCCATTATACTCATCATATGTTCTCAATTTAGCTTCGAAATCTTCTTCAAAGCCTATAAAAGATTGATAATCCTACAAAACAAACACAATGACAATGAGGATGGATTATAGAATGAACGAGAAGGAGAGCTCAAAGATCGAACATAGTAAGAAATCCAAAACTGTTTTATTTTTCCTCTCTTTCGCTTGTTCTTCTCTCTCTGTTCTTGCAAGGTATTTATACCACTGCTACAGCCATGTTGCCATCTGCCGATCTCTACACTATGGTGCCATGTTGAAGATTTATTCCCTTCCACCATCCTAACGATAAGGCCATCCTTCATCCCTATGAATGAGCCCAGTGGTCCGTACTTCCATGGCCAGAACCACTATGAGCATTGTCGGGCTCAGCTCCTTTGATCTCCATTGATTTCTTCTTCTTGGTGGTCCCACCACCCTTAACAACCTCCTCATTGCCCTCCCTGGCTATTAGCTCCAAGTCCTTAACCTCGTTTGCATGTTGGCACCCTTGCCCCACCGTAGAATAAGTTGGCTAGATTTGGCCAGGAGGTGGCCGAATCTGTCCAAGAGAAGCTACGGTGGGGCATCCCTTGCCTTGCCACGGACAAAGACGGCTGGATCCGGCTAGGAGGCGGCCTGATCTGACCAAAAATAGGGATGGTGGGGCACCTCTAGCCCTATAGCAATCGCAGCCGGTTGGATTCGATCGTCTCCAGGGTGAAAAAAAAACCAAGGGATTATAGGTTAAGGGGAGGAGAAGAAGATGAATAAAAGAAAAAAAAATAAGGATAAAAAAATAAGCTGACCAAAGAAAAGGGGAATAGTTGGCAGCCATGTAAGGATGGTGAGGGCATGGACGTGAAGAGAAAAAAAAGGAAGTTGCTAAAAAAAAGTTGCATCTTGCCTTGATTTTTGTGCACCATCACCATTGTCATTTGCAGCCATTTGAAGACAACAGACTCCGTGAACCCACCATATCCACTCACAGCCCTCTTAAAGACATCGATGAAGATAGTGGATCCTGTGATCTCGTTGTGGCGACTCGTGGCCCCATTGAAGACAATAGCAAAGGTGACAGGCCCCTTGACCCTGTTGTGGTCACTTGCCACCCCCTCAAAGCTAGTAAACTCCACGACCTTGTTGCGGCCACCTGTGGTACCTCAAAGATGGTGAATCCTTATTATCAAAAGCTAGGCTTTGGGCTCACAACTAAGCTAGCCTTCGGGCTTGCGTCTAAGCTAGCCTTCAGGCTTGCACATAGCCAGCCTTCAGATTCGCACTTAGCTAGTCTTTAGGCTTGTGTCTAGCTAGCCTTTGGGTCCACACTTGGTCATCTTTCGGGCTCACATTCAAGCTAATCTTCAAACTAGCATCTATACTAGCCTTTGAGTTTACACTTAGCCAGCCTTTAGGCTCACATCCAAGCTAGCCTTTGGGCTTGCATCAGCTAGCCTTCGAGCTTACATTTAGCCAGACTTTAGGCTCGCATTAGCCAATCTTTAGGCTCACATTCAAGCCAACCTTTGGGCTTGCATCTAAGCTATCCTTCAAGCTCATATTTAGCTAGCTTTTGGGCTCACATCTAAGTCTGTGATCTCGCTATAGCCACCTGCGGTCTGCTTGAAGAGAATAGTAAAGATGGTGGACCCCTTGACCTTGCTATGGTCACTCGTGCCCCACTCGAAGATGGCAGACTCCATGACCCTACTGCGACCACCCGTGGTACCTCAAAGATGGTAAATCCTTATTACTAAAAGCTAACCTTTAGACTCACGACCAAGCCAGTCTTTGAACTTGCATCTAAGCTAGTCTTCACACATAGCTAGTCTTTGGGCTCACACTCAGTCAGCCTTTAGGCTCATGTCTAGTTAGCCTTTGAGCGTACACTCAGCTATCCTTCAAGTACACACTAAGCTAGCCTTTGGGCTCACACTTATCTAGCTTTCAAGCTCGCATTCAAGCCAGCCTTAGGGCTTGTATCTAAGCTAGCCTTTGGGTTTATATCTAAGTCTGCCTTTAGGCTCACACTCAGCCAACATTTCGGCTCACATCCAAGCCAGCCTTTGAGCTTGCATTAGCTAGCCTTCGGGCTCGCACTTAACCAACCTTTGAGTTTGCACTAAGCCAGCCTTTAGGCTCACACTCAACTACCTTCGAGCTTTCACTTAGCCAGCTTTCAGTCTCACACTTAGCTAGCCATCAATCTCACATCCAAGCCAGCTTTAGGGCTTGCACTCAGCTAGGCTTTGGGCTGGCATCCAAGGCAACCCTCGAGCTCGCAGTTAGCCAGCCTTCGGGCTTGCATCTAAGCCAGCCTTCAACCTCACACTTTGTTAGCCTTTGGGCTCACACTTAGCTAGCCTTCAAGCTCGCACTCAGCTAGTCCTTAGGCTCACAATGAAGCCAGTCTTCGATCTTGCCCCCAGCCAACCCTTAGGTTCGTATCCAAGCCAGTTCTCAGATTCACATCTAGTTAGCCCTGGTCTTGCACTAAGCTATCTTTTGATCTTACAAACTAAGCCAACATTTGGATTCATACATTTGAAATCGGGCTATGGGTCCATTTCAAATCATCATAAATTGCCAATAACCCTTAAATCAAACTGCTTAATATGGAGTAATTCAATCATATTAAAATTGAACTCAATCAAAACAAATGGTCCAAGGCCAAGTTGGCTCATATGGACTTAATTTGGTCAAAGGAATGGGCTAAAAGCCAAATTGAACTAAACTCTAGAAAATCTAAATTAAGCTAACATTAACCAAATAAACTCAGATTCAACCCTAATCAGACTCGAGATGGGTTGATCTAAAATTCAAATTGAGTTCAAATTAAATCCAATTTGAATTAAACTAAGTCCAAATCAAGCCCTACCTCGTTAAGTGGATTGGGGTTGAAAGTCTTCAAGAACATAAAGTAGTAAGTGTAGTGAGATTCATCATATGTAACATCCTAGCACGATTCAGTGTATCAAATATGATTATCACAATAACAAATCATAGTTCCTATCACAACAAATGTGAGATCTATGTAAACATTTATCTATTAAACTCCATCACTCATCTCCCTACTATCCCAAAGTAATGGCCAGGCCGAAGCCACTAATATGACATAGATCAAAATTGCTAAAAGATGGTAGATATTAATAGAAAATCAGATTGGGTAGATAAATTAGATGAGGCTCTATGGGCCTACCACTCTTTCATACTTACCTTCATGTATCCCCATTTTCACTGCCATATAATATGGAAGCGGTAGTACAATATGAGATCCAAATTTCATCACTTAGAATGGTAATGCAAAATGATTTAAATCTAACTGAGATGTAGGAGTTTGTATTTAGCTAGTTTGAACTTTTGGACAAAAGATGATTGAACGCAGTTAACCTCACACAAGCATATTGATCACATTAGGAAAAAAAAATAGTTTGCAAATGACTAGCATAGTACCAAGTATCCCATGATGGCATTGGCATCCAGAATCTATACTAAGTAAAGGGTAACTGCTCATCCATGATCATGAAGGATAAGTTTGTCTGAATCCTAAGCATAAAGTGAAGAGATCTCCTTAGCATGTATTAGATGGTTTAGTAAGAACAATAATAAAATCCCTTGATCCAAAGGTAATGTTGCTCTCATCCAAGATAGCAAAATTTCCCATCTCTTTGAAACCTAGAAGACAACTGACCTCTTCTATAGATCCCCACAAGAAAATAAAAAAAGTGTGAGCGGCAAGATTCCATCTCTCTATTGATAGCTTTAAGAAGAGACCAATTCAATAGTTTATGACAAAACTCTTCAAATTGAATGAAATTCACATAAAGAATAGGAAAGTCACAAGATATGAGAAGGTGCTCTAGAAATTCTCAAAATCAATAAGGATGCTCAAAATGATAGACACTAGGGATTTGAGGAACAGCTTGAAATAAACATCAACTACAATAAAAAAAGAAAAAAGGAAGGGAACGAAGTAGAAAGAAAGAGAAGGGGGAAACCAAAAACATTACCTCATCATCAATTAGATAGTGGATGATGTGCCTTGGGTGATCCTCAAAAGTGAATCTAAAATTTGAGAAAAGGTTCAAATCCATGGCCAAAGGAAAAGAGACAAAGATGGAAGAAGAGGAGACAGAAAACTATGCTGCACACATACAAATTACATGTAGTTTGAGAGTTAGAGTTTGAGGAAAAGAAGGATTCAAACTGAAATTTTTGAAACTGAATGAAAGTCTGAGAAGGACAAGTGAGCCCAATAATTGGCACAAGAGACAAGTCATACACAAAAGGACAAAGTACAAAGTGAGAATTATCCCATCTTTTTGGCACATTAAAAAAATGTGCCAACTAGCTGGTGTATCCTCAAAAAAGTACTCCAGCTAGCTAGCATATTTTCCAAAAGTATGCCAAAAGACTCAGATATAAAAAAAAATTCACAGGCCAATAAACTTTACTCTACCAAAAGATGTGCCAACAAGTTCATGCCACCTCTTACAATTCACATTGACAATCCCATCTATGGACTTGTTGCACCAACTCCGTAGTCCCATCAACTGGAACAATGAATGACCACATCTTCACCATGAAGAAGAGTGAAGTACAACAAAAGCAACACTGAACCCACACCACATAGGACTTGTCTCCCAACATCTCTATTTGGGGAAGATCAGAGTAGTCTATAGCCATTTTTCATCAAAAGGATCCTTTGATTCATTTGACCATTGACAATCTTTTACTTGCATTAAATTTTTTTGTAACATTCTTAGTGCCATCATCACATTGCATTTACCCATAGCATGCATGCATCTTCCTCAAAATCCTTAGATGGTACAACAAAAATAGGCAAACACTTAATTATATAATGTTGCAACTCTAACTAGTTTGGCAACTTCAAATACAACTTTCTGATGGGACTAGTAGCACAAAAGATTGAAGGTCGAAATGCACAACATAAAAGGGAGAGAGAGAGAGAGAGAGGGTGGGGGGTAAATTATGTTTTATAAAATATTTTAATATTTTGGCAAATGAACAACCCAATTCAATCCTCAAAAATAAAAGCAAACTAATATGCAATCTCCAAAACCATAATCAATATAATTACAATAATAGAAGAGAAAAAAAGAATACACACTACAATTTTCTGTGATTCAGTGACTAACTGCTCCTACTCTATAACTCTTGTATTGATCTTAAGGACCTTAATCATTCCACTACTAATATTGCTTCTTGAGGTGCCAAGCCCATACAAGTCTTGCTTCAACCAAGAAAGAAACCACTCTAACACCAAAACTTATTCCTCACACACTCCTAACATTCTAGGAGTGTTTACAAACTAAAAATGGACAAGAAAGTTTACAAATTTTCCTCAATACAAGAGTCTCTCAAGTTTGAGTACAAAAGCATAAAGATTTAAAAGTGAAATATAGATCTAGAGCTCTTGTGAGGCTAGAGGGCTTGAAGAAACTTATTATCTCTCTCTAAGATAATCAAAGATGTGAAATATGATAGAAACCAACTTCAAGCCCTTAAATACCCCTAAAAATAAGAAAGTAATCCAAAGATCAAATGACTTCGCTATTTTTAAAGATACTATTTCTAGATCTGTGCCTAGTGGACTAAGACAGATAGAAGGTATTATTTCTAAGTTATAAATATTTCAAGCATTATGGATATTATTCTAATTTTTTTATTTTAGGCAAATACTATGTTATGAATGTTAGCTATATGATAATGGCTAGCTTTATAGTACCATATAGAGATATTAAGTGTCATATAAAGGAACAAGTTGGATGATCACCATAAAAGGAAAAGGATTTATTTAATTCTAGACACACGTTACTAAGATCCAAAATAGAATGTGCTTTTAGGGTATTGAAGAATTGGTTTAGCATACTAGCCAAGACTTTATTCTTTCCATTTAGCACTCAAGTTGATATGGTTTTGGCATGTTGTTTCTTACACAACTACATCATCATGGCTAATCCTTCTGATGAATTGCTCTTCAAGGAACTGGAGTCTTTAATGTCAGATGAAGATGAAGATAGTATAGATGAAGATGAGGAGGGGCCGTTATACACAGGTTCCACTCTAGTGAGCAACATGAGGAGAACTAGAAGTGGATCAAGTTGAAGGATTAAATAGCCACCAAGATGTGGGAGGATTACAATAATAATTAGACTTTTTCCTCATGTAAACATGTGTTCTGCATTTGGCTTTTTTTTGCTAACACCCAAATTTTGTTTACGTTCTTTGTATTTTTAACTTTCTAACATGATTCTTGTTTGATGGCATTCGCATTTCTGCTTATTATAACACTATATATGTATTTGTTTGCTGAAGTCTTTCTTTCCATTATAAGGAATGGAGTTTTTCATACTTGAAGAGGTCAATTCCCTTTCAAGGATTGACTTAATGAGTCAAGATTTGGATTTTTTATTATTGAGGCAAATAAGAATGCATAAGGAAGTTAGAGGGGGAAATCATTGAGGACACATAAATCTCATAAGATATGGTCAAAGAGGGAATTATAGTTCTTATCTGGTTCCTCACTGAGCAAGTGCATGATGGGCTTAAGCAAGATGAAGGTTTGATGCAACCCATTTTCATGGCAGCTGCAATTGTAATTAAAGCCTAGTTCAACAATGATTTTATTGCTAACAATATCAATGGTTATTATAAGACCTAAAAGAAACATGCAACAATAATCACTAAATTGTGAGACTATAACGGGGTGAGTTGGAATGACACTGATAAGATGATCATGACCACTGAACAAGTATACATCAACATCAAAGCCATAAGAAAAAAACCCTACAAAATTGATTTAGCATCTTCAAAATGTTACATATTTGCGTATTTGTCAAACATAAATTTTGCAAAAGATAAAAAGACTCTGAGCAGTTCCTAAACAAGCCCATTTCATTGTATGATGAGTTGCTCCGTATATGTAAAATGGATTCTACTATCAGTAGTATGGTAAAATCTTGCTATGATGATTTTAGAGGGGAGCTAGAGAGAGATGCAACAATGGAAGAATAGCATACCATGTGGGAAGATGCTTCTAATGCTCCTAGTGGTTTCAAGCAAGGCACAGACACACCCTTGCAAAGAAACAATGTCACAACTAATCCCAAAGGCAAAGGACAAGCTACTGGTTCCCATAGTATCTCAAAGGCATGAAAGTGGACGGAGAATACTATGGACAATGCACTAGTGGCAGAGTTGATAAATGGTGTGTGACAGGTTGCATGTGCCATCAAATCAATGGTGAGGGATTCATGGAAGAAATCATTATACTCAATATTGAATCAATTTAGTAGAGAATGCTTTAGCACATTCTTTTTGAAGTATGCCTACATGCATTTGCATGGTGATGACATTGATGGCATGATTTTTTGGCATGGATGATGATGCTAGAGTTGAATGACTACAAGAGTTTCTCGACGAGAATTATTGAAAAGTGTCCTCAGAAGCATGCTGTCATTTTGGTTTGATCATTATCATACTATTTCCTTGTCTATGCTAGGTGTCTTATTATCACTATGTTATGACTATATGTGTGATAACTATGTTATTATTGCTTGGACTTGTTATAACTATCTTATTATTGACTAGACTATGTTAGGACTTTTGTTGTTTTTCTTGTCATGCTTGGATACTTTATACATATTTAATTATACTTTCTATATATTTAGAGGCCAACTGAGTGTGTTATATTTTGTATATTATAAAAAAGGCTGATTGTATGTCTATATTATATTTTATGTTCAAAGGCCAATTGTGTGCTTATTTATATTTTGTATGTTATAAAAAAAGATCGACTATGTGCATATATTCTATTTTGTATTTAAAGGCTAACTATGTCTATTTATATGTTGTATATTATAGAAAAAGATTGATTGTATGTCTATTTATATTTTGTATATTGTAAAAAAGACCGACTATGGGCCTATATTGTATTTTGTGTTCAAAGGCCAAGTGTGTACCTATTTATATATTGTGATCATAGACAAACTGACGCTAATAAATTTCTAATAGAATGTGTTACTATATTGTGTTGCATGAGAAGTGTTCAAGTATTTACACCTTGTAACAAGATTGTCATAATCAACTCAACGGATTCTTAGGTAATTATTATAAATCTTACCATTTCTTAGAGAAGGCAACTCAAGTTTTATAAGAATATGAAACTAAGGTAGGCAGCAAATGTATGGCCAGTCTTTGAGAAGAACATATTTAGAGAAAAAAATTCTTTCTGTGTTATCTTATAGAAATTTCATATTTTTATGTGTTAAGAGAAATATTAAATATTTATGTAATTTAACTTTTTATATTTATAAAACCTTTCTATATTAGTTATGTTATTGTATGCAATACATTTTAATTTCGTAATTAATTTTTTCATTATTATGGGATATATAATTGCTTTCATTTCAAATATTAACATTATATCAAAAAAAATTCAAACAAAATTTTGTTCAAATAAATCATCAAATTTTTTGGACATTTTTTGTAAATCTTAACTACTTTCACATTTAAATTATCAAATTTAAAATTAAAATATATTTTATTGGTTGGCTAAATTTTTTAAATAAAAATATTTTTATTTTCTTGTAAATCATCAAATATTTTAAATATATTTTTAACATATATTAAATATTAAATATATTTTTACTATTTAAATATTTCTATTTATATGTAAACAAAAAATTTAATAAAATACCAAAAAGAGGGGTAAGCTCATCCATTTGGAATTGGGTGATCATATCCCTAATTTCATCTCCAATCAAATATTCAAATTTCAAGAATTGATGAAATTGGTTAAATTCCATTTACAATACCAATATCAAAATTTACAAAATTGATGGAATTGAGAATTTCTCAACTTACTCCAAAGAATGCATCCAAATATCAGAATTAATAATTTTGCTAATTTCGCTAATTCCCTAAAATTTTTGGAATTGACAATTCCACCAATATCAAACTCAACATTGAACCAAATGGCCCCTTAGACCTCACAAAATCAATCAACGACAGGAATGTTTCTTCTATTTTGTATCTCAGTTAGATTCATAGCTCAAAATTTATCATCATCATTAGCACATAGTCTCATCTCTTAAAAAACCTAAAAGGGGTAAAAGACGACCTTCAAACTCCCACCCACCAAGATGATTGTTAAGTTTTCACCAATTTCCTTATTTTATTTTTTATTATTTTATTAGATGTTGTACTCCACAAATTCACAGAATTCTTCTCTTTATATCGTAGATGCATGCGAAGGTAAGCCGTAAGTTGGTAGGAAGGGTATATCTTGTGCCTAGTGAGGAAACTCTTATAACTACTCTCAGAGAGATCATGTAGCTTCTAGACTAGGAGGTGAATTCTAAATAATATCCAACACAAAAATTCTAATGAGATCTACACCTTCAAGATGAACTTGTTAGGTTGACAAAATGTTTTCAAGAAAACAATCTTAAATAAGCCACAAAGAACATGAAAAGCTAATTGGAAGGAATATTATTGCTTAATGAAAAGAAGTCATCAATATAATAAATTGAGACTCAAAAAATGCAAGCACTAAAGCAAGACCTTGAAATGAGTTAGAACCTTGGCTTGTTTTCATTGCTTAGACACATGATTCTAATGAAAGTTATCTATATTACGTCATTAGTAATATCAACAAATTATATAGACATATATAAAAATAATAGGTCCTTGAAAACATGTAAAATACTATAGAAAGCACACACCTTAGTACAATGTCTACATATTGCCAAACTGAAAACAATAATATTATTGGTCTTTCCATTATTAAGTGAAATGGACTTGTAGCATGTTATTCACCTCTACTTAATTCTCAGATGTGGATACTATTATTTTCCCATGGTTCTGGGTCTTGTTGAGCTCTACCTTTCATTCTAGTTGATTTACAATCTACACATTAGCACTGTGAACTACTCATTCGGAGAAGTCCAAGTGAGTAAACTTTGGTGCCTAAGTTAGACATGTTCATGGTTGAGGACATTGAAATATAAAGATGAGGATGGTAAATAAAGGACCTTATTGTTTGGGTGGATATTGTGAAAATATCAAAGGAGAGAAATTTATGCTTCCAAACCTCTCCTATTTATAGGAGAGGTCAGAGATGAGACTTGACCCTCAAATTGGGCAAACTTGATCTAATTCCTCAATGAGTTAATCCAAGAGTGATTCTTGGATGTCGCCCATTTCTCTCTACCACTGCATGACACTCCTTTATTGCATAATTGGAGGTGGAGTAGAAGGTGGAGCAAAATGTGAAGCAAAAGGTGGTTTTCATGTCTAGGGATCCTTTTCTAGAATGTCATGTTTGACATAGTTCAACAATCTGAACTATGGTAGCTCAAGAATGTTAGTGAGATGACTCCTCTTCATTGGCATGGTAGTCCAATCCATGGTAGCAAGGGAATAGTGGCAAGAAGATACCTCTTAGATAGAATTGTAGCTTGGGGGTTGTTTAGGTTTATTCAAACTATAGAAGCATCGGTTTTCACTTTGAGTCCATCCTTTGGGCAGAAACAAGATAGGCTCGATAATTGAGTAAGTTTGACTCTAGTATAGGTAGTCCGCTTTAGATAACACTATCCTTAGTTTAGGCGCATAACTTGTCTTGCACATAATTGCCTCCCAAGCCTTTTCACTAAGTTCCAAAGCTCAGTTGTAAAGGTTTGAATATGCTTTCCTCAGTCTTCATTGGTTAGGGGACTATCATCTATTGTGTGTGACAAATCCCCACGGTTCAAAATCTTGAATCTTCCTTGAATAATTCATATGTGAGATCTAAGGTGTCTACAACGTGAATCATCTATAATGATGAAGTCAAGGTGAGACTCAAGGTTATTATTATCGTCCAAATTGTTTGAGCAAATTTTGATCAAAAATTAAATTTAATTAAAATTCGGTCAATATATAAAATTGAACCATTGAATTGTGATCCAAATGCGGGCCTCAATTGGATCAAAATTACAATCAAATTCGACCAAAAATTGGGTTTAATTTGGACTTAAATTGTTAAAAAATTTGGACTTAAACTAAAGAGAGCTAATTGGGACAAATATTTCGACTAAAATCGGACCTAAAATACATCAAATATCTAGGAAACAATGCAAATTATAAAATCTTTGTTGATGAGTTTCTCATTGAATTTTTCTTTCGAATAAGTCTTTGAGATAAAAATTTTACGAAAAAGTCCTTGAAAGTTCTAAAATTTTAAATTGATCCCTGTAAAATCTATTTATATTCACAAATAAAGTTCTAAAATTTCTAACTTTTGCAAATAAACCCCTAAAATTTTTGACTTTTCTAAATAAGCCTCTTCAAAAATTTTTATTTATAAATAAGTACAAATTTTTATCAAAAAGGATTCTGAAAATTTTATATTTTTTACAAATATATCTTTTTTGCAAAAAATTCCTTCAAACTTATAAAATTATATTTTGGTCCTGATTTTTATAAAAAAATTTAGCAAATAATATCTGAAAATTCAGTAACCAAAAATAGTACATATTTTAAAATTTTTCATCAAGAAATGAAATCCCAATCAAAGAAATTTGGAGATCTAATCTAATCACAAATCATAATCCTGAACATTCTAAAAATCAACCGATCAAAGATTCGATTTCAAATCTCCTTAAGGTCTATAAATTGATGAGAAACCTGCACAAAAAAAAAGAAAAGAGAGAGGATGAAAGAGATCAGAAATTGAGGAGAGACTATTAGAAATCGGGGACTTGAAACAAAATGACATAATTCTCTATCTTTTCCTTTTCTTCTCGCACTGATCTTCCTATTTCTCTTCTTCTTCCTTCAAAGCAGTGGCCTTATTTATTGGCTCGCTTGACCCTGCCATCTGATGATGGCCCATGCTACTGTCAGCCTCACAATAAAGAGGCATTCCAATGGTTTGCAACCGAGATATCCACCATGCTGATACCTTTGGACGGAATGGGTGGGGACACATTTGTAGCAGCACATACGACTCTCTGATGGGATTAAGAACCTCGACTGTGGGCACTGACCACTCTTCTGCTCACTTGAGCATGATTGGTTAGAGCTCTAACAGCCTCACCTGACGGTGATGCTCGTCTCTACCATGCACTGCACCCCAACCACCGGACCTGAACCTTGGGTTCCCCGACATCAGCCTGGCTGCCAGCCTTGATCTTGCTCTGCCACCAACAGCCTAGTGAAAGGGCCCCAATGAGGCCAAAGACACATTAGCTTCACAGCTACATCTGCCGAAGCTATCTACCCGCACCTCAACTATCCCAAGGACTCCCCACTGAGGAAAAGACACCGGTTCCCCTCTGACCAGCCAACCTACACTGTGATTTGTTTTGCTCCATGCCACCACCCCACCAAGCTCTCCTCCATAGCTGGCGGCCTCCTTGCTAGATCAAGCCTGAAGAAGTCCCCGATCTTCAACTCCCAGCATTGCCCCACCGATATGCGCCTGAGGAGCACAAGCGCCACCGCCTACAATGGAACTCTTTGCTCGTGCCCTGACGACTTCCTGTGCTTTGGCGATCTCCCACGTCTCCTCTGCCCGTCATCCATCGAAGTCAGATCCGATCAGAGCTAGTAGGGTTCGGCCACACATTTGAAGAAGAGGAGGAGTCTACCATAGTCGAAAGAAGAAGAAAAGGGAAGGGGACGGTTAGGGTTTCATCGTGAGGAGGAGGAAAGAAATAGAGAGGAAGAATAAAATAAAAAATAAAAGTCATTGTGCACAAAAAAAAGGGAATTCGGCCAGCAACATCCTACCTCAACTTTTTTGCACTAGCACTATCTCGACCACTTGCGGTTCTTTGGCATGTTAAACCTTTGGCACTGCTATGGCCATCCCAGCCACTCAAAGATAGAGAACCTTTGACACTACTGCGGTCACTTGCGGCCACTCGAAAATGCAAGTCCTCATCGTATCCAAGTTAATCTTTGAGTTCGCACTCAATTAGCCTTTGAGCTCACATCCAACCAGCGTTCGGGTTCACACTTAGTCAGCCTTCAACCTGTATCAAAGTCAACCTTTAAGCTCACATCCAAGCCAGTCTTTAGGCTTGCACTTAGCCAACCTTCGAGATCACACTCAACTAGTTTTTAGGCTCACACTTAGCTAGTCTTTAGACTCATATCTAACCAGTCTTCGGGTTCACATCTAAGCTAGCCTTCGAGATCGCACTCAATTAATCTTCGAGCTTGTATCCAAGCTAGTTTTTGGGCTTGCATCTAAGCTAGTCTTTAGGCTTGCACTCAGCCAGCTTCAGGCTGACATACAACTAGCCTTTGAGTTCACAATCAGCTAGCCTTCGGCCTCACACTTGGCAACCTTCAAGCTCACACTCAGGTAGCATTCGGGCTCATATCTAGGTCAGCCTTTGGACTTACACTCAGCTAGCCTTTGGGTTTACATCTCAGCTGGCCTTTGGGTTTGCATTCAACCAGCATTGAACTTGCATCTTGCTAGCCTTTGGGCCTACACCGTACCTAGCATTCGAGCCCACACCTCAACCAGCATTCTGGCTTGCATCTCAACTAGCCTTTGGGCTTGCACTCAACTAAGCTTTGGGGCTTATATTTAGTCAACCTTTAGGTTCTCATCTAGGCCAGTCTTCATACTGGCACCCAATCAACCCTCGAGCTTATAGTTCTAAACTAGCTTTTGAACTCACAAATTAAGTCAGCCCTCAGGTTTGCACATTTAATGTTGGGTCATGGGTCCACCTAAAATTATCATAAATAGCCAAGAATTCTTAAATCAAATTGCTTAATATGAAGTAATTCAATCACATTGAAATTAAATTCAATCAAAATAAATGTATAGAGGCCAAGTTGATTC
Organism: Trichopus zeylanicus subsp. travancoricus; assembly: GCA_005019695.1. Classification (NCBI taxonomy): domain Eukaryota; kingdom Viridiplantae; phylum Streptophyta; class Magnoliopsida; order Dioscoreales; family Dioscoreaceae; genus Trichopus; species Trichopus zeylanicus. The sequence continues at coordinate 363,867 of RXID01014501.1, forward strand.
AAATGGACCAAAATTGATTAAATAAATAGATTAAGGCCCAAATTGAGTTAACCTAAACTTAGACTCAATCCTAATTAGACTTGGGATAGGTTAATTTAAAATCAAGTTGAGTTCAAATTAAATCCAATATGGATTAAACTCAGCTCAAATCAAACCCTAATTGGGTTAAATCAAGTCCAAACTAAAAGGAGAAACTCAAAGTCAAACTAGAGCCAAGACAGGTTGAGCCTAAACTAAAATTAAGTTGAACTAAATTAACCTAAACTTTAACTGAAGTCCATCAAGATGCAAGCCATAACTCGATAAAGGTCCAACACAAGGTCAAACTTGACTCGAACCAAATAAAATTAAACTTAAACCAAAATCGAATCTTGAACATTGAACTAAATTGAATCTGATTTGAATCAAAATCAGTATTGCTCCAACTAGAGTCAATAATCAATATTTGATGAATGTTCTTTCAGAAATCGATGCTAAGCTTGGTGGATTGAATTCATTACTAAACATTCAGTGACTTTGATATCTTATATGGTTCCTCTGGTCATCCTGTAAAGTGTTAGTGTAAACTTGATTATCAAAGATCCTGGATATAGGAAGATGGGAACATATCACAATATTCTAAGAAGAAGTTAGTGAATCCCGATTCAATCATATTTTAAAATATCAAGTTGAATCAATTTTAGACTCAAATTGAAATTGAGTGTTGAATTGATTCTGAAATGGACTCAGACCCAAACTATATTAGTCTCAATAGAACTAAATAGGGTCAAACTAAGTCTCACTAGGTGTGCTTAACCTTCAACAATATTCTGAGACTATGAACAAATGGTGATATTACCATCTTGATTTGAACTAAATTAGTTTGAATAGAACTAAATAAGATCAAATTAAGTCTCACTAGGCATGCCATAAAAGCCTTTAGAAATACTCCAAAGCTATACCAATCCCATAAGCCATTGGTGAGGCTACCAAACTAAGACGTTAATTACCAAAACGCTTAAAGTTGTCGGTCACACTTCAAAGTTATATCTAACCCTAAGCCATTGGTGACATTACCAAATCAAAGAAGTTAAAATACCAATATGCTCAAAGCCATTGACTACAATTTAAGCTAATCAACCTCACAAGCAATTAACGATATAGTCCTCAAGCTAGTCAACCCCAGAAGCTATTGACGACATGTCATTTAAAGCTAGTCAACCTTTCAAGTAGTTGATAATGTACCTCTCAAGCTAGTCAACCCCACAAGTAGTTGATGATGCGCCCCTCAAAGCTAGTCAACCTCATAACCAGTTCATGATGCAATCATCAAAGCTAGTCAACCTCAAAAGTAGTTAATGATATAGTCCTCAAGCTAGTCAATTCTTGAAGTAGTTGATAATGTAGTCTTCAAGCTATTCAACCCTTAAAGTAGTTGATGATACACCCTTTAAGCCATCCAACCCCAGAAGCCATTAGTGATAGATCCTTCAAGCTAGTCAACCCTGAAAGTAGTTGACAATTCACTCCTCAAGCTAGTCATTCCTAGAAGCCATTGATGACATGCTCTTTCAAGCCAGTCAACCCAGAAGTAGTTGATGACACACCTCTTAAGCTGGTTAACCCTAAAAGCAATTGATGATATGATTTTTAAAGCTATACCCAACCCTATAAGCCATTGATGACACTACCAAACCAAATGAAGTCACCGCCAATGCTCAAAACTATTAGAAACACTTCAAACCTCTTCCATTCCCTTCCATGTCCCATCAGACAATGTCATCAACATCCATTGAAGACTAAGTTAATCTAAGTTAGACCTCATATCAGAGTTTTTTTCTCCACTCTTTCTTTCTCTTTTTTTTTCTTTATTTCTTTCATGTTTTTCATTTTATAATTTCATGTTGAAATTTATTATAAAGTGAGGGCATACCCTTACTTAAGCTATATATCATTTCATAAAATCAATCAAATATTTTCTTATTTTCTTTTGTGTCTTTATTGTAGTTTTTTTACTTTAGGATGTTCTTGATAATTATCAAGATAATTAACAATAGGGGCTTGTACCTGTTGGAAGTTAATATTTTCACAACACCTAATAGTATAATTTAAATTAAAATAAATTCTGCTTTATGATTCAAGATTACTCCAAGGGTCTCCTCTATCGTAGGCTACTAAAATTGAACCCACAAACTCTAGCGTACCCAATGGGACATGAACCTAATTCAATCTCAATATGGGAACTTTTCTTTGATTTGGACAAATTTATGTGCTATGAAAACTAAACACATTATTGCATTGGTTAGCCACAAATTCTAGCATGCCCGATGGAACTTCTTCTCCAAATATTGAAACCTAGTTAATACGATAGAGACATTAAAAGATAGACTGCGATTGAAAAATGATCAATTATGTTCTTCTTTGAAGAAGAAAGAACCAAATGGTAATAACGAAGAATATCTCTGTCCTAAGATACACCATTATCCTGTTGACAGGATTAACTATGCATTTACCTCAGCCAATGGTTGCTATAGAATTAGCTAAAGCTCAGATCAAGTTCAGACTATTTCTGAGGTCATCCAATTCAAGAAGGCACCTGCTACTGCACTAACTAAGGTTGTCACCATGTAAAACCAGCCTATTTCTCACCTTCTATTAAGGAAAAGGAGGCCAAATATCATCATCCCTAATGAGAAGGCCTATTTGGATGAAGAGCTTGAAGCTATACTTCAACCAAAAATGGAATCAGTCTTTCTGAGTTTAGGATCAAAATGAAGCTCAATTTTTGGCCGTTTTCACCCAACTCCTCATAAGGGGCAATTAAAAGCAAATCTGTACATAGGCATTGATGAATAAGATCTCATCTTGACTATCACAAGTAAAGAGAAAGTTGCTAAAATTTTCAGCCGACTTGAAAAATCTACCCTTTAAACGAAGTCGGTCATTACCATTCCTATCTCTAACTCTTTTGGTCCATTAAGTAATTTAGGAAAGGGTAGGAGCAAATCATAGGGGCCACAATCTTGCCTTAAAATTGTGGCAAAAGGGTGAATCACCAAATAAAACCACAAGATTCATTGTGAAGCTTCAACCTAGCACGAGGGTTCACTAAAGGAGACCACCCACACTGTCAGAATTATTTCTTATCATAACTCTGGGAGGGACCATGAGCCCGTACTCCAACTAGTCAAATGCCAAAAGAAGGCTACCCGAGTAAGACTTACTGATGAAGAAATCCAAAAGTAGAGGACCCCTATTAACCAATCCTTGCTACCATGCCAAAGAGAGGGTATGACAACTTGCTCCATTAGTAGACTTTTAACTTGATTAATGGGAGAAGTTAGCCTCAACCCAAAGCCTAGAACTGATTCTCAAGACATAGACTATCATGTTCTGATGGAAGCCTTGGTCATAACTGAAAACTCTAATTAAGAAGTGACTATAGAAGTACTGCAAGAATAGATGAGACAACAAGACAGAGAAATATGAAGCTCAAAAGAAGGTTATAGAGTCGATGGAGTTGATGCTGAAAATGAGTCAGAAGCTTGATAAGTTTGAATGATCTCAATAGCCATCCTAAGCAATAGGGGTGGCAGAAGGTGCATCTCTCATAGATGAGATCTACAAAAATATAGGCCCTTTGCAAGCACCTCCTCCAGTAAGGGATATCCAATGCCCGATTTTAGGAATCTCTAACAAGAAAGAACTCCTAGTATACATCCAACAGTAGGTACAATGAATGGTAGCTAGTTGAGACAAGGAAGTGAGAGAGGCAGGGTAAATGATGTTGATAAACCATACTCTAGCCATCATGATTAAGTGTCATATCTCAAAGGCTATACAATGCTTGATTTCAAATAGTTTAATAGCATGAGAAATCTTAAATAGCACATAGCTCACTTTGTGACTCTAAGTGGAGATTCAAGTGATGGTACCTTGTTGTTACTTTGCCAATTTTTAGTGAGCTAGACAAGAGTATCATTCAAATGGTATGCTAGTTTACAACCGGAATCCATACAAATATGAGCACAAATAACAGAAACTTTTTGAATCTAGTTCAGAAGAATCAATGATAAAGTTACCGTTGCAGACCTTATCTCAACACTAAAATGAATAATGAGTCGATTCTAGATCATATCACATGATGAAGAAATCTCAGCATTAAGTGTAAACAACCCATGAGCCAATTTGAGACAATGAACCTAGTACTCAGCAACATAAGGGGAGAATGGATGACACCTTATCTAAGCACCTCTTCTATCCATACCTTCCAAGACCTCATCATACAAAAGCTAGAAAGGATTGGCCCACCAACGTTATCTAGTTCACAAAGTTTCAACACAAAAAAAGATAAAATAAAGCATGGAGTAAGGTAAAGTATGGAGAGCCTTTCAAAAATATAAGGGCTACATTCATAGTAACTGAGCAAAAAAACCTCCAAATCCCATCATGAATAAGGGTAATACTCATAAGCCACCAACTCTTGGAGGAGATGGAGAAGTAGAATGATCCAACGATTTCCATTAGAAAAAATACCCAGATTGGATGGCAAGTATTGTGCCCATCAAGAAAAAGAATGACTAAATTTGCATTTATGTGAACTATAGTAACTTGAATAAAGCATGTTCGAAAGATAATTCATTACTAATAATGAAAATCATGATTGACAATAGGACCAATTTCAAGATATTCTCTTTCATGGATGGCTTTTCAGGATATAACTACGAGACCAATTTCAGTGGTCTGAGATAGCGGAGACCTCGGGAGTGACCTCAAATCATAAATCAGAGTTCATTTTAATTTGAAGTGTGCTATCAAGTGTTATGAGAATATTTAATTTCAATAGGCACAAGTCTTTATTGTTAATTACCCTGACAATTATCAAGAACCTCCTAAAGCGAGAAACCTAGAAAATAAAATAGAGACACAAAAATAGAAAGAAGAAAATATTTGATTAATTTTAAGAAATGATACATGACTTAAGGAATGGTATGCCCTCACTTTACAATAAATTTAATCATGAAATTATAGAAAACATGAAAGAAATGAAGAAAGAAAAAGAGAAAGAAGGAGTGGAGAAGAAGCTTTGATATGTACTACTGCCCCGCTCTCCTTCATTGGATCACATGGTGTCTGACTCAGATTGACTCGATCTTTGGTAGATATTGATGGCATCTTTTGATAGGATGTGGAAGGAAATGAGAGAAATTTGAAGTGCTTCCAATGGCTTTGAGCATTGACGATAACTTTATTTGGTTTAGTAGAATCACTAATGACGTATAAGGTTGGGTATAGCTTTGACAATTGCTTATCAATTGCTTTGGGGTGACTAGCTTGAGAAATGTGTTGTCGATTACTTCTGGAGTTGACTAGCTTGAGGGGCATGTTGTTAACTACTTTTGGGTTGACTAGCTTGAAGGGTGCATTGCCAACTGCTTCTAGGGTTCACTAGCTTGAAGGATGTATCATCAATGGCTTCTGAGGTTGACTAACTTGAAGGGTACTTCGTCAACTACTTTTGGGGTTGACTAACTTGAAGGGTGCATCATCAACTATTTCTAAGGTTGATTAGCTTGAAGGGCGAGTTGCTAAATGCTTCTAGGATTGGCTAGCTTGAAGGGTGCATCATCAACTGCTTCTGAATTTGACTAGCTTGAGAGGTGCATCACCAATCACTTCTGAGTTGGCTAGCTTGAAGGGTGCATCATCAATTGCTTGTGGGGTTGACTAGCTTGAAGAGTCATTGCCAACAACTTTTATAGTTGACTAGTTTGATGGATGCATCACCAACTACTTTTGGAGTTGGCTGGCTTGAAGGGCGCATTGTCAACTACTTGTGGGGTTGACTAGCTTGAAGAGTGTGTAATCAACAACTTCTGGGGTTGACTAGCTTGATGGGTGTATCACCAATTATTTCTGAAGTTGGCTAGCTTGAAGGGCACATCATCAACTATTTGTAGGGTTAACTATCTCGAAGAGTGCATCATCAACTGCTTGTGGGATTAACTAGCTTGAAGGGTGCATGACTAGCTACTTCTGGGGTTGGCTAGCTTTAAGGGTGCATCATCAACTACTTCTAGGATTAATTAGCTTAAGATTTATATCATCAACTACTTATGGGGTTGATTATCTTAAGTGGTGCATCACCAACTACTTCTGGAGTTGGCTAGCTTGAGGAGCATATTATTAACTACTTTTGAGGTTGACTAGCTTAAGAAGCATCTCATCAAATACTTTTGGGGTTGACTTGCTTGAAAGGTACATCATCAACTACTTCTGAGCTTGACTAGCTTGAAGGGCCCGTTGTCAACTGTTTGTGGGGTTAAGTAGCTTGAAGTGTGGCCAATAGCTTTATGAATGTTATTGGTTGACTTTATTTGAACAAGGAATTATAGCTGACTGATTGAAAAAGTTTGATCCTACCTTAATTCAGTTTGAATTAAAGCATTACCAATGCTTTTGGATTGGCTTAGATTTGAAGTATGGTTGACAGTTTCTATAGCATATCTAGAGAGACTTAATTGACCTTATTTAGTTTTATTCGAACTAACTTTGGTTTGAGTTAGGATCGTAATATCATCCTTTGTTTATAGTCTCAAAGTATTGCCCAAGGTTCAGCATATCCAATGGTACTTGGTTTGACCCTATTTAGTTCCATCAAGGCTAATATAGTTTGGGTCCAAATTCAATTTAGAATCAATTCAACACTCAATTTCAATTTGAGTCTAAAATTGATTCAACTTGATTTTTTAAATTTGATTGAATTACAATTCATTAACTCCTTCTTGGAAGATAGTGATATGTTTCGATCTTCATATTTTTAGAAGCTTAGATGATCAAGTTCACACTAATACCTTATAGCATGACCAAGGAAATCATGTGAGATATCAAAGTCACTGGATGTTTAGTAATGAATTTAATCCACTAAGCTTAGCATCAAGTTTTAGAAGAGCATTCATTAAATACTGATCATTGACTTTAGTTGGAGCAGTACTAATTTTGATTTGAATCCAATTTGATTCAGTTCAATGTTCAAGATTTGATTTTGGTTCAAGTTTGATTTCATTTGGTTTAGGTCAAGTTTGACCTTGTGTTGGACCTTCATCTAGTTCAAGTTTATTAGACTTTGGTTCAAGTTCAAGTCAATTTAGTTCAATTTGGTTTCAATTCAAGCTCAACCTGGTTTAGTTTTGATTTGATTTTGAGTTTGTCCTTTTAGTTTAGGGTTGATTTAACCCAATTAAGGATTTGATTTAAGTTTAGTTCAATTTTTAATATAATTGAGTTACTTGATGTCAAATAGTTTGATTTGAGTGACCTTGGCTATTTATGATAATTTTAGGTGGACCTATAGTCCAACCTTAAATGCATGAATTTGAGGGCTAGCTTAGTTTATTAGCTTGAAGTTGGCTTAGAGGTACAAGCCCAAGGGCTACTTGAGTGTGATTCCAAAGACTGGCCTAGGTGTGAACCCAAAGGCTGGCTGAGTATGAGCCTAAAGGCTGATTTGGATGTGAGCTTAAAGACTAGCTAAGGTGTGAGCTCAAAAATCAAATACAAGCCTGAAGATTGGTTAAGCGAGAGCCCGAAGGCTAGCTTAGGTACGAGCCTAAAGGCTGGCTAGATGTAAGCTTGAAGATTACCCAAAGTGCGAGTCCGAAGGGTGGTCAGGATACAAGCCCAAAGATTGGCTTAAATGTGAAACTGAAGGCTGGCTGAGTGTAACCCCAAAGGGTGGCTTGAATGCGAGCCTGATGGCTAGTTGATGTGTGAGCCCAAAGGCTGGCTAAGTGTAAGCCTGAAGGCTAGCTTGGATGTGAGCCTAAAAGCTATCTTGGATGCAAACCTGAAGGTTGGTAGAGTGCAAGCCTAAAGGCTAGCTTAGGTGTGATCTTAAAGGCTACCTAAGTGTAAGCCTAAATGTTGGCTTGGATGTGAGCCTGAAAGCTGGCTAAGATGTGAGCCCAAATGCTACTTGAGTGCAAGCTTGAAGGCTAGCTAAGGCGTGAGCCCAAAGGCTAGCTAATATGTGAGCCTGAAGGTTAGCTAAGTACAAGCCTGAAGGCTAGCTGAGTGCAAGCTCAAAGGCTAACTAGGTGCGAGCTTGAAGGCTAGCTAAGTTTGAGCATGAAGGATGGCTAAGTACGACCATGAAGATTGGCTGAGTGCTAGCATGAAAGTTGGCTAAGGTGTAATCCTAAAGGCTGGTTGGGTGTATTCGTTGAGATGCGAGTCTGAAGGCTGGCTCTAAGTGTGAGCCTGAAGACTAGCTAAGATGCAAGCTTGAAGGCTGGCTAAGTATAAACCCAAAGGCTGGCTGAGTGTGAGCTTGAAGACTAGTTAGGTGTGAGTCTGAAGGCTAGCTAAGTGTGAGCCTAAAGATTGGCTGAGGTATGAGCTCAAAGGTTGGCTGAGGTGTGAGCTTGAAGACTAGTGGAGATGCGAGCTCAAAGGCTAGTGGAGATGTGAGCTCGAAGGCTAGCTTAGATTGAGTCCAAAAGCTAGTTTGGTGTGACAAGGATTCACCGTCTTCAAGGGGTTGCAGGTGGCCGTGGTGAGGTCATAGGTTCTTCATCTTCATCATTGTCTTCGAGGGGCTACGAGTGGCTGTAGTAAGGTGAGGGGTTCACCATCTTCCCTACTATCTTCGAGGGATCATGGGTGGCCAGAGCGAGGTTATAGATTCGCCATCTTCATCACTATCTTTGAGAGGTTGCAGGTGGCCACAACAAGGTTAGGGGTTTGTCGTCTTTATTACCATCTTTAAGGTCATGGGTTCGCCATCTTCATCACCATCTTTAAGAGGCCATGGGTGGCTGTAGCGTGGTTATAGCATCAAAAATCAGGAAAAGAGAAAGTTCCCTTTTTTTCTCTACACAATACTTTTTTTTCCTTTTATTTCTTGTTTCCTTCCTTACTCTTGCACCCTTCATTCCCCTTTATTCCAAAACCCTAGCTGGCCCTCTCCTCTCTTCCTCGAGCTATGGCCAACCACTCTTTGTCTTCCTGGAATTCATGGCCAGATTCAGCCAATTTTGGCCAAATCTAGCTTTGATCTGCGATGAATAGCAATGAGGAAAGGCTAGGGACATAGCATGAGGTCTAGGGGATTGAGAGCAACACGAATGTCCAAGTTAGTGTAGCATGGTTGAAGCAAGCCACAGAGAGGTGGGTGGCTATTTGGACGGGCGCGATGAGGTCGGTGTGAGCCATGGAAGATGAGACCGGAGCGCACGGGCCACAGCATGAGCTGGCTAGGTGAAGCAGGAGTAGGCTTAGAGGGGTGTTGGTAAGCTACTTCAAAGTGGTGGGAGGTTGAGCTGAGGGTCCTCTGAGTTGGGCCAGTATAAAGGGGCCCAAGCTTCGGGCCTGACGACTAGAGTGCCACACCTGTTGAAGTCAGGCATCGCACACAAGTGAGGCCACCGAAGCTTCGGTAGGCCATTCCCAGGTGAGCGGAGGAGTGGTTGGCGTGAGCCATTGATGTCTCTGATCTCATTGGAGGGCCATGCCCACTATTGCAGATGCGTCCATGTCCGCTCTATCCAGAGGTGTTGGTGTGGTGGAGGTCTAGATTGCAAGCCATTGCAATGCCTCTTTATGGCAAGGTAGGTAGCAACATGGGCCATCATCAAATGGTAGTCAAGCTAGGCAGTAAATAAGGCCACTCCTTTAGAGGAAGAAGAAGAAGAGAAACAAGAAGATCAGAAGGAGAAGGAAAGGAAAAGGTAGAGAGTTACCTTATTTTGCTTCAAGTCCCCAATTCCTAATGGTCTCTCCTCGATTTTTGATCTCTTTCATCCTCTTCCATTCTTGTCTCTCTATTTGTAGGATCTCAGCCCCCCTTTTTATAGGCCTTGAATGGAATCAACAGTTTTGATTGGCTCAATCTTGGAAATACATTTTTGTGGTTGTTGATGAAATTGCATTCCCAAAATGTATTTTCCCCCAATTGGAATGTAATCTCAAGATTAGGATTTATTGCTTGATGATGAGATTTCAAATTTTGTACTATTTTTGGATGCTGAATTTTTAGGGGGTTATTCACAAATTTTTTCTTAAAATCTAGACTAAAGTATAATGTTATAAGTTTTAGTGGCTTTTTTGCACTAAAAATATATTTACAAAAATTTTAAATTGTTCAATGTACTTTTTGAATAAAATTTAGACTTGTTTGCAAAAATAAAATTTTTAAGGGGCTTATTTACAAATTTCATAGAAAATTAGATTAAAATATAATTTTATAAATTAATTGTAAAAAAGTAAATATTTGTAAAATTTTTAAATTTTTAGTATCTTTTTCGAATAAAATTTGGACTCGTTTGCAAATAAAAATTTTCAAGGGACTTATTTACAAAGGTTAAAAATTTTAGGGGTTTATTTGTGAAAGTTAGAAATTTTAAGGATTTATTTATAAATATAAATTTTAAAGGGTTCATTCGCAAACCCTAGATTTTACGGGATCAATTCAAAATTTTAAAACTTTCAAGAACTTTTTCGCAAAATTTTTATTTCAAGGATTTATCTGCAAGAAAAGTTCGGTGAAGGGTCCATTTTTAAAAATTTTATAATTTTCATTTTGATCTAGATATTTGATGAATCTTGACCCCAATTTTATTCTAAATATTTGGCCCACTTAATTTGATTTAATTTACGCTCGAATTTTTCAACAATTCGAGTCCAAATTGTACTTAATTTTCAGTCAAATTTAATCATGATTTCAATCCAATTGAGGCCTACATTTCGATCATAATTCATTAATATTTAATTATATATATTGACTGAATTTTGACTAAATTTGATTTTCGGTCAAAATTGACTTAAAAAATAACCAAATCTAGATGCATACTAGTGATGAGAAATATACTGCCTTCATGATACCAATTGGCATTTGTTACTATAAGGTGATGTCCTTCAGTCTCAAGAATGCAAGCACCACTTATCGAAGGGCCGGGACTCAAATCTTTGATAACCTCATACAACAATTAGTGGAATATTATATGGATGACTTGATGGTCAAAACTAAGTCTAAAACAGGCACGTCTAATACCTAAGAGTGGTTTTTGCCTACTTTAGAAAATATAATTTAAAGATGAATCCTATGAAGTGTGCTTTGGGGTATTATCAGGAAAATTCCTCAGCTCTGTTGTTAGACATCAAGAGATAGAAATCGATCCATCTAAGATCAAAACTAGATTAGATATACTACCACCTAGCGATTTAAAGCAATTGAAGTTGTTCCAAGGCCGACTCGCATGTATAAGAAGATTCATTTCAAACCTTCATAGAAAATACAAGCCTTTTTCCAAGTTGATGAAGAAAGACGCTCCATTCATTTGGGTTCAAGATTGCCCACAGGCTTCTAAAGAGATCAAGTAGTATCTCCTAATGCCACCAGCCCTGACAGCACCTCTACTCGATAAACCCGTTATCTTCTACAAGATAATAATGGAAGGATTTCTGGGAGTACTTCTTGCCCAGAATAATAAAGTAAGTAAAGAAAATATACTCTACTATCTGAGTAGAATATTAGGGAGAGAAAAAAATAGCTACTCCCCCATCAAAAAGCATTGTCTGGCACTCATATTCACAGTCAAGAAGCTAAGGCATTATTTACTTTTTCGTCAAGTTATTTTAATATCAAAGATTGACCCCATAAAATACTTTATGACTAAGCCTATACTCATAAGAAGGCTAGTAAAGTGGACTTTAATCCTTGTGAATACAATACTTAAGTTCACTTCTTAAAAAATAGTCAAAGGGCAAGCCCTCACCGATTTTCTTGCAACTCATCCAATGTTGAATAATTTTCCATTGAGTTGCAAGCTTCTTGACAAAGAGATCTTTTTGGTCAAAGAAGGAGAACCTTTGGAAGCTATACTTTGATAGAGCATCATCCATTAAATCAGGGATCAAATCCAAGCTTCTACAAATTAAAGTAGGCATTGGATTTGTTTATGTTACTCCAAATGAGGGTATTTTATGATACTCCTATTCCTTCTCGAAACCATGCACAAATAATGAAGCTGAATATGAGACTCTAATTGTAGGATTAGAAATGGCCCTTAATATGGAGTATCATGCCTATATATTTTCAATGATTTGCAACTGGTTATCAGCTAAGGCCAGGACAAATAAAAAGTCCACAAATCTAAGCTCCTAAAATACCATGAAAAGGCTTAAGAGCTCATAAGGAAAATCTTGCATATTCAAATAACTAAGGTTCCTTGGTCTATCAATGCAGAAGTTGACTCCTTATCCAAACTAGCCAAGATATTGACTAACCCTGATCAAGGAGAAATTCTAATTACAGTCCGTAGTAAACAAGTGATAAGCTCAGTCTTAGCATCAAGCACGAGAGGATTGAGTCTAAACGAGTATAAGAGGCTATAAATTGGAGAACACCATTCACCAACTATCTCAAATGTGGAGAATTCCCGAAAGATAAATTTGCACAGTCACAACTCAGAAAGAGGGTCGCGTGTATTCTGCTTATCAACAATACTCTTTATAAAAGGTACTTCGATCAACTACTTCTACATTATCTCTTAGACAAAGAAGCCATAAAAGTTATGTATGAAGTGCATTTTGGGTTTTATGGGGCTCATCAATTGGGCCCAAAAATGAAGATGAAGGTTAAGTATATGGGTTACTATTGGCCCATGATGGTGAGAGATTGCATCGAACATGCGAGAAGATGTCACCTATGCCAACCTCATGGTGACTTCATCTATCAACACCTAAATTCTCTACATCCAACAGTGTCCTCATGGCCATTTGAGGTATGAGATACAGATGTCATTGGCCCAATTAAACCATCTTCTTCTAGAGGCCATCATTTTATACTAGCAGCAACCGACTATTTTTCTCAGTATACTGAAGGGGTTCCATTAAAATAGGTAAAAGTGAAGACTTTTATATGCTTCTTTAAAAAAAATTATTTTGTACTGATTCGACATCCCTTGAAGAATCATTTTTGATAATGGATCATCCTTCAAAAGCTTCAAAGTAGGATGATTTACATATTATTACAAGATAGATTAGAGATATTCATCCATTAATAATATGAGAGCCAATGAGCTCACTGATACATTCAACAAGACCTTTCCAAGATCTTGAAAAAGGTTATTGCTAGAAATAAAAAAAATTGACACCAAAAGCTCGCTGAGGCACTATGGGCCTATTGCAACACTTATTAAACTCCTACTTAATCAACATCATATGCATTGGTGTTCAAGACTAAGGCAGTCTTACCATTAGAAATGCAAATCCCCTCTCTAAGGATTGCCTTGCAAGAAGAAATCACACGAGAAGGTAACATTCAACTTTGCCTTGATGAGCTAGACTTCTTAAATGAAATAAGACTCGTGGCCTAACAAAACCTGAAAATGTATTTAGCACAAATGACCAGGGCCTACAACAAGATGACTCAGCTTAAGTCCTTCCAAAAGGGAGAAATGATCATAGTCTTGAGAAGACCCATAATCCTAAATCAAAACAAAAAAGACAAGTTTGAGCTTAATTGAGAATATCCTTATATCATCGAAAGGATATTTGAAGGGCGATTCTACCAACTGATCGATGACAAGAAGGAAAGGCCTATGCCACTAATCAATGCCTAATTCCTCAAAAGGTATTATGTGTAAGTCTTGGGGGTAATAACAATAACAACCAAAAGTATCTATGCTTTGTCTATGACGGAATATCCGACTTCCTCAAAAAGGAATACTTGGTCAAATATGCATCTCATATTTCTCGAAGCAAAGCATGGACACAAAACTCCATCCATATTATGTGATGATTGGATCCACATTCCATAATAAATTAAGTCCATTCTCATGTGATAACATTAAATCCACTTCTACATGGTGGACCAAGTTCACTTTCATGTGGCGAACTAAGTCCACTTTCACATGACAATCTAAGTCTACTTTCATGTGGTAATTTAAAGTCCACTTCCCTGTGGCAATTAGGTCTACTTTAACATGGTAAACTTTTATGTGGCAAATCAAGTCAATGTTACATGGCGATTAAGCCCATATCTACATAATGAATTAAGTCCATTTTTATGTGGTAAATCAAATCTACTTTCATGTGGTAAATTAAATTCATTTTCTTTGTGGTAAATCAAGTCTACTCCATGTAGCAATCCAAGTCTACTTTATACAGCAAATTAAGTCCACTCTCAAGTGGCAGAATAAATTTATCGACATATGGCAAGTCAAGTCGACTCCCATGTGGTAATATAAGTCCACTTCTATATGACAGATCAAGTCCACTTTCATGTGATAATACAAGTCTGTTTCTACGTGGCAACCTAAATCCACTTCTCCATAACAACCTAAGTCCACTTCCACATGACAACTTAAGTCCACTTCCATATAACAACCTAAGTCCACTCCTATGTGACAGTTTAAGTTCACTTTCACGCGATAAATTAAGTCCACTTCTATGTAGTAAGTCAAGTCTAATTCTATATGGCAAACTAAGTCTATTTCTATGTGATGAATCAAATCCACTTCCTGTGGTAAATCAAACCCACTCATTGTGACAACTCAAGCCCACTCAATATGATAAACCAAGTCGAGGCAAGTTAGGTCCACTTTCACATGGAAATCCAAATCCACTTTTATGTGTCAAAATTAAATCCACTCAATGTGGCAATTTAAATCCACTCCCTGCAGCGATTCAAGGCCACTCTTCTTAATGATTCAAACTCACATGATTAACTCTTTGGGTATTGACACAAAAGGCGAGCACTTGGGAATTTATTCGCAACCACTTTCATCGTTGAGAAAACTCGCAAAGTGAATATGAATGGGGCATTTATTTGAGTCAATTTTGATCAAAAATTAAATCTAATTAATATTTGGTCAAAACATAGAATTAAATGCTGTTAGATTGTGATCCAAATGTCTGACTCAATTGAATCAAAATTATGATCAAATTTGACTAAAAATTGGATTTAATTTGGACTTGAATTATTAGGAAATTTGGGCTTAAACTAAAGAGAGCCAATTGGGCTAGATATTTGGACCAAAATTGTGTCTAAAATTCATCAAATATTTGGACCTAAATAAAAATTATAAATTTTTGCAAATGTCTCCCTGACTAGATTTTTTTCTAAAAGTCCCTAAGATGAAAATTTTGTAAAAAGGTCCTTGAAAGTTTTGAAATTTCAAGTTGATCCCCTGCAAAATCTATGGTTTCTAAATAATCCCTTCAAAATTTTATATTCACAAATAAATCTCTAAAATTTCTAACTTTCACAAATAAACCCTAAAAGTGTGTTGGCTGATATTTTGCATCTTTGTGCTCTTGCTTAATAATTTAGTCACAACTATAAAAATTACTTTATTAAGAGCTTGAACTGCATGTATGATAGTAGCAGGGCCTAGATTCAGAACCTCCCTTCTTGTAGAGGCACACACATTGAGTGTTAGTTTCCTTCAAACTTGGTTCGCACTATTCCCAATTGTGGACTTTTGACTAGTTTTTCTTTGATAGTAGATATGCTCCCATGAATGCCATTGCCGAAATTCAAGTCAAGTTTCCACATTCAAGTATGTGGCCCAATACTGAGCTCATTGTGCAACTACAAGTTTTTGACAAGTTATGGTTTGCTAGTGAATAGTCTCCCATAAATGCAATGGCCAAACTCTAACCTAAGCTCTTGTGTCCAAGCATGTGGATCGCATCCAAGCTTCTATGACTGAGTGTTGAGCTTGTAACTAAGTTCATAACTAGACTTTATGTGATCAAATGTGGAGCTTGTAATTAGAGCTTCACAATTAAGTGTAGTCAAGCTTCGTGTGGTCAAGCATGAAGCTTATAATTAGGCTTCATGTGGTTAAATACGGAGCTTATAATTGGTATTTTATGGTCAAGTGCAGAACTTATAATCAGATTTCACATAGTCAAGCATGGAGCTTATAACCAAAATTCGTAGCAAAGTGTGAAATGTGTAATTAGACTTCAAGCTGTAAAGTGAAAACTTACAACCAAAATTTCACAGAAAATTATGAAACTTGTAATCAGGTTTCATGAGGTCAAGTGTAGAGCTTGTAATTAAGATTCCATGATCAAGTGAAAAACTTGTATTTGGGTTTTGTGCCATCATGCATAGATGTTACAACCAGGACTCCATAGTCAAGTGTGAAATAAGTAATCAAGCTTTGCACAATTAAGCATGGAGCTTCTAACAAGGGTCCCATGGTCAAGTGCAAAATTGGTAATCAAACTTCATGCAATCATGTGTAGAGCTTGTAACAAGATTTTTTGTGGTAAAGCATGGAGCTTGTAATTGGGGTTTTACAGTCAATTGTGGAACTTGTTATTGGACTTAAGTATGGTCAAGCGTGGAGTATATAATGGGGATTTTGCAATCAAGTGAGAATGTTATAACTGTGGTTTCATGGGCAAGTAGGAAACTAATAACTGGGCTTCATGCACTCAAATGTAAAGCTTGTAACTAGGATTTTGTGTTCAAGTGCAGACTTGTAATCAAACTTCATGTAGTCAAGCATAGATATCATGACCAGGATTCTACAATCAAGTGTGAAATTCATAATCAAGATTCATGCAATCAAATGCAGAGCTTGTAACCAAGATTCTATGGTCAAGTAAGGAACTCAAAACTAAGCTTTGTATGATCAAACACCAAGCTTGTAACTTGGGTTCTAAGATCAAGTGCATAACTTGTAATTGGACTTCACTACATATTAACTAAGGTAAGAGGAGATTTGGTGCTGCTTTATTGATAAAGTTTACAGAGATTGTTTACATGCCAAGTATGAGGAAAACTTTTATCATTGTCTTGCTCTAATTTGTAGGTTCCATTGCCTAAACACACCACCGGGTATGGGCCCTCCCATTTAGGAGACAACTTTCTTGTGGCATAATTCATCATGTTGGTTCTTGTCAACACCAAATCTCCTACTTGGAAGGCTTGCTTCATCACTTTGCCATCATGAAAATGGGCTATGCATTGTTGATATATTGCTACCCCAATACGAGATGGTTCTCATGCTTTTGAAAGGAGGTGTTTCTTTGAGCAAAGGTATGCCTCATTGGTTTTGGGATTGTAGCTATGAATATGGGGTGATGGAAGGCCTATTTCCACGGGAATGATCGGCTCTACCCATAAGTAGGCAGGAACAAGGTTTCTCCTATGGCTCTTATTGGATTTGTTTTACAGGACCATAGGATGCTTGGTTGTTCTTCTACCCAATTACCTTCTGCTCTCGTAATGCACTTCTTCAAGTCGTATAATATTTTCCTATTGGTTGCCTTAGCAAATCCATTTTCTTGTGCATATGACACTAATGTAAACCTTTGCTCAATGTGCAAATATTTATAGAAACCTCAAAATTTTGCCCCATCAAATTGCTTCCCGTTATCTTTGATAACCTATGCAAATTTTGCATATCACATTTTGCCAAAAAAAACTCTTTGACTCTTTGCTCTTTGATCATTGCTAGTGGCTCGACTTTGACCCATTTAGTAAAATAATTGATCACCACTATTAAGAACTTTTTTGCCCAAAAACTAGCGGAAAAAGAACCAAGATTTTCATTCCTCACTGGCCAAATAGCCATGGTGGTTGAGTTTATCATAGCTTTGTTGTCATGATATGATGTAGTGGTAAATGCAACTAACATTGTTCACAACATGAAGTATACTCCAATACATCTTTAGTCATATGTGCCCAGTAGTAACTTTGACAAAGTAACTTATATGTGAGGGTAACTATGCAGATATGGCTTCCTACTATTCTTTCATGCACTTTTTGGAGTGCGTACTTAGCCTTAGATGAGATAAGACACTTTAGTAGCAATTGGGAGGGAGATCTTTTGTATAGCTCACCCATGTAGATCATGAAGTTGGGGACCAATCTTCAAACTCAGTGAGCATCCATAGCATCCTCAAGGAGTTTCCTGGAGGTCAAATACTCCATAAAAGGATCTTGTCAACTTAGCTCTGATTCCAACATTTGGACTGTCGACTGACTATGATGCTCGATGATTGCAAAATCTCCACATGTATTGTGTGTTCTCTCCCTGCCATGATTTGAAGTCAAGGTGGGCTAATGAGTTAACTTCAACATTCTCCTCATGCAAAATTTGTTTTGCTTCCACCATTTCAGACATGTGGGTCAGTCAATGCACCTCTATTAGGTATTTCATCATAAGTGCATATTTTGCTTCATATACCCCATTCACTTGAATAGTGACGAGTTGTGAATCATTGTATAGCTGAAGCTTTCATGCCCCAACTACTTTTTCTACCCTGAGTCCTAGGAGCATAGCTTCATACTTTTTCACATTGTTTGAAGTTTTGAATATGAAGTTCAAGGAGTATTCCAATACATCTTCCTCTAGACTTACAAATATAATTCCTACTCGACTTCTAGTTTTGCATGGTGGCTTGTCTATATAGACCTTCCAAGCATGTACCTTGGGTCCTTCTTGTCAAGTACTCTAAATTCTACAAGGAAGTATGCAAGAGCTTGAGCTTTAATGACTATTTGAGCTTCACAGTGGACATTGAATTGGCCAAGCTCCATGGACCACTTTGTTAGCCTTCTTAAGCTCTCAAACCTCTATAACATTTGTCAAAGGGGTAGTTAGTTAAGATGCATATCAAATGGGCCTACAAATATGGGTGTAATCTCAAGGAAGACAATACTATAATATAGGCTAACTTATCAATGATGGGATATCATAGCTTAGCTCCTATAAGCACATGACTAATGTAATACACTAGGTATTATTTCCCATTTTAGTCGGTCATAGAACTGATCGAATTGCCACTTGTTGCTATGCTCAAGTAGAGGATCTCACTAGGATTCAGCTTCATGAATAAAATCGGGGAGGCAAGCTATGGCTTGAGACTCTTGAAAGTTCACTCGCACTACTCATCCCATTCAAAATAATATTTCCACCTTAATGCCTTAAAGAATGGTAGGCACTTATTTCTTGACTTTAAGAGGAAGCAATTGAGGATTGCTAGGCACCCTATGAGTCTCTGCACTTCCTTTATCAAGTTAGGAGACTTTATTTCAAGAATCACCTTATTCTTAGAATTTTCCTAGATTTTCTTCTTCCATACAAGTTAACCGAGAAACTTGCCACCAATGACTCCAAAAGTGCACTTCTTCATATTCAATCTCATCTAGCATTTTCTGAGAGTATCAAAAGTTTTCTAACAAATCACATGTATAATTCAAGCTATAGACACTCTTCACTAGTATGTCATCGACATAAGCCTGCTTGTTCTTCCTGAGTTGTGTTCTGAAGACCCAACCTACACTTCTCTAGTAGGCAGCCCTTATGTTTTTCAAGCCAAAGGTCATGGCCATAGCAAAATGTCACATAGTGTATGATGAATGAGGTATTTTCCTCATCCTCGGGGTACATTCGGATATGATGATATCCTAAGATGGTGTCTAAGAAGCTTAGGAGCTAGTGTCCCAAATAGAATCTATAAGTTGGTCAATCATGGGAAGTAGATAATTATCCTTTAGACATTCCTTGTTAAGGTATGTAAAATATACATACATCCTCCATTTCTCATTGCTCTTCTTGAACATCACAAATTATCTAGCCATTTGGAGTATTGAACTTCTTTAATGAACCTTGCTTTTAGAAGTTTTACAACTTCATCTATTGTAGACTTATGACTCTCTCAAATAAAGTGTTGTTTCTTCTACTTGATGAGATTTGCACCTTCAATAATGGCGAGTTTGTGCTTTGCAATTTGGGAGTCCATGCAAACACATCCTTGTTGTCTTTTAGCAACCTCTATAGCTCAGAATGAAATGGGTCCATTAACTTGGCTCTAATTTTGATTGATGGGCCTATGGTCTCATCTAGGATGATGCTCATAACTTACTCTATAGCTTTAGGCCTACTCCAAGTAGCGTCTTCAAGCTTTTTTCCCCTTTGAGTTTTTGCTTCTCCTAATGCACATGGAAGTGCTGCTGGCTTTGAACTGGGATTCCCTTTTCTTGTATTTTCCTTCTCCTATTATGAACTTGGTAGAGAATTGCATGATCAAATGGTAGGTGGAACTATTTTCTGCAGCTTGTTCAAATCCAACCTTCCCAGGATTGTGTTATAAGGGGACCGAGTGCTCGCGACTAGGAAGTCCTTAAATATTGTTGAATATCTCTAACCTTCTTCTACTATCATGAAAAGGTATAGAACCCCTCTAGGCTTAAGGAATCTCTAGTGAAGCCAGTGCGATGACCATTGTGAGGATGCATTGGCTAGTCACACTTCATTTGGTCATACACTTTGTGACCAAAATATTCATTGATGCATCGATGTCAATCATCATCCTATAGGTTAATTAGTTGTCTAGTACCATAGTGATTACTACAACTTCATCATGTTGTTCCGTGATATTGTTCAAAACTCAGATTATGGAAGTCAAGCTCCCATGTTCATATTTGTCTTTGGAGCATTTGGCACTCCCCAACTCCCCGAGTGGGAGCTTAACATTTGATCTCAGCTGAGTTGCCACTTTTTGTTGGATATCTTACCATATAATTATGATGTACCCTTTAATAACTTGAGTAGGAATTAGTTTTGTTATCCATCATATTTCTTTGGTTGGGTCCTTGTTCTCCTCAAATAAAATGGCTTAGGTTTTCCTTTTCATATCAGTCTTTCAATTTTCACCTTTAAGTTCCTATACTCATTTGTATCATGGTCATAGTCTCGATGAAATCTGTAATATTTTGAGGTGTTCACCTTGTTCATGTCTTGACAGATCTTTGGTGGTCTTTAGAGGTACTTTTTGTATTCTACATGTGACAATATCTTCATTCGAGGGTGGTTGAGTGGAGTATAAGTATGGAACTCTAGCTTCCATTCCCATAACTAGACTCTTGCTTTCTTAGGCTAAATTTGTTTGACATCTTTTCTTTCCCTCTTAGCCCTTGAAACCATCAATCTCTTGTTGAATTACCATCATTTCTTTCACATCAATGTGTTCACTACCTTGTTCCATAAACTCAACAAGAGTTTTCGTGATGGTTTTCTCATCATTTCATACGCGACCCTTCCTTTTCTCAAGCCATTCATAGTTGTCGCTAGCACAATAGAGCTTTTGAGATCATTCATCTAAATCTAAGTTGCATTGACATGACCTAAATAATCTCATAAGCTTTCTTTGTGCCCTTGTCCAATTGCTAGCAGTGTGGATGAGTCATGAAGCCTTGGAACAAGCAAGATGAACTGGTTTATAAATTTTCATTCCAAATCTATAAAGTTTGCGATTGAGCCCTTTGGTAAACTAGAAAACCAAGCTCTTGCTGAACCTTGCAAGGTAGTTAAAAATGCCTTGCACATTGTAGTATTCATAGCAACATGCAATAACATACTGTTCTCGAAAGATCTTACATGGTCCAATGGATTCTTAGTTCCATCATAAGCTTCCCACTATGGCTAATGAAATTTTGGTTGTAAGGTCTCGACTAAGAGTTGTAGGCTTAGTGCATGTACTATGCCACATGGCATCATGGTTGACTCCATTAAACCACAAAGTCTTTGATCAACTAGTTGGGTTATTTTCTTTTTATTGTCCTCTGCATTCCAAGTCATGAGCCTTGTAGTTGTGTTGTTCTTGTTGGTTGGCTCATTTATCTTTGATGAGGGATTACTAGGGTGAGACAAATCAAAAAGTCTGGTTGAGTTGTTGAACCTCCAATGTTCATCAGCCTATATCATGAGCCGTTAATCTACGCATAGGTCATGCTAGCAACTCTTGGAATCTTTCAAGCTCTAAGGCTACAATCATCATGTGGTCATGCAACATTATTCACAATAGCATAGCATGCACCTTCAATGCCACTCTCTTGACAAATTAGTTGGTGAAGAGGTAGACACATATTTAGCATATCTTGTTGATTCTTGACAATTTGGCTAATTGCATGGATCTTAGTTAGCAGTCTATTCCACTCGGTCCTAGAGATTGAGTCATCATCTTGGTTTTTCATGATTCTCTCCAGGTGCCCTAGCATGATGTCTTGTTGTTGAGATAATCCTATAATAAGGCTACTGTGGTTTGTTACTAAGGTCCTGGAGCATCACCAGACAAACCTTGCCGAGAAGTTGTCGGTTCCATTATTTAGCCAACTACTTGCTTCCTTGTTCGTGATTGTTCGTGTGGCATTGTTGTAATTGGCTACCCAAAGAAGGGTTCAGGTAGCTCTCAACGAAAGCGCTATTGTTGTTTCTCGTTGGTTCTGGGTCTTGCTGAACTCTACATTCCTCTCCAGCTAGTTTACAGCTTGAACACTAGCACCATGAATTGCTCACCTGGAGGAGTTAGGGCAAGAAAATCTGATGTCTAAGTTAGATATGTTCATAGTTGAGGAAATTGAAAGATGAAGATGGGGAGGATAAAGAAAGGACCTGATTTTTGGGTGGACAATGAGGATGTTCAATGTGAGAACTTCATACTTTCAAGCCTCTCCTATTTATAAGAGAGGTGGGACTTAACCCTCGGATTCGATAGGCTTGACCTAGATTAATCCTTGGATTGGACAGACTTGACCTAGATTTCTTAGTAGGTTAATACAAGGATGATTCTAAATTTCATCCAATTTTTCATATTATTGTGCCACAATTTTTTATTACATAGTGAAAGGTGGAGCAGGAAATAAAAAAAATATATTTATCATGTTTGGGAATCACTTTGTAGAATACCAGACGACACAATTTAATTGTCTGAATTATAATACCTTGGGAGTATTAGTGAGATGATCTTCTTGGCGGACATAGTAGATTGAACCATGGTAACCTAGAGAAGAATAATGAAACAATGACATTTAGATAAAATTATAGTCCGAGATAGGGGTGTGCATTCGGTTAAAACCGAACCGAACCGAACCGAACCGGCCGAACCGAAATTTCCAAAATTTTCAAAAATCAAAACCGAACCGAACCGAACAGTAATAAAACCGAACCGAATCCAACCGAAATATTTCGGTTCGGTTCGGTTATAACCGAATTACAAACTGAATTTAAAACCCTAACCCTAATCCTAACCCTAATTGCGCCGCCTCGCCCTCGCCCTCGCCCTCGCCTCAACCCCGCGCTCACAGCAACGCACCGACGCCGCCGCCTCGGCCTCGGCCTCGCCCTCGCCCCCGAGCTCGCAGCAATGCGCCGACGCCGCCTCGGCCTCGCCCTCGCCCCCGAGCTCGCAGCGACGCCGCCTTGCCCTCGCCCTCGCCCCCGAGCTCGCAGCGACGTCGCCTCTCCCTCGCCCTCGCCCTCGCCCCCGAGCTCGCAGCGATGCCGCCTCGCCTTCGCGCTCGCCCCCGTGCTCACAGCGACGCCGCCTCGCCCTCGCCCTCGCCCTCGCCCTCGCCAATCGTCGCGACGCTGGAGCTCCGGTATACCGATTTTAGAACCGGTTTAGAATCAGAACCGAAAAACCGGTTTAGAATCCGGTTCCGATTCTAAAATGAGCCGGTTTTGCTCACCCCTGGTATATAGGTATATATAAAATTCGGTTTGGTTCGGTTTTTACGGTTTTCGAAAATCAGAAACCGAAACCGAACCGAAATTTAAATTTTTTTTTCAAAACCGAAACCGAACCGAGAACCGAATAACCCGAACCGAATTGGTTATTCGGTTTCGGTCGGTCAATTCGGTTCGGTTAAAGCCGAATAGTGTACACCCCTAGTCCGAGATTATGTAGGTTCATCCAAATTATAGAAATACCATTTATTGCCTTGAGTCTATTTTTTGGACAAGCAAATGACTTGTCTCGACACATCAGATTTGATTTATTGCTGCATGGACACCGACATCATTACTGGATTGAGAGTTACCTGGCGATGAACAAAAGAACTATCAAAATCTAGAACCAAATTATACCAATTGAGAACTGAATTGAAAAATTGATAATATTTTAACTAGGCTTAACGGTTTTTTAGTGGTTTCAATAGTAATGAGATTTTTTATGATATCTTAATTCAGTAACTTGTGAGAAACATGAATCAGCATAATGCTACTTATGAACTAACTGCTAAAAAAGAACTGAGACAGTGGTGTGAACCAGCATTTTGCTTTTGCTGGGTTCTGGACGAGGTGAACCTCGTTGTCCTCAAAAAGAATGAACTGTGTCCTACTGTATTTGGACTGTCCTACAAAGAACTTTCGATGAACTCTGGCCTCTGGGCCAGCAAATTCCATTCCATGACATAATCAAACAATCGCTTGACTCTTGTTTGGATGGCAGCCCAACTAGGGCCTATTTGAGTCTTTGATTGACCTACAATTCAGCATATGCTTGCAGATATGCGTAGGCTGACATGCGAAGGGAAGGAAATTTCTGACTCTTGTTCTCTTTTTGAGTGTTCGTCTGGTCCAAATTGACTGGAGCCTCTCAAAGTTGAACCTTCCTCTTAAAAACATTTGGACCATTATTACTTCACCAAACACAAAAATCATTGTCTTCTTAATTTTTCTGTACTGTTGGGAACATTAACAGATGCTTGTCCAATGTAGCGTGGCTAGATTTCTGTTTTAGGTTATTATTTCTGCTGGTTTTTGGCCACCGTGACTTTTTGAAACCGCAAACCATGGTTGAGAGAGGGAGAGAGGTCCACAGGTCAAACAGGAGGTATAAGAAGAGGGATGAAATTGAGGATTTTGCACAGTAATTGACGGAACAGCAAAGAAGCAACGGAGGATCTTTTCTACAGATGGTGCTCACTGCTCATGCTAACAATTTCCACAACCTAAATCAAACACATCAACATTAAAATTTTAAGAGACAAAAACAAAACTACATCCTAAATCATAAACCAGAGAGCCACACCTTCTTCTTCTCCACTCTCCTGGAGGGATTTGTATTTACATTAGTCATCCATCATGTCATGCCAGGCAAGAACTATGTCTCCGAGCTCTGTCTTCAGGTTCCCCCAGCTGCCGAGTTGCTCTGCCTCGGTTACGCCTCCTTCCTCCCTAAGCTCAACCAGCAGCAACCCAGGGGCCAGCTCCGATATTTCCACCTTCAGCTCTGCGCCCCATTTCCCCAACCCAACGACCTTCTCGTCCTTCCTCTCGAAAGAATATCCCTGCTTCGCCCCGGCCTCCCGGATTTTCTCCAACACCTTGTCAATGGACTGTTTGGATGTGAATCTCCATTCTTTCTTCTTCCCTTCTTCGAAGAGCCCCGACAAATCCAGCCCTTTCGAGAGGGAGATTATGTCGAAGGCGTTCATAGAACTAACACGCCTGATGGGCTCGGCGCCGCCGCCGCAGCAGTCCCAATCGGTTGGCGCCTCCAGCAAGCTGAGCTGCGAGTCGAGGCTCAGAGACCTCTTGAACCAGGGAAGCTCCATCACCCCCTCAATGCTGAGCCGGGTGTTGGGGTCGGGATCGAGCAGCCGTTGCACAATCCGCTTCGCCGTCTGTGGGAACCACATCGGAAACTTGTAGCCCCGGCTGCGGATTTTCCTGTACATGAGTGGGAGATTGGCGTCGTCGAACGGGAGGAACCCGGCAAGGAGCACGTAGAGGATGACGCCGCAGGACCAGGCGTCCGCCTTTGATCCGTCGTATCCCTTGTCCCGGAACACCTCCGGCGCCGTGTACGCCGGCGTGCCGCAGTTGGTGTGGAGCAGCCCGTTCTTAATCTGATCGGGCAGCGCGGAAAGCCCGAAGTCGCAGACCTTGAGGGTGCCGTCCTTGTCGAGGAGGAGATTCTGCGGCTTGACGTCACGGTGGGAGACGCCGCGGGCGTGGCAGAAGCGGAGGGCTGAGATCAACTGCTGGAAGTAGCGGCGGGCGGTGGGCTCCGGAAGGCGGCCGCGGCGGGCGACCCGCGCCATGAGCTCGCCGCCGGGGACGTGGTCCATGACGAGGTAGATCTTGGACTTGGTGGCCAAAACCTCGTGGATCCGGACGATGTTGGGGTGCGAGAGCCGCCGCATCGCCAAGACCTCGCGAAGGACGCGCGGGGCCAGACCGCCGTCGACGACGTCCATTTTGTCGAGCACCTTGATGGCGACGCCGGAACCGTCGGAGACAGAGCGGGCGTAGTAGACCTTGGCGAAATTTCCGCGGCCGAGGAGGCGGCCAAGCTCGTACTTCCCGAGGAGGGCATCGTTGCTGGTCTTCTTCGGCGGCGGGGCCTGCGCCGGCTTCGTCGCCGGAGAGCTCGTCTCCATTGGTTGTGGGCCCTCCTCCCTCGGGGCGGTGGTGCGGTTTTTATTGGTGGTTGGGGAAGGGAAGGGAGGGGTTCGGTGTTTACTAATAATGGAGTTTGGGAATCTGACGAACTGTTTTAAAATGAATTTGGACCGTCAATACTTTTGATTAATGGTTGTGATTCAACGAAAATATTAGAAATTATAGGGTTTGTTACTGGAATCCTGTTTGAGGGGAAGTGAGCAGCGGGCGGATTCCAGGTGACGCGTGCCAGCCGGCAGGTGCAATTGGGAGTGTCGAGTTGGGCCAGGATGATCCATTTGGGGTTGCACCGGAAATCTGGTGAGGTCTCGTGTAGTCAAAAAGACAGTGGATTTGCTTTAGACATGTGGCGGAATTATACTATATCGTCTCTTCAGTGATTTATACTTATTTGTTATTACATTTTTGCTCTGGCTTAATATTTTTGGCATTTTCTGAATGCACCTGCTTCAAATAACAACAAACTGCTCTTAGTAATGAGCTAAACAGTCTTGAGTTATATGTTTACACCATCGGGTTGGATTTCAGATTATAGGTTGCAAATTAAATTAACATCCCAAACCAACTCCATAAGCCATTCCGCTTAGTTTTCGACCCATATTCTTTTCAATAGTTTTCAATTGTTTTATCAAATTAACAATTTTTTATATCCACTTAAGGGGTATTTGGATCTTAAGTCTAAATCTAGAATGGGAGGAATTGCTAATTCCATCAATTCAGAGAAATTAAAATAATTGGTTAAATTAATAAATTCTAGTATTTAAGTATATTTTTGAAGCAAATAATAGAAATTATCAATTTTTTCAATTTTATGAACTTAGTTTTTTATTGTAAATAAAAATCAACTAATTCCGTCAATTTTTAGAATTTGAGTATTTGATTAGAGTTAGAATTAGGGATATAGTCACCCATTTCAAATGGATGAGCTTATCTCTTTTTTTGATTTTATCCATATTTATTTTTTTAAAAAAATATAAATATTGAATTAGTAACTAATTAGACATATTTTGGTGGTTAAAAATATATATAAATATTAGGATTGTATATTTATAATATTTCACAAGTTAAGAAAAAATAGAATATTTTTATCAAAAATTTATTCAATCAATAAAATATATTTTAAATTAGAAGTAGATAATTTAAAGGTATTAAGATTTTTAAAAATGTATAAATAATTAATGAGGAGATGAAAAAAATTTTTCATATGGTTTTAGATACAAAAAATTTATTTTTTTCCCAAAATAATGTTAATGATTGAAAGGATAATAATAATACACGTAGTAATAATGAAAAGTTTACAATTATTTATGAAATTGAAATACATTACATACAACAACTTAACTAATACATAGATTTTGTTACAAATATTAAAGTTGAAACATATAAATATTTAATTTGAAATTTTTATATGATAACACAGAAAAGGAATTTTTTTTCTTCTATATACGTTCTTTTGGAGGATTGACAGTAAATTTGATGTCTATTGTTGCTTTATATTTTTGTAAAGATTGAGTTATCTCATCCAAAGAATTGTAAGATTTGTAATAATTACCTGACAATCCATTCACTTGATCGTGATAGCCTTGTCGTAAGATGTAAATATCAGGGCATCTCTCACAAAACACAACCTAATTATGCATTCTGCCAATAATTTGAAAACATCAATCAATTTATGATAATATGATAGAATGTATAAAATATAAAATACACGTACAAATGGTTTTTCTCATACAACATATAAAAAATAAATAGACATACAATCGACTTCTGAAATACAATATACAAGTCAGAAATAAATATATAGCTAGCCTCTGAAGAAAGAATATAACATATATAGAACCTATCATACAAAACATAAAGTAGATAGTCATAGTATATAGAAAGTCACAATAATCTAGTCAATAATTAAGCTTCAACATTAGCATAGATATAAGTCACACCAATTCAAAGCATATTTATAATAAAATATTATATCATAGTTGCTGGTGGAGGAATTTTCAAGCCATTTAACCCTCGAATTGTTGTTCATGTCTTCTCCGAAAGTCATGTCATTGACATCATTACCATACAAGTAATTATAGGCATTCTTCAAGAACAACATATTAAAATGTCCTCCTCTGAATCGGTTTAGTATGGAATATAAATTTTTCTTCCACAAATCCCTCGAAGCTGACTTAATGATATATGTAACCTCACGTATACCCTCCATCAACTCTACAACTAGTTCATTATTTAGCATGTTCTCCCTCTATTTTCATGCCTCAGAGCTATCACGGGATCTAGTTACTTGTGTTTTATCTTTAGAGTCAATTGTGGTATTTTCTCTTGCCCGAGCTGCATATGTGCTTTGTCTAGAACCACTAGAAGCATTAGAAGCATCCTCCTCGATCGTTTGTTACTCTTCCACCTCTACAGCTCCCCTCCAAAATCATCATAGAATAATCTCACCATACTTCCAATAGTGAAATCCATTTTACAAATAAGAAGTAATTCATTATACAACATAATTAGCTTGTTCAGGAATTGCTCAAAGTCTTTGACCTTTTGTACAATTTATTTTAGTCAAATATGCAAATATATAATATTTTGAAAATGAAAAATTGATTTTGTATGATAATTTTTTATTTTGACTTATAGTCTCGATATCAAGGTACACTTGTCTGGTGGTAATGATCATCTTATCGGTATCATTCTAGTCCACCCCGCTGTAGTACCTTAACTTACTAATTGTCACTGCAGACTTCTCCAACGTCCTATAATGACCATCGATATTATCAACAATAAAATCACTGTTAAATAGGGCATTAACAGCAGCAGTAGTTGTCACGAACACGGACCATTTGAATCCTTATTCTCCTTTAGCCTGGCATGCACTTACTTGACAAGGAACCTGATGAGGAACTGGGACTCCCTCTTTAACCAAATCTTATGAGATTTATGTGTCCTCAATAATTTTGCTCTCTTGATTCCTTTTGCATTCTTTTGTATCTCAACAATAGCAAGACCCAAATTCTAATTTATTGAGTCAGTCATTAACTAGGAGTCAATATCTTCAACTTCAAAAACTTCTATCCCTTAAAAAAAACAAACAATTTAGCAAAAAAAGATATATAGAGAGTTATAACAAATAGTAATGCTAATGACAGTCAACAAAGAAGTATCAAACAACTCATCATATAAAGTTTAGAGCACATATATCACAAAAAAATACTTGTTCACACAAGGAGGAATGCTAGTGATTATTATAATCCTCCCACATCTCAGTAGCTAATTAATCTCTTGACTGAACCCACTTATGGTTCTCTTCACGTTGATCGCTGAGGGTGGAACCCATATACAATGACTCCTCTTCTTCTTCATCCATACTATCTTCGTCTTCAAATGATGTCAATTCTATGAGTTTCTTATTCACTAATTCATCAGAATTATCAATCATGAGAATGTAATTGTGTAAGACACAATATGTCAAAACCACATCAACGTAAGTGTTAAATGGAAAGAATAGAGTCTTGGTCAGTATATCGAATTGATTCTTCAATACTCCAAAAGCACGTTTAATTTTGGACCTTAATGATGTATGTCTGTAATTAAATAACTCCTTTGCATTTTGCAGGGCCCATCCAACATGTTCCTTCGTATGGTACTTAACACATTTATATGGTATTATAAGACCCGCCATTGTTATGTAGTCAGCATCAATATGATAGTCTTTTTCTGAAACTAACTAAACACTATCAAAATAAAATCTAATCAAAGCCTGAAATATTTATAACTTACAAATCTTACCTTCTATCTTTCTTAGTCCATTGGATGCAAATCAAGCAATAGAATCTTTCAAAACAATGAAATTATTCACCGATCCCTTCCAGCCAGCCAAGACATAAAGAAACTTAAATTCAATATTAGTTGTTGCTAACACATTTTGTGTGATACCCTTACACCCTCAAAAATGTACAACCATGTTAGATGAAACTTTTGCAAGAATATGTATTTCATCAATTAAATAAATGCAATCCTAGACATAGTATAATAAAAATTAATAACATATATTTTATTTGTGATAGAAATAACTATTTTCAATAACATACCTTAAGCCATAGATAATAATTAGAGTTATTTAGAATGATTGCATTAGTCGAGAAGACTACTTAAGACATGAATTCATCTCGAATTTCACATATAGCTCGCAAGAACATGTTAAAATATTGACTAATTTTCTTACCCGAATGTATAAACACTATCTTCATGCTCCTATTCCTTGAATAAAAACCAATATAATCCAAAAATATTGTAAGTTATTTCTCAACAGTTATATATCATGTGTCCTACAAAAGTTGTGGTCCCTCAGCATATTGGTCAAACTTAAAAATATTAGAAGATCCATCCTTAAGTACTTCTGACAATTACTTCTCCCGCAACATAGTGTATGTTTAAATATATCTCTTCTAAGCATCACTCTATTGACCATCAATTCAATGCTCAAACGAGCTTTTTTTTTCTTCTCCTCAGTAATTGAATTATAATATACACAACTACTATAATACTAAAGTCACCAGTTTGAATACTTAGTAATTCTAAATTCTCATTATCATTCATCAATCAAAATTACTGAATAATAATAAATTCAAGTTCAACAAACACATGCTTATTCTCAAATTTATACCAAGTAAAAAAAAAGGGCACTGCAAGTTAGGAGCTTATTCACCAATAGTGTGCCAATAGAGCATAGCAACATTGTTAATAGACGAATTGCAATAGAAAATGCTGAGTAAGTAAATTAAATCACTTGTTAGATGAAAAGTTTTTCTTTTAATTGCAAACATAAAAATTATTTCAAAGTTTATAGTATCCATAAAAAGATTTTTGACTCAGACTTGATGATAGCATTTTGCAATTGGAGCTAGCCTTGGAAAGAGAGCTTGGGAAGATGCTAAAAGCATCTGTTGATGAGGTAATTTGCTTTAGATTTAGAAATAGTTATTTGGGTAAATGTATGTATATGTCAACAACAATTGGTTGGTTTTACAGAATATATGCTTGAAAGTATCCAGACATCTCCTAAATTGGGCAACATAACAAACTTATTGGATTGCTACTAGGTTTCTCATGTTGGGATTCGAGATAAAGCTCTATTTTATCAATGAAAATTGCATGGTTTACTGGTACATGTACATAATTTTTATGAAGCTTTTAGAAAAGATGCAATTCAGGCTATCCAGCAGAGGTGATAATTGTGAGTTCTCTAATCATTTTATCTATTTTGCTTTGTAAAAGCTATTATAACAAACTTCTTTTTCCAATTTGATTTTGATGCTTGTTTGCATTAGTAAATAGTATGTAGGGTAGTAATATCATATCTTTGAGAGTATCATCTTGGTGGCACTTCTTCTATGTTTAGATTCTTCTTGTTGTACTATATGTGCTTTAGTTATGACATCTGTTTTATGATCGAAAAAAAGATTGTTTCATTACTTTTCTACTATTTCCTATGTAATAAATCCATTCTTACAGGATATTGAAATGGCACTCTTAATTATTTATGTAATACTTTTCATGCAACTAGATCTACCATATTAGTTGCTTCAACACTTGAGTTTGCTATATTTCCAAATTTAATAATGAAATTGTGTTAATCAATTCTTCTTGCAACAGGTGGCTATTTGTTGTTTTGCTAGGTGTTATTAGTTGGGTTATAATCTACACTTTTTAAACCATCATACTCTTGTGACTAAGAAATGGAATCTAATTCCACCCATGAATGAAATGGGCATCAATTTCCCAATGGCAGAAAATACAACAAGAAAGACATAAGTACAAAAGAATGTTAAAGACACAAATAAATTACATCAATTAGACTACAGGAGCCATCCCTATAATGAACATGTAGCTAAAGACATTATTGTAGTTAAAACTTAATATATAAGGAAATAATATTAAATAATTATCCATATGACCTGTAAGTGGGCAACAATATCAACAGTTATCAACTTAGGAGCCTCCCACATGCTGTATCATAATCTACTGGTTGAGCTTCTCCTGATAAAAATAAGAAGAATTTGCAAATTACTGAATTGTTCCATTAGTCCTATAAGGTTTAAGGTGGACCATTTACCATATGCATGATGCATGGCATGAAATAAATCCATAAAAAATATAGAAGTAATATTGTGAAATAAGAAAGAGAAAACTTAACTTGCCATTAGATAAACAAGATATACAAGTTCGGCAGTTCTAAGTAGTACATGCAATAAAATAGCAAGCTGAAAACCAAATGAAATTGAACATCTATAAGAGATATTGAAAGCCCAGACTAACAAGTATAACAACAACAAAAAACAAAAAAGGAAGCATGTAAAAGCCTCAACAAAAATTTTCATTAATACATTAATATCTTACAACTAAGGCATTTTTCTAAATAAATGCTTTAGTTTATGTATGAAAGATGAAAAGATAATAGTATAGGGCATAAAATGAGGATCATAGATGTGAAATTAAACATATCTAGGTGTAAATGATAATACTCTAGATTAGTAGATTAGGGCTCTCGATGCTAATTTTCATCTTGGCATGTTCACAATATAGGTTAATCCAGATTTTAATATAAAACTAGTTCAAATATGAATGCCAAAAACACATTATAATAGAAATCAATACTATTTATTTAACTATACAATAAAAATACTTCTTAAAAGTTTAACTACGCTTATTAATCAAATGGTGTAAACAAGTTTGGTATATCCTCATTTAGAAAGACCAATAAAACATTAGAATTAAAAGAAAAAAATATTAGATCACCCATTGGTTCAGAAATCAACTTGGACTAGGCTAACTTTTCAACCACAAAGGCAGCAAGAGGAAAAGTAGACAGAGTAAGATTTCACGTGGCAGATCAACATAGATCAAATATCCAAGATTGGAGTTGGAGGAAGCTGAGAAGGATGTGCGATGTAGTATCTAAAGTTTGACGTCAGAGCCTGAAGAGGAACTAACGAGGAGGGCTTGCTAAGATCTCCAACAATGATGGAGATTCTATGGTGGATTGGCGCATATCAAAGATTGAAAATTAGAGATAGGGCAAATTGAGAAGGATGTATTATGTAGTACCTGAAGCTTAGCACCGGAGCCCAGAGAGGAGATAATGAGGGTGTCTACTATGATCTTCGGCAAGGATGGAGATTTGATGTAGGACAACTGCATCCTTTTTATAGTAAAATTAGAGATCTAGTCTAAGTTGAATTTCAACTTCAATTAGGATCCGTCAAGATTCATACAGTTACAGTCCAAAGGCCATATCTCCTATGATATTTATCCAAATCTAGCAAATAACTATCTGTTTGAAAACTAAGATCAATTTCTATAAGTTTCTTATTTACTATTTTAGATAATTCAGACTCTCTATTGGTCAAAATTAAGGTTTATTTATTAGTCCGAGTCAATAACAGTCCTAGACCAATAAGGAATAGGATTTAGATACTTTTATTTAAGATATGTTAAGTATAATTCTTAGTCCTATTTTTAATCTAAATCAAGTAGGACTCTAAATTTATTAGAGGACTATATATACAGTCCAAGTTTGTATAAAAAAAAAAGAGGCTTTTCTATTAATAATATTCTCTTATTTTGGGTTTGTTCCCTTTCTATTTTCTTTGTAGATTCAAGAATCTATCGTGGTGAGAAGACGATGCTCTTCTCCCTATTCTTCATGCCTTCCTCCCGCTGCATCAAGTGAAGACGATGATCTCTTCTTCTCCCCCTTCCTCCCACTGCATCAAGATTCCAGTGGTGGATCAACGCTGATTAGATAGCAGAGATCAGAGATAGGGGAAACTGAGAGAGATGAGATCTAGAGGTGCCATCAGAGAAGAGAAGATACAATCTCTATATGGAAGTGCACCAGTGAGACGGGGAAGAAAATGAATCGTAGGAAGAGAAGATCGCAGGAAGAAGATCTAGGGAAGAGAAGATTGCAGGAAGAAGACGGTGATCAAAATGAATACCAAGGAATTGCATGAGGAATTCTTAATTCCTCACCTAATTCCAAAACGGAATTACTGTTCCCATGTGTTGTAGGCCGCATGTAATTCCGACTGAAATTCTAAATTTTGCTCTCTTGAGACTGGAATTCAAATTGGTATTTAGAAATTATTAGAATTGGCAATTTCAATAATTTTTAGATTTTTATAGATACCTAAATTTTAGAATTGGCCAACTTAGATTATTGGGAATTGATCCAAACAATCCCTTCCAATCACCAAATTATTATTTTCTATAAAAATTCTCAAAAGAAGATATTTTTTCATATAGCCCCTCAATAAATTTGTAATCACATATACTTTCAAAGTGCTTTGAATAATTAAATTTTTAACAAAAAGATGATCTCTCTCATTATTGATAATAAAAAATCACATACTTTGTAATCAAAATTCACAAACAACTATGTCTTAGTCAAGATTCTTTTTTATTTGATTTTTAACTGTTAATTTAATATGATAACATCATTATAGACCTTTTTTAAAAAATTTAAGTTATTCTTTATAATTTTCTCATTCATTTTCTAAGGACATAGAAATTTTGGATGCTAAAATATCGTTTTCTTTATTATCGGCCAATAAAACTTGAGAGGAAATAGTGTTTCAATATTTGAGAATATTGTGTTTTAGAAAAGAGAATGACAAAAATTGAGGAGAATACATTTACACTTAGGTTTAAAAGATAATATGTATAATGATCTTTTAAATTAAGTTAAACATTAAAAATTGAATAAAAATAAATATTAATTTGGAAGGAATTGTTTAAAAATCTTCATTGGATGCATTAGAAATAGTGATGAGAGAGGTAGTTCCTTATATATTTGTGATACTAGAAGTGGTTTTTTTTCTAAAACTTCTAAAATATTTTTTTAAAAAAGGCTTTTTAGTCCAATTTTGGTAACACTTAATGAATAAAAAATAAATTATCTTACACACCCTTCAAGTTTGCATAACTATAGATAACCACCTTGATATTTAAAAAAAATGACTAAGATTTTTTTAGAGGAAATAGAAGAATAGGAAAATTTCTGACAACTATACGAATTGTTAGTAAAGAGTGAATATTCTAAATTTGAAAATAATATCCTAACAACCAAGTGAATTTTTATAATTTAAATATAAAATAATGATGCTCATTATCTAAAAATGATATCAAACATAAACTATATATATATGGCCTATATTGTACTAATAAATGAATGCTTCTATTCGAAACAAACATATAAAAATTAAAATAATAAATAAATGAGCATTTTTATTTGAAACAAACATATGAAGATCGAAACACAAAAAAATGAATGCATTCGCGAGCGATTTTTTAAATTTTATTTTATTTTTTAAGATATTAATAGATAGTTCTCATAACCCTGCCAATGCCACATCAACAACCACTGTTTTTACATATTCTTTTAGAAATAGGCCCTTAAATATTATAAAATTACACAAACATATTTAAAATTGAATTTGCACAATAATGCACTTATCACCAAAGAAATGAAATTGTCCAAAAAAAAAATATCGTTTAGCTTTTTAACCTAAAATGACTTAATTTAATTTATAATCCATTAAAAATATAATAATTTTTACATAAAATTTTTAGGAAAATAACATATTTATCAATAATCCCAAACATTTTAATATTTTTCCTATAAAATTTATAAAAAAATACATCAAATATCAAAAGACTAAACATAATCATGTTTGCAGAAATCAAACAACATGTAATTTTTTTATCATTTTACACAATATACTTTTTCATTTTCGACAGATCTACGAAATATTGGGGTTTTGAAATAAGTAAACAATGATATTGACTTCTAATTGTATAAAAATATTTTCTAGCAATAAATATTGAAAAATTCCAAACTATTAAAAATATGCTATTTTCAAGTAATTACATATTAATGTTTGATAGGAAGAAAAATTCTTGGCTAAATTTGATTATTTGGACAATTGATTTTAAATATCATTGTATAATTTTAAAATTATTTACATGCAAAAATATTTTTTGAAGACATTAATTTGAATGTTCTACATGACTTTGTGAGTGTTAATTCTTTAAATGATATGATATTTTTGGCAATTGCACAAAACTAACTATACGTTTTTTTAACAAAAATAGTTGTAATTTTCTTCCAGTCAAATAACAAGGCTGGATTTGATTAGGTTAAATAATTAGTGAATCAAATAGATCTTTTTTTTGAATTATTTACATATAACTCCTCGTAATCTTTTGAAATTACATATAACTTCTCATCTTTTTAATAATTGTATATAACTCCTCATAAACTTTCCCATTCGGTTATTTTACCAATTAATTTATAATTAATTTATTAATTAAATATGTAAAATTACTACTTTATCCCTTCATAAACCTTTTCCTTTCTCTCCTTCTCTAATCTCCAATGGCTTCTTCTCTACTCCTCTCTCTCCTCTTCCTCCTATTCCCATAAAGCTCTCCGCCCCCACTATCACTCCCCTCTACTATCTTCTCAAATCCTCCCCACTTCACTCCTCTATTCGCCACCGCTCCCATTGCCACCTCCTCTTTGCTTTCACGCACACTCTCTCTACCACCACCACCAGTTTCCTACACCATCTCTTCTAAGTCCTCCTTCCTCTACTCCTCCACTCGTCACCATGTCCACCACTACCTCCTTCTTGTTTTTGCCCACACCCTCTTTGCCATGGTCTTCTCAAATCCTTCTCTCTCCACCCCTCCACTTGCCATCACTCCCACCACCACCTCCTCCTTCCTTTTACCCGCTTCCTCTCCACCACTAGTATTTCCCTGTATCACTAAAGTGCAAAACATAGTATGCTATATAAATTAAGAACATAATAATCATTTTATATAAAATTTAACATCATTAATAAAAAATTATCGGTATATTTTTATTCATTAGAGTTAAATTTAATGGAAAAAGGGGTGTTTATTCCAAACAAAGTCGGTCACAAAAGTATAATTATATGGTTGTGGTTTCTTATGTCACTACCTGCCCCATGGCAATGCCATGGACGGTCAATATGATGCCATGTCAGCATTGTTTCGATGCGGCATGCAATCCGATGGACTATTAGATTAATTAATTGCAAGCTAATGATAGTCGAAACCGTGTCTTTTTTACTCCATAAACATAAATTAACAATTATCATTAGCAGCATCCATATTCATGCTATATTATCAGGTGGGAAAAAGAGAAACTCACGTTATCGAACAGCATGGAAACAAACAAAATGCACATAAAAAAAAAAAAAAAAGGAATACCCCAAATGTTTCGTTGTAAATGCAGCTGCATTGAACGGGAAATTAGTATTTTACATTGTATAATTAAATGTTTTGATTATAACGAATTTCCAACAAATCACTTAAGTTTTAGCAAGAGACATGATTTCGACATTTATATTTGTAGGAAGTTTACATACCGCCGTACAATCAACAACAACGGAATATTCTGTGAATATTCCAAAGTCAAATGGACGAAAATATCTTTTATTGCATTTAGAAAACCTTTTAAATCTCAGCATAATTCAATCATTAAAAAGGAAAAACGAATAAAAAGCAGAAATATACGTAGAACATGAGCATATTTCTGTATATTCAAAAGAGATGTATAATTTTCGGTGAATATTTTGTTGCCGTTGACTGCACAAATGTTGGAAGAGCTTTATGCAAATATTAACTAATAAAATATGTATTGTTTTGCTAAATATCATCGCAAGGCAGATCGCTAAATACTCATTTAAACTGAAAGAAAATACCGAGGGCAGAAATGAAAAAAGAACTTGTACTACGGACACGCATGAAGTCGATAATTTGACTTATTCTAGTTGGTCATTGGTAAAAAATGACAATGACACAATGCGATATCATGAGTAGGGCCGCCAAGAACGTAAAATTGCAATTAGATGCTCAATCGACCACTAACAAAAGACAATTAGATTTTCTCTCCTGTTTGTTTAGCTCTCAACTAAGCTTAACCCATACTTAGAAATTAATTATCTTGTTCGCCCGTAATAACGAGCGGTCGTTCCAACACACCGGGGATTAATTAAGGCCATAATCCAACAATTATGTACAAAGATGACATGTTTTTCTATGTTAATTTGGAAGATCTATGCTTGGAAATGATCTCAAAAAATGAATTCGTTCTGCTGAACAAATTTCTTTTTATGAATTTTTGAGAACTAAATATAGAGAATTTTCCATGAAAATTTCTTTAAGTCTCTGGATGCTGGAGAACTAGCAATTATTACTGCAAGTTGTATCAAATTGGATAATGACTTCGATTACGACGTGTAAGTTATGGCTAATGGTGGTGTTTTACTAAGCGCCAAAGGCTAGTCTCCTTTGTTTATTCTTATTATTGTTCATAAATTATGCTGAGGATTCAATGAAAGCAAAAGCATTGGCAGAGTAATGGTGAAGATGCTTTATAATTAAGGCAAACCATTTGTACTTTAGCATTTAGATTTGTCGATAATGAGTTTTCTGTATTATCAAAATCTTAGCAGAAGGAAGTTTGATATCTATTAAGATTTTGATTCAACTGCAATCTAGCATTAGATCTTCCTTTCATTGTCAAAGACAGAGAGAGCGAGACAGAGGGACTAGTTGTGTGATATGTATATCAATAATGCTTGCTGGGCTCATTTGAGGAAAAAAAAATGTTCAAAAATATACAAGAGGTAGAAGTGGAATGCAATTGTTAGGTTCATGTATAAAAATGGAAAGTAGTCCAACCCTCCGAACAACGTCTGAGGGTTTCTCTATTTGCACATAAGATTATTTCTGTTTGATTGGACATAATGAATTGCAGACAAAAAGAGGAAAAAGAAGAAGAAGAAGAAGAAGAAGAAGAAGAAGGAAGAAAAATAAAAAACACAGCAACAACAATAAGAACAACAGTGTCCTTTTCTATCTCTTTCTCTAGGTTTTGCTTGTGAAGATAGAGATCTCTAGCCTGCTTCGAGGCCATTCTTTGTCTGAATTGAATTGACATGGCAATTGAAGAATCAACTTCCAAATTGGGGTATGATCGCTACAAACTTTTTGCAACAAAAATCTAAAGTAGAGACAACCACTTTCAATTATTTGTTCACAGACAACTGCACCTTTGATCCTGACAAAACACAACCAATCTCCTCCTTAGCTTCTTGAGAAATGCTTATACTGTATGTCTTTTTCTAATTAAAGGAGGAATACCATGTGCTTTATATTTCCACTGACTTATCCTTGAAAATGCAGAAAAGATCTGCAGATCAATAGCGCAAGCAGCTGTTGACCAAAGGGCTTCTTCATATATATTAGTGTTTGGCTCTGGCCTGCCCCAAAGGGCACATATATGAGAGCCATTCCTTTTGGTTTTCTTTCATGCATGACCCTAGAAATATTAATAATAAATGCATAGATGCATATCTCTCTGTAGACATTAGAGGAGCATTTGGTTTGGTGATTTTATTTTTTAATCAGATTAACTAATCTCGATTTAAATTAAAATTGAACTACAAATAAAAAATCTATTCATATCTCCTCTTCTCAGCTAAGGAACACGATAGGAACATATATAATCAACCACAGACAAATATATACACATCAAAAGGCATATTTCTAGGTGTACAAGCTTCCTTTTTATCTGTC
The DNA here is from genome assembly GCA_005019695.1 of Trichopus zeylanicus subsp. travancoricus. Lineage (NCBI taxonomy): Eukaryota > Viridiplantae > Streptophyta > Magnoliopsida > Dioscoreales > Dioscoreaceae > Trichopus > Trichopus zeylanicus. The sequence goes on from RXID01014501.1 coordinate 403,733, forward strand.
TGAAAACGCACTCTTATTTTAAATAGAATGAAACAAAATCACAAATCTTTATTCTTGCATACTCATAGCATAAGAGTGTGATCTCAATTGTGCATATTTCTAAGGACAAAAATGCAAAAAAAAACCAAGCTTTCAAACCAATCTTCGAACGCACTTGTCCCATCTAATATATAATATATTGTTGGTCGAAAGAAAAATATAGAAAAATTGTATGGCCTTGTTCTTTACCTCCCCACTCCACAATTGTGGGGACGGACTAACTACAAAGATTTGAGCAAAAAAGGAAAGCCACTAGTTGATTGGAGGAGTCCTAGACTAGTGCTCCATGCCCTGTCTTTCTCATGAGCTGCAACAAGTACAAATATCAGGCTTTCAAGCTCCTTTTATACCTTTGATCGATTGTCAACTGTTCCAGGCCATTTTCAAGTATGTTGATGATGTCTTCTTTGTAGCGCAAGTTGTTGTTTAACTAGTAGTGCTGTTCGGAATTTCGAGTAGTACCAAAAATAAATTTCAACATGCCATTCATAGAAAATTTTCGAATGAGGCCAACCTCTTTCGTACTGTGATAACTGGTGTCCGCTCCAAAGCTTGTGTTTGCAGCTTGACGTAGATTTTTTTTCAGGTCAGAGTCGAGCCAACCATGCCCTAGAAACCAGAAAAAAGACCTCGTGTTTGGCGATCTAGTCGTTTGATAGCATAGTTCGTCTATCATCGCTCTCGGAAATAGAAATTATTGTTCTGAGTTTCAAGCGACGTATGTTCTCATTCTCGTTTGATGCATTTTTAGTATCATATATAAAAAATTTTAAAAGTTATTTGCTTCGTATTTCTATATATGTCATCACAAAACAATGGAATTGCTTCACATTAATGCCCTCACAATTAGAAACAACAAAAATGTCAGGAAAAAAGTTCTATGTGGGTTTCAACGAAAAGCTTCAATAAAAGTGTATTATTATTTAAAGAAATTTTAACAAGTAATTATTTGTATTATATGAATTTACAAAAAATCACATTTATTATCACTATTAAAAAAAAAATCACCTGCATTATGGTCAGAGTTTTTAAGTAATGAATAACTATCTTATTGTAAATTTGTAAAAAATCACTTACTTTATTATTATCAACAAAAAAATCACTTGTTTTATCCTATAAATTTTGAAAAAAAAATCTCACCTTAATTAAAATATTTTAAATTTTTTTTATTTAAATTTAATTTTATCAATTAAATCGATATAAAAGATCAAAATTTTCTCATTTGGTTTTATTTTAAATAATCGGTTCATAATTATCGAACAACTGGAAAACTAAATTTTAAATTTTTTGTATCATAAAATCGAAAAACCAATCTCTTATAAAAACCGAAATAAAATAAGTTCTTTTTTATATTAATTTCATAGTTGTTCAAACTAAAATCAAATATTTGATCTTTTTATATTAATTTTAATTAAAATAAAATATTTTAAAAATATATCAATGTGGTTTTTTATAAGTTTATACTATAAGACAAGTGATTTTTTTCTAGTAGTAATAAGATAGGTGAATTTTTGCAAATTCTCAATAAAATAGGTGGTTCCTTACTAAAAAAATCTTATGGTTAAAATTTATAAGTAACCACCTTCTAGTCAATATTATTTATTTAATTTTATTAGTCAATTTATTATTCTTTTTTTTTACTAGAGAAATTTGACCACTTTAATATTGTTAATTTCGAATTTTACTAGTTGACAACGATAAAAGATATTCATAATTCTCCTATGTTAAAAAAAGAAAAATTGAAAAAAAATAGTTTTACACTTAGCTTTAAAATGATAGTGGATACGACGATAATTTTATATTTTTATTTAAATATTATAATTAAATAAACAATAATATTGATCAGGAGATGGTTGTTTATAAATTTTAATTATAATATAATTCATTTATTACTATTTTTCACAAATTCGTGATAACACATGTTTTTTTTTTTTCTAATTAAATCTCTTTGTTTAAAACGTTTTTTTAGTTTGAAACTTGATTATTTTTTTTTTTAAATTTGACTAGTTTTCAAATCCCCCACCCGCCCATAAATTTCTTTTGCCTAATTTCTCACATTCCTCCTGTTAATCTTCTTCCAATATTTTAATTGGAAGCCCATGCGAAAATTTGGGGCCGATGCTTACTTTAATAGCTGTAACCTGGGCCACCAAGCCCAAGAGGAGGACATAGCTGTATACTGGGCACATCCCCGTTTTGTGAGGCCCAGGCAACATTGGGTCCGATTCCTCCTCCGAAACACTTGTCCCTCCCGTGGCCCCGATTTCGCGCGGCGAGGTTGGAAATCGGCGCAAGTGAGTGAAAGCGGGCGAGGAGGGCAAGCAAGTAGACGGAGAGGAAGACAAAGAGGACGATGTCGTCGCTGAGGACGTCGAAGGGGATTCTGGAGGCGGCCAAGTTCGCCATCTACGTCGCCGTCCCCATCGCCCTCACCTACGCCGTCGCCACCGACTCCAAGACCCTCCACAAGCTCATGGGTTTCGTACGATCCCTCTTCTCCCTTCCGTCCCTTTCTCGTCCTATTTTCCTGTTTTCTCCTTCTTTGATTCGGATGTTTCGTGAGTATTGATGAGAAATTTGCACATAACGAAGAAGATTCAGGTCTGTGCTTCCTCTTGTTAGTAGGAATAGTAGTTGAAAGGGAGTTGAATCCTGTTTTCGATTGATATAATGATCTGATTTTGGGGTGAAAGATGAAAATGCTCCCTGTTGCGTTTATATTATAATTAGGATCCGCATTTTGAGGTGTTCACATATTCTGCATAAGCAGGACATGCGACAAAATGGAGTTTGTTATTTTTTGATGCAGATAGCATTATGTGTTTGACATTTATGTCGTGGGAAGACATTGTGGTGGAAATAGCATCATTTAAATTTATGCGGAAAATGTCTTAGAGCTTGAATTCTCTGGAAATAGAATTTATGTGATTGAGATTCCGAGTTTGGTGAAGAGAGAATTATGAGGAAATAGTGTTGTGGGATTTCATGCAGGAAAACACCTGAGGCTTTAGCATTATGAGCATGAAAACAACTTTTGTCCAGCCAAAGAGGATTGATATGTATGAGAGAATCATTCTACTGCTCTTCTTTTCTTTTGTTAGCAATTTTGATTGATATTGCTATACAGGATGAGTTCCTTTGAATATTATTTGGTTTAAGCTCATTCAAAAATGAGGACTATTGTTTCTTTAACTAATCTAAATTATCTTTTTTCAGAAACAAATTGAAAATTTAACTTTAATAAATTTTCTATTCTAAGATAGGAGTACCATGGGGGTCTTGCTTTGGTTATAGACTATTTTAGAAAAGTCAAATGTTGTTACAAGTAATAGTTTTTGACCCTCTGTCAGTTATTTTATATCATAAGCCCGATGTTGATCCTTTTCATTGGTTTCTTTTATGACCAATGTTGACTCTTTTTCTTTGGTTCCTTTTCAGGAAAAAACCAAGAAAAACCTTCTGATAGTTTTCATTTGAAATGGTTATGATTGTTAAAAATTAAATTTCGTTGTTCAGTTATCCCAGCCACACAAGGCATACGAATAACTATTTTGCCCCTTTTGATTTTTCCTGTTGAATCTCACAGCCATGATTTCTGGCTATTAGCTACAAGCAACAATAGTTCTTGTTTCACACGGCATATGGTGGAATAAGAAATCTAAAACAGAGTTCTGTAACAATTTATGAGTTGTGAGAGTGATTATTGTTCTGAAGACTAAAAGCTTGGAATTTATTGCATTTGATGATATAAAATTTCATTTAGATTGTAAACAGTAGTTTAAGTTTAAGTAAAAGTAATGATAGGGAAATAGAGAGAGTTTGATAAAAAGAATGATTCAGATCACATGTTTTTGCTAACCAATGTCTTTTGCTGTTGCACTTTACTGTTTTCAAGAACCAAAGATGCGCTTTACTATTTTCAAGAACTAGACATACATACGTATTCCAAGTAGTTGATTCTGCTCCTTCATGATGGTTCCAAGTCATTATGGTTGGCTGGATGCTATGCCCTCTTGTGAAGCATTTGATTTTGAAGTTCAACGTTTTTCTAGAAAATTAGTATGGAGATGGCAAATGTGAAAACTCTTTTAGTGTAGTTATCCTTGCATATCAGAACTAATCATATTTTTGCTCCATTTCAAGGAACTTTCTTAGTCTTAGCTCACATAGTACCATTGCATACAATCAGTTATCTTGTTTCTAAGACTGTGGGGCATACACTACTGGCTTAGCTTAAAACTTGTTTCTTCTGCCAACTGTTAAGTTTTTTATACCACATTAAATTTTGATTACAAATAAGTTTTGTCAATAAATTCTAATATATAAGAGCCTTAAGTCTTTGTGCCATATTTGGCAACTTAAAAACTATTTTAGGGTTTGGTCTGAGCTCATAATCCTTCTGTGTTACATTATAAGTAGTTGATGTGCCTAACAAGTAACAAAAATGGCAAACTTTTGCAGGTGAAATTTGTGTAAATACAAGCTTTCATGCATCTTTTAGTTTGAGATATGGCAAAGGCTAAACACTAGACAACATCATATTCTTTAAATTTAAGGCAATTATATTTTGTTTATTCTGACCTTGCTATGTTGCTATTCCTTAATCAAAGGCCCTGTTCTCTATGTTTTCACTGATAAATTTTTGATGCTCTATGGACAGCGACCTTATGTTGTTTATCCTCCTGAGGGCCCACGCCCCCCGTCTCCAGAAGAGCTTCGGGAGATGGCTCGTGAAATAGCTCGCAAGAATAATACTCGTTGAAGAACATATTTCAACATTATGGTAAATTTGGAATTGCTATATCTAGCATTATTGGTTTATAGATGGATCTATGTGTGGTCAATAACCAGCAGTATCCCATTTGGCAGAAAGAGTCTTTGCAATGCTCATGCCTCCACATTCTATTGTGTCATGGAGACCAGACACCAATCTTTCAGATAACTAGCATAATAAAATTTCACAAGGCCGCTATTAGTTGAAAAGCTTCTGATGAAGCTAAATGCGGATGTCTGGATTGTATATATGTGTAGGTCAAATAAAAACATCTTGAGCTTCTCCATCATTTCTCTTAGCATCTGTTCTGATCACTTCACAGCTAAATGAGACAGAAAGCTGATCTGGAGAACAGTTTTTAGTATGAAAAACACCAGAATAATTGCCTGTAATGGCTCCTTAACCTGGATGGAGGGAATGCCTTGTCTTTCTTGCTGCTAACCATTATTTGCATTGTGAAATGTTGTGAAACCACTCATGTGTCTTTCGAATTGATTCAGGCTATCTTGAACTGCTTACATAGTTCCTTTGGATGGTTTGCTTTTAGTTTCTCGTGTCTTATGTCCAAATAGGCCTTGAATAATAAAACCTTCAATTGCCCTTTTCTTGAGCTTTAGTAAAACATTGACTTTAAATTATTTGACTGGGTCCTGCTTGGTTGTTTTCATTTCCACTCAGGTCTTTCTTTGTTTACTTCCTTTTTTTGGGCATATATTACAATTTTATTTATAATACCAGTAAAAATGCATAGGGGAGAATGCATGTACATTATTTCACATTATCTTAATTTTCAACATCTTTTTGCCAGCTAACACATTCAACCTGCGTTATCTTTAGGATGTGATTAGTTTGCATTTGTATAGTTGAGGAACTGATAATTATAATAGTGGGTACCATCTATCCTGTTTTCTTTGTTTACTTCGTTTTTTTGGGCATATATTACGTGTTCATTTATAATATCAGTAAAAATGCATAGAGCAGAATGCATGTTCACCGTTTTCACATTATCTTAATTTTCAACAATCTTTTTGCCAGCTAACACATCCAAGCTGCTTTATCTTTTGGATGAGATTAGTTCACATTTATATAGCTGATGAACCAATAATTATAATAGTGGGTACCATGTATCCTCTTTTCTCTGTTTACTTCTTTTTCTTGGCAAATATTACATGTTCATTTACAATACCAGTAAAAATGCACAGAGAATGGATATTCACTGTGTCGCATTATCTTGGTGTGACCAACTTATTCTCAAGTTACGATCTCCATGTTCTGCATTTCAGAATCATTTTATATTTGTCTGGTAATATAATTGATAATTGAAATAGTGATTGTGAATCCTGTATGTAATAAAAGAAATTGTTGCATTCAATTATTCTGATTGACCATAGCTTGTTGTTGGAATCAGATTCGTAGATTTAAATTTCTTGTGCCTGGCTTATATATTATTTGGACACTTTCCATCTTGTCTATCCTTGCCCTCAGATGTCCATCTGCTGCATTCTAGAACATTGGTTTTTTGATCTTCTAGCCAATTCTGATGCCTCATTTCTTTGTTTGAGGATCTGGAAATAAGGGGAACTACTTTGGTTGTTTGACTGACCTTTTTGTTGTTAGGTGATTGCAGGCCAGTGTGGGCTTTCTGTTGGTTATCCAGATGAGAAAAGCAACTCACGCACTATTAATGGCTTGTTATTTGTATTCATCATCATGTAATAAGAGCTCAGAATGTACAGAAACTTCAGTAGATGATGCTCGGTGATCATAATAATTATGATAAATAAATAAAATTAAAGTTTGTTTTGGTTCCATTCTGGACCAGTAATTTCAGTTTATAGAAGGGGGAAAGCATGTGGAGCATTGTTTTGTCGCTGTTGAACAAGAAGTCAGCATCATATTTAATCATGCATGTATTGAAATAGGGTTTTCAACAATGTTGAATATCTACTATGGTTCGTTTGATACTTAACAGAACATTATATCTTACCTCTTATTTCTTTCTAAACAAGTTAGGGTTATTACTAACTTTATCTTGGGATAACCGGCTACCAAACCAGCCTGTTTGTGTTTTCTCAATATGTATGGCGTGAGTTTTGTAGTCGACCATGACGTTATTATATTGCTCCTGGACAGTTTTTTGAGTTCATCCATGGATCCATTTTCCGGACCCAGTGGCAGTTAAGATGTACAAGCCACGTACTCAAAAACTAGTACTTGACGCGCAACACATTAAACATTTGTACTCATAAAGACACTGTTCCAATTCCCGTTGACAAATGCGGTACTCTCATAATTGATTCACTTGAGGCATGTTCTTCTCCACCTGGTACACGATTTATGCTGATTTTTTGCTTGCCAGTAAATTCTGGGACCTCTTCTCGTAAGGAAAACTACTAGCTTTGGAATCATCCTCAGACCAAATGAAGAGATCCCAGAAGCCTCCCCTGCGGCTTCAAAGTATCGCGAGTGCTGAAGAAGCCCTTCTCCGGAGACAAGCCGCTGCTCCCATCAGTTGTAATGTTGTAGCCAAGGTCTTTTCTCCCTTGTAATTCAGTCTCTGCTTCTCATAGTATCCCAGAAACTGCCACGCCCTGGTGCTTGCATCGTTCGCGTCGAACTGGAAGTTGACGTAGTCTATCACATGCCCATACTTCCTCCACAGCGCCAAGTAATGGCTCTGCACTCGTTCATCATCATAGGGAACAATGGAGGCAAACGATATCACTCCGTTGCTCTTCGGGGTTGCCAGGAGCTGCCCGACGCACTTCGGAAGGTCTCGGGATCAGCGTGGAAGTGCTTATAATCGACGTCAACCCCGTCCAATTTATGTTGCTTGATGATGCTTGTGAGAGAAGAAACGGCATTGTTAACTCGGGACTCGACCGAGGAAGGCTGGAAGTATGCACTGGCATTGCCGACACTGTCTCTGCCAAGGCTGAGGGCGATCTTGATTTTGGAGTGACCGTTCTTGATGGCAGCAACGGAGGCGGGGATGAGGTTGTCAGTATCGAAGAAAACGTTGAATTGGCCATTGGTTGGCGCAGGGGAGGAGGAGGTGCTGTAGTTGATGGCTAAGGAGAGGATGAAGTGGAAGCCGACGTCAGGGTTGACGGACACGCCGGAGAAGTGCACGCAGTTGAACTCCGCACCGATATACTCCCGGAGGATGTTGGAGTATGGAGCTACGAGTGCTGTTGACGAGAGAAGAAAGAGGAGAGTAATTGAAAGGAAGTTTAGCATGGAAGCCATTGAAGAGTGGTACATGAGATTGAGGTTTTTGTTGTGTTTGGATTCGTTGAGAAGAACTTGATCGTGGCTGCTGGTATTTATAGATGTCGAGATTCCTTCAGACGAATACCTCACCGAAAAACTTCTCAAAAATGAAAAGAAAAAAGAAAATATACATAGCATAAACTCAGTGTGAGCACCAAGCTGTGAAGGAAAGAGCTGAAGCGGATGCACCATTGACTATTGTTTGCAAGAGACAGAATAAGAATTGAGTATGATACAATTTTGAAATCGTTGATGACACGATACGTTTTGTACGACTTCTGAGTTGAAAATCTTTAGAGAAGAAGGATCTTGAGAGATGAACTTATAATTTTATTTCAAAATAATTGCACAAGTTCCTGTTGGGACGAAATTATTACAAATTCCTAAGTCACAGTTGAACATTTTTTCTTAAAAATTCCATGTGATTTTGTCAATTGGGCTTGGGCAGGTTGGACTTGAGAATTGCTAACCCTCTTAACTTTGGGTTTACGTCAAGTTAAGCCCATTTTTTCTTCTAATCCCGGAATGCGAACTTCAATCTCTATCTTTGAGTGAAGCAATCTAACCTCTCAATCTTTTATTGCAGATGCTGACAACCTGTATCATGAACATATTCATTGTCGTACGTGCAAGATAAACTTTGGTCGCCTAATTTTGCAAACTTTGGTCGCCTAATTTTGCAGCAAAATTAACTTGGATCGCTTCCTCGCGAAATTTTGATGCTGAAAATAAGTTAGAATGCCTGTTCTCCTCTAATTCAACAGAGTAAATTTCTAGAAATGCTCCTCGATCTCTCACCGTCTGTTCCATTGTTGGCCGTTGTTCTAGTATCCAGGGACCTGCTTAATGACAAGGATTACGTGGTAGGGACGGCAGCTTCTTTCTTCTCTTCATAGTCATTGTCATATCCTTCGACATTGATGTCTCCTGCGCCCTGGTCCAGGTCGAAGAGCATGGGAGTAGATTTGTCAGCCGAGGAACATTTGAGAACAAAATGGTGACTTCTTGGAATGGTTGCAGCCAAAGTGATCGAGATATTTGCATTTGGATGGATTCCGGATTTGAAATTATAAAATTAAAAAAATTAAGTAATTACGAAGAATTGAAATAATTGAAAAAATTAGATAATTTTAATGTTTGGATGATTATTTTTTAAATAGAATTGGGATTTGGTCAATTTATAAATTATAAAATTTTATTATTTGGTTCATAAATGGAATTGATCAATTTCATTAATTTGTTAAATTCTTATGTTGGGTTGAAATAGGAATTGAGAATTAACATATTATATAAAAAAATAATTTATATGTAAATTATTGCAAAAGTATAATAAATTTAATATAAAAATTGGTAATTTAATTATCACCATTAATAAAATTTTCTAATCAGTTGTATAAACAAAGAGTTATATAAATATATGTCAACTAATTATTATTATTTAATATAATATTATTATTTTCAGATCAAAAAATTTTTAATAAAAAAATAGTTTCTTTTCAAAAATATTTTATTTGCAAATAATTAGGAAAGTATAATAATGTTATTATAAAATATATAAAAATCAAGGTTTTAAATATATTATTTAATATAATATTATTATTTTCATGTCAAATAATTTTTAATACAAAATAGTTTCTTTTTGAAAATATTTTATTTGTAAATAATTAGGAAATTATAATAATGTTATTATTAAATATATAAAAATTAAGGTTTTAAATCTCGTTTTCGATTTTGATTTCGACACCCAGCGAAACCGATATGTTTCGGCTGAAAGATTTTTTTTAGTTATTAATTGTGTGTTGACTAGAGTTAGATTATATTTTGACTGCACTTTGACTTCAAATTAAAAATACGATAAAATTTTAAATTTTTTTTTATAAAAATTTAAAAATTATGAAAGAAAATTTATAATTAATTTTACCATAATACTAAATATTATTTTAATTAATTAAAATTAATTTTGATAGTTAACTATTGATATAGTCTATTTATATATATTATTGTATAAAAAAATATACGAGAAATAATATGAATATGATTAAAAGTTAAAAATTAACATAAGCAAATTTAACTTATTATTAAAATATGCTTGACACATACATAATTTATTAATTATAACGTAATATAACTAATCATCATCATCATAATCATCATCAGTTGAGTTTGGAACATCTGGGTGTGGAATTATGAATTCAGTATCTAAACGATTTACATGAGCATCTATAAGTATACAAATTAGAACAACTACCTCTGCGCGATCTCGTGACAGCGATTCATATGGGAGTGTGACCGACACAATTTTTTTTAGCTTTATTTTCAGTGGAACGGTCATGCACACATGCACGTGAACAAAGAAATCAACGCATTTCGATCTAAACCATTTCCATTTCAGTTTCAACCAAAATACTTTATTTATTTATTAATTATATTTTGACCAAAATTTAACTTTATTTTAATTATTTTTTAACTTCAAATTAAAAAAGTATAATATGTTTAAAAACTTTTGAAAATAGTGAACATATCATACATTAAAAATTTGTATACGTGAATAGTCTCATGCACGTGAACAGTATTTGGCAGAGACCGACGAGAACGAAAATGCGTCGGTGCGGGGGTCAAGTCGGTGAGGGCACCGGAGCCGGGCGGGTGACGACGTTGGCGCGGGTGCGAGGCCAGCGCCAACTCGCGAGAGCAGGGGCCAGGCCGGCGAGAGGGCAAGGCCGACGAGGGAGCGGCGGTAGGTTAGTGAGCGCATGGGGGCCAAGTCAGTGAGGGCGCGAGGCCGGCGGAAAGCAACGGTAGGCTGGCGAGCGTGCAGGGGCCAGACCGATGAGGGCGCAAGTGCAAATGCGAGACCGGCGAGGGAGAGAGCGCGGGGCCAGGCTGACCAAGGCACAAGCTCGCCCCCGTGAGCTCCCTGCGCGAGCTCACCACACGAGCCATGGTCGTTCTGCGCTCGCTAACTACTGCAAAACTCTAACCCTAAACCAAAACCAAATTACTGATTTTGTTTTGCCATCGGCCGAAACCGAAATGTTTCGGCCAAAATTTAAAACCCTGATAAAAATAATTAAAAATAATAAATATTTTAAAAAGGTTAAAAAATAGCAGATTTTGTAAGTAAATTGTAATCAATTATAGATTTATTTAATATAATTTTGTGGTTATCTTGTCAAATAATTTTAATAAATATAGAAAATATAAACTTATTTTTTAAAAATAATTTATTTGTAAGTAATTTGAGAAATAAAATAAATTTATTTTCAAAATTAGTGAAATAATTATAAAAATTAATAAGATTTTACAAAAAGGCCCAAAAATGAATGCTATATAAATAAATTGTAACTAATGATGGATTTATTCAATATAATTTTGTGGTTCTCTTTTCAAATAATTTTTAATAAACTTAAGACATGCATATTTTTTAAAAATATATATAATTTGTAAGTAATTAGAAAATTATAATAATTATAATATTAAACTATTAAATTGATTTATACAATCTTCTCATCTCAAAAGCTTATAGCTGTAGACATCTAACTGATGATAATTAAAGAGAAGAATGTGACATAAACAAAAATATAAAATTATAAGAACTTAGCTTCACAATTTAGTACAAAGATAGTTTAGTAGGTTAATACAAAGGATAACTTAGTATGTTAATGCAAAATATATAACTATATATTCATATTATTCAGAAACTCTTGAAACCACTCAATTCTGGCCCCATCATCCATGTCATTGATAAATGTTATGCCATCAATCTCATCCTCATGTAAATACCTACATGCGAGTTTCAGAAAGGTGGTACTAAATCGTTCTCCTTTGAATCTCATCAAAGTTGGATATACGGCTTTCTTCCAAAAATCTTTTCTAACTGTTCGAATGGCGCATGCAACATCGCGTATGCCGATCATCAACTTTTTCATTATCATCTGAGCAATATTTTTTCCCTTTCGCTTACGTAACCTCAATGTATCTTCTAAAAAAGAGCCTTGCTGTTGACCTTTCGACTGATTACCATCGTTATGCTTGATAGAAGGTCCCTCTCTACCGGCCGCATTCCGGGTATCCTCACCTATAGAATGTTGTTATTAAGTCTCCTCTCTATTAAAATCTTCTCCAAAATTGTCAAATACAAATCTAGCCATGCTGCTATTAGTATAGTCTGATCCACAAATCAATAACAACTCCTCGTATAAGGGTATACGTGTGTTCCAAATTTATTTAGCTTCTGAAATTTACTGCAAGATTATATTTCAAATATATTAGATGTAACATGAACTGATAATATATTTTAAAAATAATAAAAAATAGAAAAATTTTATTTCTTTCTTATGGCTACAATATCAATATAGACTTGTCCAGATGCTATGATAATCTTCTTATCCTCAATCCACCCTATCCCACTGAAATCTTATACCTTTTTGATGGTTGCAACCCACTTCTTTAATGTCTTCTTATAATGGCTTTCAACATTATCAGTGTTGAACTCAGTATTGAACTGTGCATTCACAGCATTTGCAGCTGACACAAATGCTTGCCTCTTGAAAGACTTGTCTTGCTTTAAACCTACATGCACTTGTCCAACTAAAAAATTAATAAGAAACTCTAAGTTGCTTTTAGACCACACTTTATGTGGTCTATGATTCCTAATTTGTTTAACGGTCTTGGTTGTTCCTTATTCGACAACTGCTACATCCAAGTTAGGACTCATTATGTCAACAAATGAGTTGGAGTCCAGTCCTTCACATCCATTTGAGTCCATACCTTTCAAATAATAACATAGGTTTTAGTAAAAAAGTATAATAATATATATATATATATATATAGTTAATAATAAAGAACAAGCATAATAACAAGCAAACAAGTGTAATAATAGCACATTCACAATACAATTCACATAAATACTTCAAGAAACAAAATAGTTTGATATTAGCAAAAAATGATAAACACAAAAATATGTTCACAAACACAACTAAATCCTAATGATCATTATAAGCCTCCCACATTTCTGTAGTTATGTTATCCCTCAAATGAATCCACTGGAGATTCTCCTCATGTTGCTCCCTCATTGTTTGACTAATGTAGAATGACTCATTCTCTGCTTCTTTTGATGGTTCAACCTTGTTCTCATCATCCACATCCATATCCTTGTTCAGTATTTCATCGTTTGGATCAATAGCCATGATATAGTTGTGGAGGATGCAACATGCCAGAACTATATCAACTTGGGTTTTAAATGGAAAAAAAGGAGTCTCGTCCAATATATAAAAATGTGCCTCCAAAATTCCAAAAGCTCGTTCTATTTTCGACCTCAGAGATGCATGCCTATAATTGAATAACTCATTTGTATTTTGTGGTGGGTGACCTAGTTGTTCCTTCAAATAGTATCTCACACCCCTATACGGTGCAATAAATCCAGCCATTATTGAGTAATCAGCATCAACAAGGTAATATTTTCCTTATATCTGTTTCAGACAACTGGGAGGAGGTCGTGAAATGGCATCTCTCAAGACCGTAAAATCATTTTTAGATCCTTCTCATCCTGCCAAAACATATAAAAATTTAAGGTCGGTGTCAACTGTAGCTAAGATATTTTGTGTGACACCCTTACGTCCACGAAAATATGCAATCATATCCGTCGGTACTCTAGCATGCACATGTGTTCCATCAACTAGTCCAATACAATCCTACATAAAATATAATCAAATATTAAAGACATATTTTTAATCAAATAAATCTAATGAGTTAGAACAACATACCTTAAACCACGGATAATAGTTACTATTGTTCTCCATGATAGGATGTGTCAAAGCAACTCCTTGAGACATGAACTGATATCTGATTCCACATATAGCTCGGAGGCATGCATTAAAATATCAACTAATTATCTCACCAGATCTTAAGAAAATTATCTCCAAACTTTTATTCCTTGAATGAAAACCAATATAATGCAAAAACATCGCAAATTGTTCCTCAATGGTGACATGTTGTGTATCATATAAAAGATTTCGATCTCGCAAAATACTGACCAAATACATGAATATAGGCACACCCATCCTCAAATAGTCAACACAATTACTTTTACCACCATATAAAATATTTTGAAGATTGCCACCCATGAGGGACTCTTTATTGGCTATTGGTTCAATGTGCAGTTGTGTTCTTCTTCTTCTAATTAGCATTCGTACTATCAAACATACAGCTATCATGTAGTAATATCCAGCAGCTTGTATTCCCAATAAATCTAAGTCCTCCTCGTCCATCTAATATTCACACATTTGTCAAAACAAGAGTTATATTTTTAACTGGTAAAATGGGGTAGTTTATTCATGTACGGTCCACATGAAATAGAAATGACAAAGGATACGTAGTTTATTCACGTATTCTTAATTGACTTTTAATATTTTTAGCACTACGAGTGAAATGAATTAATGAATTAGCTTTACAAATCTGACCTGATCGACAAATTGATCTATTATGGTTCAAGCCATTTCTTCAGCCCTTCTCTTACACGAGACGCGATTCTCATACCAAGTTGTCCATCTGCAAAATTTCACTGTAAACACACTTGTTAGTCAAAATCCTACTCTGCATAAGAACAAGTACAAGAGATTCCAAACCAAATTTATAAACATTTGTGGAATAAAATAATGCAGAGAACTTTTTGAAATATGACACAAAATATAGACAAAGATCCACACTTGGATGCTAATAATCACATACTATACAACTAGAACAGCCCTAAAGAGACAAGTATTAGATCACATGAATTATACAACTATCTTAACTATGTTACTTCTCTAAGTATAAAGCTTTTTTACACAAAAAACAAAACTACCATGTTTTTGCTCGACTTTCTATTGTTCTGCTTAACATTTTGACTCTATCAAACCTCCAAAGTCAATAGTTGGAAGAACTTCAAAATTAAACAATCACCATGATTTCAAACATCCAGATTCCTAAGAACTTGAGAAAAAAAACAAACAAAATATAATACAAATCAAAGGAGATTAGTGCTGAACATGAAAACAACTACATTCATCCTCAAAACCAAATGGAATGCCAAACAAACCCTATACTTGAAATATGAGTACTATGGCCAGATTACCAACTAAAAGACTTGCAAATCCACGAATTCATCGAAACACAGGTCGCTCCTCCTCCTTCTCCTCCTGTTCCCCACTTCCCCACTTCTCCTTTGCTATACCGATTCCTCCTCACCTATACCGATTCCTCCTCCCCTATACCAATTCCTCCTCTCCCTCCTGCTACTCCTAATCCCCACTTCCCCACAGAGCACAGAGTCGGAGATGAGATTGGACCAGTGGTGGAGCAGGTTAGACAAAGATGAAGCTAGCACGGGGCTATGGTGGCACAGATCAACCAGGGATGAAGCTCACACTAAGAAGCCCCACGTGAGCTCAGACTGGCAACTAACGAAGTCGGAGAGGAGCTTGGGCCAATAGACGCCTTTGGCTGGCAGTGCACAGAGTTGGAGATGAGATTGGACCAGTGGTGGAGTAGGTTAGACAAAGATGAAGCTACCACAAGGCTATGGTGGCATAGATCAGCCAGAAATGAAGCTCACACTAAGAAGCCCCATGCGAGCTTGGACCGACAGCTCACAGAGTCAGAGAGGACCTTGGACCAACAGACGCCTTTGGCCAATAGCACACAAAGTCAGAGACAAGATTAGACCTACAGACAAGCTTGGTTAGACAAAGATGAAGCTAGCACGAGGTTATGGTGGCACAGATCAGCTAGGGATGAAGCTTGTAGTAAGAAGTCCCATGCTTGCTCGGACCAGCAACTCACAGAGTAGGAGAGGACCTTGGACCAAAAGACACCTTCGGCCGACAATGCACGAAGTCGGAGACGAGATTGGACCTACAGAAAAGCTTGGTTAGACAAAGATGAAGCTAGCAAGGGGCTATGGTGGCGCAGATCAGCCAGGGATGAAGCTGGCACTAAGAAGTCCCATGCGAGCTCGAACCGGTAGTGCACAAAGTCGGAGAGGAGCTTGGACCAATAGACGACCTTCAGCAGACAGTGCACGGAGTCGAAGACGAGATTGGACTAGCAGATGAAGCTCGCATGGGGCTATGGTGGAACAGATCAGACAAAGATGAAGGTTGAACGAAGCAGCAGATGAGCTTCGACCGACAGTGCACGCAGTCAGAGACGAGGTTGGTCCGGTAGCGCACGGAGTCGAAGACGAGCTTGGACTAGTAGCACACGGAGTCGGAGATGAACTTCGACCAACGGAGCATGCTGTCGGAGATCAGCTTCGACCGACAGGCGTAGATTGACCACGGAAGGCACAGATCGAGCACGACAGGCGTTGGCTCACCACGGAAGACACAAATCGAGCACGGCAAGCGCTGATCTGCTTGATCACTGATGCAGACGCAGATCAAGCATGGGGCACAGTCGAGCACGGAGAAGATGAGCAGAAATGATGGTTTCCTACGGAAAATCCTGCACTCTCTCGTGGGAAAACAATGAAAATTCAAACGTGGGACCCACGCCAATTCTCCCAAAATCGGTGACTTCCGCAACAAAAAGCCAGGAATTCAAATCCAAAATCCAAAAGAGTTGAAAATCATCCAATTCTTTTGATTCCTAGATATAGAATTAAACCAAACACAATAATACAAGGAATTGACTTTTAATTCCTTCAATTCTCTTCATTTCGATTTTCAGGAATCGAACCAAACAGCCCCTAAATAACAAAACAAGAGTCTTGTAGAGTTCCTCAGCTGAATTGCCAACGATAAATTTAGGTAACAGAGAGCCTTCCTAGCCCAGAAGAGTCCACATATTCTTGGGATGGCCCACTAAACCAGGTCTACATAGTTCCTCTACGCATGGTGGGGAAGATTTTACACAACACCTCTTTATTATATCCCTAAAGCACATCATAAGAGCTTTATAATTATTTAGAGAATTAACGAGATCAATATTTCTTAACAATAATGAAAGATTGGGAGGTTGATTTCTCTAGAAGTTTAAAATTTTGAATCTAGAGTGACATTGGACAGTTTTTGTAAATCAATTTTTTAAATTTTATTTTTGGGACCCAATGAAATCTATACATTTTAATTGTTTTAATTATTTCAGCCAAAATCATGCTATTTTAATTTCAATCAATTTTTTTATTTTTACTAAAATTTCATTTTAGATCTAAAAATATTTAAAATTGTTTAAAAAATGATAAAAGAATCTATATTCATATATAATTTTAAAAATTGTTAAATAATTTTTTTGGTAAAAAATTGCTTAAAATATGAAATGAAAAAAGCGCAGCAACTATAATTCAAGTCTAAGTTAACTTGGTCCAAAACCAAACTCTTGATCACCCATACTAAATATATATTATGAAAAAAATATAATATATAAATATAAATAATATATATTTAAAATTTAACATTAAATTTTAGATTGAAATATTTCAGTTTAGTCTGAAATTCGGTCAAAACTTAAAATTTTGATGTGATCCTAAGAGAATACCTCGATTGCTCATATGCGATGAGATCTTGGCACATCCCTACAAGGTACAACCAAACCATCTCCTCCATTAGAAATTAGAGACTTCTTGCAATGGATTTTGGTGGACATATTTTTTATATAACTCTTCAATGAAATGGTATGTAGGGCTTAATGAGGGTTTGGTTCTAAATTTCTTTGGAGGTCTAATCTCTATCCTACAAGATTTGGGGAATTTTGAAATAATGAATTTAATAATATTAAATTTTGAAATTCTGAATTTTAATATTTTGTTTATATTTATTTTTAGGGGATTGAAAATCTTGAATTTGAAATCATGTATTTGTTTAGGTGAATGAAATATCCTATATTTGAAAACTCAGTATTTATTTGGTGAAAATGGTTTGCATGGTAAAATTATCCCAACATTATACATATATAGAGAGAGAGAAAATAATGCAAACGGTTTAATAAAAATTAATTAAGAGAAGAATGAAAGCTGAAAGTTTTTTTAAATGTTTTTCAATGTCATGTGACTTGACCTTTTCATGTAGACCATAAATTTTTATTAGTAGATTTGGTGATTTGTATTTCTTCCGTGTTGCGGAAAATATCAATATCCACCACAATTCATGATATAGAGGAAGAATAGAAAAGATGAAAAGATAGCACACAAGAGATATATGTGGGGAAGACGATCCAGAGGATATTGTATTAATGAGAATAGAAAGAGAAGATTACAACGATGGAGACGAAACTCTAATATCACCAACTCTCACAAAAGACTAAGTCGCCTAACCGTCATAAGATGTATTGAGAGTATTAATCTATATCTCTCTCTCTCACTTTATATTGAAACCCTTACATCAATGGTGTATTTATAGATGTGGCCTAATGATGTTTGAGTCAAAGTAGAAGACTGACTCAAATAAGACTTCTACTAATTTAAGTCTTCTAGTAGAAGATAAATCTAGATAAAGATTAAGCCCACTAAATAACTTTCTAATATAATTAAGACTATCCGGAAAATCCAGATTCGAGACACCATAAAGCCAACACTTCCGGACCAATGATTGTTTGTAGTAGTAGTATGTCATGATTTCATTGGTTCAATTTATCAATTTTCATTAGTGAATTTATTTTTTTTCTACTAATATCTCTAACTACGATTTTAAACCACAATATCTATTTCATTTATTTTTATTTTTATTTTTCCAAAGATCTTTAAAATTTTTATAAATCAGAAAATGCCTAAAAAATTATGGAAATTTATTTTTACCTTAAAATTTATAGAAATAAAATAGATAAGAAAATGTAGAAGGACAAAAGAGAATAGAAGAAAAAGAGATAGAAAAACAGGGCTGAGGAGAAGAAGTAGAAGAACAGCACAAAGGATGACAAGGATTTGTGGTTGCGGCCATCGATGAATAAGGTGGATAGTTGGTGGTGAATGTGGGCCAAGTGGTGCATCAAAAAAAGAAATTAAAGCTTTTCTTAGTTTCTTTTCAAAATAGAATTAAATCTTTGATTTGTTGCTGCAGTGGTCAAAACCAAACCATTACAGCAACACAGTAGCACTACCATAATATTTCAAGGCTAGTGGTAGCATGAGGGCAATGACAACCAGCAACATGAGAGCACAGGGGAACGGATATGAGGGCATGGGATGCAGGAGCACAGAGATAAGGCATGCGAAGAGAGGGTGAGAGGATTAGAGAATCTAATGAAAAATTTTCTCATTTAGGTCACATGCACAACATGTGACTAAACTTTCAAATCTAGTATTTGGTTCAACCTCCATTTTGGAGGTAAAACCAAATAAACTATTTGGGGGTGAAAACCTGAAAAAAATTTACACTAAAATTTTCCAAAAAAAAAAAAGGCAAGCATGGGGCTTTTACTATTTAGAGTGACTTGATTTCCTAATCACCCCAATCAAATGTATCCTTGTAAATAAGGATTTTATTGTTGCAACTATGGATAAGGTTGCCAAAGATTTAGTGGATGACAGTGGGGTTATTGATGATGAGGTAGGAGGTCGTTAAGAGAAAAACAACTAGCGCAAATTTTTGATAAAAGATCCAAGTTGCTAAACTTGATAAATAAAGGTATTAGAATTGACCATAGTCACTAGATTTGGGCCTATATGTCAGTTTTGTAAATTTCCAAGTGGATGGCAATTTGGTTCTTTAGGATTTAGTGGATTGCGAGTTTCAGAATGCTATGGAAATTGGAGTTCTTCATGATTTTCATAGAGAAGAGCATGGACATGATCTGTTGAAGGGAAGGAGTGCCCAAAAATTTGAAAATTACTCTTCCTAAAGTTACAAACTAGAGTTTTTTTAAAGAGCTTTAGCATTGGGGAAATGATCTCAATCTCTTCATTGGCTAAAACTAGAGTTGCATCAGTTTGGGTCACCAATCCAAAGCCCAATAGAGGATGCCAATTATTAAAGATAGTAGAAGTCTGGTAATGATCAGCTCATGCGACTCCTTCTCAAGCTCGCCTAGAAGATAAAAAACAAAGAAAAGAAGATTAGGAGGGATTGACACTCAATTTAGCTTACCAAGAGAGAACATTTAATTGGAAAAGAAAGGGTAGAGAGAATATAAGCTTTTTGTTTTGTTACTTAGAATTATTATTTATAGGCAAAAGGATAAATAAATTTGTCCTAATTTTATTTTTGCAAATCTCACCCCCAAATTTTTTCTAGCTATTCAAGGAGGTTAGGGATTTTAGGCAAGAATTATTTTTTTGTTTTATCTCATGCGAATGCTACCTCTTATAATTAGTTACCTTAAAATCACTTGTGGGATTTCCACTGTGAGTTGGAATTGTGAATTAGACATGAAATATAAAGTTGAGAGATCGGCTTTAAGTCTATGCTATCTAAGCCAATTATCTAGATTAGGATTAGACTTTACCAAATTATCAAGCCTACCCTATGACTAGGGGTGTAAACAAGTCGGCTTGGCTCTTTTTAAGAAATTAATTTTTTAAGTAATTTACATTAAAATAATTTGAAAAAAAATATAAAAATCAACAACAACATTATAAATTATAATTCATAAATTTATAATAAAAATATTAAGCTTAAAAAATTTATAGGTAATGCTAATGATATATAATTTAAAAAATATAAATATTAATGAAATCATCCTAATAGAATAATATCTAAATATAAAAAATTATATCAACTGTAATATTATAATTAAACAATTAAATATATATTATATATTATATGTTATAAAATATATTTTTTAAATTATATTTTTATATATTAAAAAATAAATAAGCTTTCGAGTTAAAATCAAGTGAGTCAGGTCTATCTTAAGCTCAGCTCGTTACCAAATAAGCTGAGCCAAATTTAAGCCGAGCTTGAGCTGCTTGCGAGCTATAAGGTAATTTGACATCCCTATATGTGACTATCTAAGGTCTGGGTTCAAAACTTGAAACTTTGCTTCCATAGCCTAGGTGAATTTTAGATAACCCCCAAGTTATAATTCTATCTAGGAAGCATTATCTTATCGTTATTCCCTAAGCTACTATCGTTCAGACTACTATGCCAATAAGAGGATTCCTCTCACCAATACTCCCAAGCTACCATAGTTTGGACGATCAAACTATTTCGTTAATGTGAAATTCTAGAAGGTAATCAAGATCAATAGATAAAATAATCATCTTATGCTCTACCTCCTGCTTCACCTTCTAATACGCGACAAAAGAGCATTGCATGGTGGTATGGAGAACTACATGAATTTGCAAAATTCCTTTTGGGTTAACCCATTGAAGAACCTTGATTAGGTCAACCCAACACAATGGCCTGACATCTCCTATAAATAAGGGCGGCTTGGAAGTGTGAAGCTCTCTCCCACATCCTCATAAGCTCCACCTAGAAGCATAGTTTTCTCCTTCCTCATTATCATCTTTTAATCTCTCCTATAGCTGATATATTTGGCTTAGGCATCAGAGCTTCCTCCCCAAGACTCCTTTAGATGGGAAGTTCATAGTGCTAATGTTGTAGCCTATGGATTGCTTGGAGAGGAAGGTAGAACTCATCTAGAGCTAGAAATAAGGGGAGACAATAATGGCATGTTTATTGAGATATTCATGAATACCTCTCTATGTAGCCAACCACAACAATGACACTGAACTAATCATGAGCAAGGAAGTAAGTAGTTGGAAGGATGACAAAATTGATGACTTTCTAACAAGCTTCATTGGGTAATGTTATAGGACCTCAACAACAAATGACTACAACCTTACAAGAACACTACTCTTAATGCCAAGTCTTCAAGTTGGGGTACCTAGATATAATTTGATAAAACTTGAATAATGACTCAATCTCTAGGGCTGAGGGGAATCGACTATTGATCGAGATCCATGCAATTAACCAAGTTATCATAATTTGATATAACTTGAATAATGACTCAATCTCTAGGGCTGAGTGGAATCAACTATTGATTGAGATCCATGCAATTAACCAAGTTGTCAAGAATTAGTAGCATATTCTATATATGTGTCTGCCACTTCAATAGCCAACTCCTGAAGATCATGGCACTGAAGGCACATATCACACAACTACAAACAATAAGATGTGCTCACAACCCTGGAGCTCAAAAGAATACTTTCCTAAGACACCAATATGGGCTATGTGCAAATTACTGACCAATGGTACAAGTTGACAATACTAGAGATTTGACAACTCACTAAACTTCCTAATCCATCCCATCCAAGTGACCCCCCACGTTGAAGGCATATAAGCCAATTGCCTAGGGGAGTGCAACTACTTCAAAACTTAGAACGTGAAAGATATCGAGATAAAATCACTAAATTGGTCAATCAAATGATTCGAGGTTCAATAGAGTTAATCGTGATCTTGTGTAGTGTAATATATGCACTCAACTTGCAAAATATGGTTGAGCCCCCATAACTGAAGTTCTACCAGCCATCTTGGGAAGCCTATGATGGAACTAGGGACCCATAGACCACATAAGTTTTTTCAAGAATAATATGCTATTGCATGGTGCAACATAAACCACAATGCATAAGACATTCTTGGCCATCTTGCAAGGTCAAGTAAGAGTTTGGTTCTCCAGTTTATCAAATCACTACATTGCAAACTTTGCAAATTTGGAATGAAAATTTGTAAACTAGTTTTTCTTGCTTGTTTTGAGGTGCTACAACTCATCCATGATGTTGGCAATTTGGCAAGTAGATGAAGAAAGCCTAAGAGATCATTTAGCTCAATTCAACATGGCTCAAATTTAGATGAATGACTTGGGAAACTGTATTTTCTAGTGGTAGCTATGAATGACTTGAGGATTGGAAGAGTTGCCTATGAAATGGTGAGGAAACTACTATGGACCCTTGTCAAAATTTATGAAACAATTCCATCAACATATTGATGTTGAAGTAATGATGAAAACTTGAGAAGAGGTTGATGGTTCAAGAGTTATAAGAAGAAGCAAGGATATCAGGTAACCCAAACCTAAGAAAGCAAGAGCCAAATTTTGGGAACAAAAGCCAGAGTTCCATACCTATGCTTCGCTCAATTGTCCTTGCACTAAGATATTGTCTCAGTAGAAGATTGAGAATATCTTCAAAGGCCGTCAAAGATATGTAAAGATAGGAATCAGATGGACACCTTAAAATATTACAAATTTCATTAGGACTTTCCATGATACAGAAGAATATAGGAACTTTTATATATATATATATATATATATGAAGATGACCAACCAAAGCTAGGGACTCTGGAGCATAAACAAGGTCCACAAGTCCCTACTCAAACTATTAAAGGGTATCTCTTGATAATATGAGAAGATATCTAGCAGAATAGTGGCAAATTGACTAACAATAAATGTTGAGCTTTTATTGGGGGGCTAGAAGGGGCTAAATGCCATAATATAAATGTGAACACAAGAGATCAACAACCGTGATTTAGGTCCCAGACTATGTCATGGAACAACATGATGAAGCTCCAATAATCATAGTGGTGCTAGACAATTAATTAACCCATAGGGTGACGATAGACATTAAAGCATCGACAAATTTTTTTTATAATGGCATATGATCAAATGAAGTGTAACCAACTAATGCATCCTCATGACAGTTGTCTCACCAGCTTCACTAGAGACTCCTTAAGCTCAAAAAGGGTGCTACATCTTCCCATGAAAGTGGGAGAAGGTAAGAAAGTTCCATAATGTTTATAGACTTTCTAATGGTGAGAACTCAGTCACTATATAACATAATCCTAGGGAGGTAGACTTTGAACAAGTTGTAAGCAATGGTCTTCACCTATCATTTGATCATATAGTTTCCCACCAAGTTCAAAATAGGAGAAGCTTATAATAATAGAGACATGGATTACCATTATTATGTCACACATTGGCAGGAGCAAAAACTCAAAGAGAAAGAAAAGGTTAAAAATGAGCCTTGGAGTAGGCCTGAATCTATGGAACAACTTATGAGCATCATCCTAGATGAGGCTATGTAGGTTTTATCGATAGATTGTGATTTGATTTTAGTTTTGAGTTGTGTAGCAAGTCAGTTTTTGAGCTTAATTTGACTCAACTCTCTCTCGGTGCCTATATGGGCCTCGATTGTTCGCACATTGGCCTACAAAGCATGTGAGGTTCTTGAAAAGGTTGAGGAAGCCTCCTTTCTTGGTGTGAGATATACCCACCCTAGTGGCCTTACTTTCGAGTTTATCTATAAATGAAACAAAAAAAGAAAAGAAAAATTTATGGATTTTGTTTGGTGTGACATCAAACTTATGAAAACAAATGAAATCATGGGGAAAAAAAAATAAGTGTAAAAATTTACCTGCCACCTTTATGAAGGTCCCTCCTTACCCCTCTTTTAGTATCCAAGGATTGAATTTAAAAATACAACAAAACTAAATTCTAATCTAAATTCATCAAATAAAATAAAAAAGAGAATTAAAGAAAAGAAAATGGAGAGATATGGCCTATATTGTCAAAAAAGGATGGTGATTGAATGCCCATTATTCCGTCAAAATTTTGACATCAATGAGGAATTTAACTTTGATCTCAGAAAAATCTCATGGTCACTATGGAACTCCATCTTCTTCATCAAAGTGCCAAGAAGTTACTCCCACAAAATAATAATTTTGAGTATAATTTTTTAGACCTTCATGCTAGTAAGAATTAGGTGGTATTTAAAGGCTGAGAAGAGAGATTTTGGCTACTAATTTCGGGTGATTTTCAGAATGTATAGCTATATGTAGAGAACAAAGGGATTGGGCGGTGGAGATTGCACTATATCATCAATCCAAACTGAAGAAAATTTGAATAAAGTGCTAGAATAGATTTGGGGTGATAGCTAACTCGTACCCTACCAAAAAAAGGAGTGCCAGCTAGCTAACACTCCAAATTATGAGCATTAGGATCCTGGTGTCTTTGCCAAAAAGGGTGATATTGGCATCCTAAGTTCTAGGTGCCAGAAGAAATTCAAAATTTTAAATTTTGAAATTTAAATTTTTAATCCATTTTTTCCTTATAGATTTATGACCCACGTTTCCTGGCGCAAATTTTTGAACGTATTCTAATTTTATAAATAAACTCTTGAAATCCAAATTTTCAAAAATAAATCTATTTTAATGTGATTTTGTAATGGACAACTTTAAATATCATATTGAAGATATTTTACAGTAGAAAATATAAATTTTTGTAAATAAATCTTCAAAATATGTAATTTTATGAATAGGTCTCTAAAATTCAAAAAATCTCGATCAATCCCAATTTTAAAGATTAAAATACCACTTTTCTTGAAATACAAATCTAAAATATTTGAAAACATGAGAAAGCTGATTGAGGTATCGTACTTTTGCAAATAAAATTCTTAAAAATTATGACATCACATAAGGGTTTGAATCATAGGGTTTGGCCGACAAGTTGGTTTGAAGTTTCATGTTTACCAAAAATATAGGTATCTATAGGTTTGAGGCTACATTTTTAGAATTTAAGGAACTGAAAAGATGAACATCTATAGAAAATAGGTCGGTCAATAAAAGTTGGAGCTAGGTTAGTAGAGCCATTTTTATCTGAGCCAAAAAAAGTAGCTAAAAAATAATCAGGATGTCTTTGCTTGGATGTTGGAGGACCTTCAGGGAATAAACCCCCAAGTTGCAAAGATAATTGCCATCATTGAAGGTGCAAACCTCATAAAGTAGACAAAAGACACTTCACCCAAGAGCATTAAAAAGCTATAGTGGATGAAATTGTAAAAAGTTTAAACACAGGGTTCATCAGGAAAGTTCAATACCCTGAATGGCTAGCTAACATAGTGATGGTCAAGAAGGGCAATTAAAAATTGAGGATGTTTTAGATTTCATAGATCTTAATGAGACATGTCCAAAGGATGACTATTTGCTTCCTATAATCAACCAACTTGTAGATTCCACAATGTGACACTAGCTCCTAAGCTTCTTAGATGACTTTAGAAGAAATCATCAGATATGAATGAATCCTAAAAATGAGGAAAAAACTTTATTTTATTATGTAGCCATGCCCTTTGGCTTAGAGGATGCAAGGGCCACCTACCAAAGAATGTAGATTGGGTCTTCAAAGCACATTCAGGAAGAACGTGGAGATGGATGAGATGTTAGTGAAGAGTATCCATAACTCAGGTCATATCTTAGATTTGTAGGAAACCTCTGATCCTCTTCAAAAATCCTAGATGAAATTGAATTCGAAGAAGTACACCTTTGAAGTTATTGCTGTAAAGTTCCTCGATTACCTTGTGTTAAAGAGGGGAATTGACACAAATTCTAAGAAGATTAAGGCAATCCTTGAAATGAAGTCTCCTACGCAAAGCATCTAGTGACACTCAACAGCTTCCTCTTGTAGTTAGGAGATAAGTTTTTGACATTCTTTAAGAGCCTTGGAGAGCCTCAAGTCATACCTCACCTTTCTATTGCTATTGGTGAAGTTGAATCCTTGCGAGATCTTCTACTTTTATATAATAGCAAGTGGCAATCTAGTTAGCTCTATGCTGATGAGCAACCAAAGTAGAAAATAGTACTTAGCATATTATGTTGGCAATGTGTTCATGAGAACTAAGCTATGATCTCTTATAGTATTATCCTCATGAAAGTTAAGTCCATACTTCTAGGTTGAGTCGATACACGTCTTAACAACTACCCACTTTGACAAATGTTACAGAATCCCTAGAGCTTGAGAAGGTTGATGAAGTGGTCCATGGTGCTTGATAGTTTGATATCCATTTTGAAGCCTAAATATTTATTAAAGCTCAAGCCCTTGCAAACTTCCTTGAAGTACTTAGAGTACCAAAGTAAGAAGGAATCGAGTTATCTGTTTGGAAGGTGTATGTAGATGGATCGTCATATAAAATTAGAAGCGGAGTAGATGTTGAGTTGATCAAACTAAAGGACGATGAGCTATAATTCTCCTTGAATTTAGGATAAAAAGCCTCAAACAATATGGTAGAGTATAGGGTTGTGCTCCTAGGAATTGGGGTAGTGAAAGCAATTAGGGCATGGAAGTTTTAACTCTATGAAAACTCCCACCTTGCCACCAGTCAAGTGAATAGGGTATATGAAGTAGAAGATGCATTAATGGAAGAATACCTAATGGAGGAACATCAAGTGACTCCAATGTCCAAAATGGTGGAAGTGAAGCAAATTCTATAGGAGACGAATATTGAAGCTAGTTTGTTAGCTCACTAGCCTCCATGTCGTGCTAGGGAAGAGAACACATGGTCCATGTGGAGATCCTATGATCATCGAGCCATTGGAGTATGTTGGCACTCCAAATATTAGAACTTGAACTGAGATGGAAAGATATTATTATGGAGTATTTGACCTCCAGAAAACTCCCTAAGGGCATGATGGAAGCTCAAGAATTTGAAGGTTGTCCACCAAACATCATATTCTTGGAGGGTAACCTCTATAAAAGATCTCTCACTTGACCATTATTAAGATGTCTTGCCCTAATAAATGCAACAAAAAAAAAATACACGCTCTATGAGGTATAAGAGGGATATATAGATACCACATTAGTGGATGCACTCTCACACACAAGTTGCTATACCAAGGTATTATTTGCCGCACATTGAAGGAAATACAAGAGTACATATCATGTTGCAAATAGTGCCAATTTCATGCACCTCTACATCATAGCTCAACAACAAAGCTACAACAAACTCAACCATTGTAGCCATTCCACCAGTGGGAGATAAAAGTTCTTAATAGTGGTGATAGACTACTTCATTAAATAGGTCAAAGCTGAGCCACTAACAACTATCACAAAGAAGAAAGTTAAAAGAGTTTTCTGGCAAAATATGATATGCACATCAGGTGTACCCAAGGTGGTCATAACGGACAACATGAAGACAAGGCAATATTCTAAGGCTTCTACAAAGACTGCAAAGGTCTATCTTGATAGCATACGAACAAGTAAATGGGCTCGCTGAGCTAACTAACAAGGAAATATTATAGGATCTAAATAAATGCATTGAGGGAGCAAAAGGTACTTGGGTGGAAGAACTATTAAGCATCTTATGGTCCTATAGAGCAACTCTAAGAAGGGCCATAGAAGAGACCTCATTCCTACTTACTTATGGGATAGAGGCATTCACCCTCATGGAAATAGGTTTTTTGTCACCATGTGTTCAAAGCTAAGATCCCCAAACCAACTAATCATACCTCCACTTAGAGAATGATCTCTTTTTAGAAGTGTGAGAACAATCTCACGTTTAGGTAGTGATATATCAACTATGCATAACTCATTTGTATGACGACAAAGTGCTAAAGTGAGCCTTCAAAGTAGGATATTTGGTGCTAAAGAGAATTGAAATCATGAACTGCAACATAAGAAAATTGTTTCTCAATTGAGAGGGCCCATACTAGGTGGTGTGATGTGTGGGCAAATACAAGTTAGACCAAGATGTTGACAAGTTTTACCTCATTCTTAGTATGTAAAACACCTTCATGAGTTTTATTAGAAAAGCAACACCCATTCCCCTCTCACCTAAGTTAATGGGAGAGAAGCCTGGTTATAAGTTCAATATTTGACCATATAAAGTCTAATTACAAGTTCAACACTTGACTATAAAACCCCAGTTACAAACTTCGCACTTGACTACACAAAACCTAGTTACAAGTTTAGTACTTGACCATATTTGAGGTGATTTTTGTCACAATTAAATTTAATTAAAATATAATCAAAATTGAAACTTATATGCTACTAAATTATGGCTCAATGTGTAGCTCAATTGAATCTAAAATACAATCAAATTTGATTAAAAATTGAGCTTAATTTAAACTTTAATTCTTAAGAAATTCGGACTCAAAGTAAAATACACTAAGTGAGCCAGATATGGAAACTAAAATTGGGTCAAAAAAATTCATCTAAACTTTGGATTAAAATAAAAAAATATAAGTATTTTATAAATAGGTCCCTGGATTAAATAGATTCCTACAATAAGATCTTGGTTAGATTTTTCTTATAAATGGGACTTTGAAAAAAAAATTTATGAAAAAATCTAATAAAACCTTAAAATTATAAATTAGTCTCTGTAAAATTTAGAATTTACAAATAAATTTCTCAAAGTTCCATATCTACAAATAAACCCCCTAGAATCTTAATTTTTCGCAAATAATTCCTCAAAAAATTTTATTCACAAAGAAATTCAAATCTTATTCAAAAAACCCCTAAAAGTTTTAAAATTTTATAAATAAGTCTTTTTTATAAAAAACCCATGAAATTTATAAAATTATAATCTAGTCTAAACTTTTAAAAAAAATTTACAGATAGCCCCTCATAAATTCAATATTCAAGATAAGTATAATTTTTAAATCATTCTTATTTGTAGCAAATAAACACTCATCTAGTCACATCCATATCCATTCATAACCAATTCAAATAATAAATACTTATCTAAATAAATTCTCATCTAAATAAATTCTTACCTAAATAAATTCTTATCCAAACAAATCCTTATCCAAACAAATTCTTATCCAAATAAATTCTTATTCTAACAAATCCCTATTCAAATAAATCCTCATCTAAAGTAAAATAGAAATAAATCTCATCCACATCTATTTATCTATATTCAAAATTTGAATAAAAAATTATTATCCATGTCTATAATTTAAAATTTTAAATAGAAATGATTCAATCCACTCGTGAGCTATAAAAACTTTAAAAGTCTTGGAAAAAAAGAGAGAGAAGAGATCAGATCCTGGAGATGAAAATCAAAGATAAAAATGCCACAAACGAAAGAAAAGAACGAACTTGGAGATGATGGAGCCGAGAAATGAGAAGTAAAAAAAGGTAATTTCTTATCTTATTTTCTTTATTCTTTTTTCTCTTCCTCTATGTTTTGCTCTAGTTTTTCCTCTCTACAGCTCCTTCTTCTAGTCACCCTTGCCCTTCAGCCACCAAGGGCCTAGCTTTGTCACCCTGCATATTGTAGCCTACCTCTAGCTGATTAGAACCTGACCACCTTCTCCTCGACGTGCCCACATCCAGCCATCTTCTTCCCCAAACTAGCACTCTTGAAATATCACCGGCCTTCATTGCCTCAGATCTCGCTAATGAGCTGCTTATTCACTCTCCGATGAGCCCTGCACCACCTATTCCTTGCCACTCTAACCACGTCGTGGCAGCCTGGACACCGCTGCACCAGAGATCCTCTCCCTGAGCTACTCGCCTTCAACTTGCGACCAGCTGCCTAGCCATGCGGATCTTCCCTAGCTCTGCCCATGCCAATGGCCTACACTCGAGCCTCCCCTGTCCCTGTCCGATGGCCTACCTCCACGAGCACCGCCCAGAGCTTACAGGCTGCCACCTTGCTCTTGCACTCACCAGCCAAGCCCCTCCTCCACCGGCCAATTTCCATGGCTGGGATGCTCCACCCGCCACTTTTATTGCCTTCTGGTGGTTTCCTCCCCCTTGCCATCAAGAAGAGGGGTCGGATTTGGCTAGGAAGAGCACTGGGCCATCATGGCCCAATTGTGCAAAGGAGGAGAAGGCCATGGGGCTGAAGAAGGAGGTAGGTTAAAAGGAAAAAAATAAAATAAAAAAATCTTGTAGCCCAACAAAAAGGAAAAAAAGAGTTCTGCACAAAAAAAAAATCAGCAAAATAAATAAAAAATAAAGAAGTGAATAAAGAAGGCATTAGAGGAGAATCGCAGAAGAAATTCAAAGTGAGGAGAAGCTAGCTTGTCTCCCCTACGTCCATGCCCACATGATTGTCATCACCGTTGTGGCCACCATCAACCATGCATATCAACAGATCATTAGATCACGCCAGCTTTCGATCCCACTGAGACTATAGACTAGCCGTTGGGCCCGCCGAAATCAGTATCTTCAAAGTTAAGCAAACCCAAAAATATTGGCAATACTTCAAATCAAATAAAACTAAGGTAGATTTGAATCCGCTTAATCAATCAGCCACATGCCTCATTCAAATGAAATCAACCAATAATATGCTTGAAGTCATCAACCATACTTCAAAACTAAGATAATCCAAAAGCATTAACAACGCTTCAAATCAAACCGAACTAAAGTAGACTTGAATTTGCTTATTCAGTCAGCAATAATACCTTGTTCAAACGAAATCAACTGACAATATACTCAAAGTTGTCAACTATACCTTTTGGTAATGCTCCAAATTAAGAAGTCAATTACCAGCAAGCTCAAAAAAGTTTACCACACTTCAAAGCTATACTCAACCTCATACATCAGTGACGCTACCAAATCAAAGAAATTTCTTACCAACATGCTTAAAGTTGTTCGTCACACTTTGAAACTAGTTAACCCCATACGTTGATAACACACCTTTCGAGTTAAGTCAACACAAAAACATTGGAAATACTCCATATTTAGTTGATAATACACCTAAGAGGTCATCGATTATTTGATCAAACCAAACTAAGGCAGACTTGAGTTTGCTCAGTTAGTCGGCCACATATTGCATTCAAATAAAGTCAACCGACAATATACTTGAAGCTATAGGCCACAGTTCAAAGCTAAGCCAACCTAAAAGTATTGACAACACTTTAAATCAAACAGAACTAATGTAGACTTAAACTCGTTTAGTTAGTCAACCATAATGCTTTATTCAAACGAAGTTAATCAATAATACACTTGAAGCCATCGGGCATATTTCAAAGCTAAACCAACCAAAAGTATTGGTAATCCTTCAAATCAAACTGAACTAAGGTAGGCTTGAACTCACCTAGTCAATCAATCATAATGGCTTATTCAAAAAAAGTCAACTCACAACATGCTCAAAGTTATTGACCACACGTCAAAGTTATACCTAACCTCATATGTTGGTGACACTGCCAAATCAAAAGAAGTTAATTGCCAATATATTCAGAGTTGTCAATCACACTTTAAAGTTATACCCAACCCCACACTTTGGAGATGCTATTAAATTAAAAAAGTTAATTTCTAATTTGCTCAAAATTATTTGCCACACTTTAAAGCTAGTCAACCCCAGAAGTTATTGATAATACACCTTTCAAGTTAAGCTAACCAAAAAATATTAACAATGCTCTAAATTTAATTGACAACATATCTAAGAGGTCATCGATTATCAAATCAAACTGAACTAAGATACATTTAAACTCGCTTAGTCAATCAGCCATATGTCTTATTTAAGTGAAATTATTGCCTATACTTTATTGACTATGGAAATATTTTAAACCACAAAATTATCATTTATGCCTATTGGTTATAGAAACACTTCAAACTACAAAATTATCACTTATGCCTTATTAGTTATGAAAACATTTCATGTAAGAAATTCAAGGAACATGCCATTGATAATCCAGAAACATTCATGTCAGATCTTTGAGAAAAATGAAGAACACGGAAGCGTACCTGATTCCATTGGGTAGATTAAAGAAGCCTGAAACCCGAGCAAGTCCACTGCGCTCCGGCTGCGAAGAAGGCGAAGTCACCGGAGGCGGTGCTTAGGGAGAAGATGGCGGCGCTGGAGGAGTTAGGTTTTGGGAGGAGGTCTTCTGACTGTTTGGAATTTGATGACTGATGGATGTCCAGGGTTTCTCAATCCCTTTTCCTTTATATACTAAATTCCACAGTCAGGGACCACACCCATAAATCTTAATGAGTTAACCATACCCATAAATCTTAATGGGTTAATTGTTAATTAGTCCATCAATAATTAATAATTAAACCCCAGAAATTCTACACATTTACAATTTAGCCACTACACTTGTATTTTAGATGACAAAGACCCTAAATTAAATAGATCACCTCAATTGGGTCCTTATGCCATATAATAGAAATATATACACAATAATTTCATGCAATACATGTACGTCTACATGTTCTTATGCATAAATGTACATGATTTATAGTCCAAATTCTAACATTTCAAACTATAAAGTTATCACCTATACCTTATTGGATATGAAAATACTTTAAACCATAAAGTTATCACCTATACCTTATTAGCTAATGGAAATGCTTCAAACCATGAAATTATCGCTAATGGTATAAGCTAATGAAAACACTTCAAACTAAATAAAGTTATCGTCAATGCCTCATTGACTAATTAAAATGTTTCAAACTATGAAATTATTGCCAATGTGTTATTGACTAAGTAAAACTCTTCAAATCATGAAGTTATCGCCAAAAGTTCAAAGCTATCAAAAATATTTCACGCTAATCCTGACAAGCTAACAGGAACGCCATCCAATGAAGTTATCGTCGAAGCTCAAAGTTATTAAAAATACTTCAAACTCCTTTCATTGTCTTTCATATCTCATCAGACAATACTACTAAACCAAATTATCAACATCCAGCCAATGATCAAATCAGGATCTACTTGAGCCAAACTCTACACAATCAAGCATATGGGAGCAGGGGAGCAGCAAATATAGAGCTCTTCCCATTTCCTTTCTTATTTCATATTTAAATTTATTAAAATATAAAGTGAGGGTATGCCCATATTTAAGCCATGTAATCCCTTTTTTAAATTAATCAAATTATGTTTTCTTCTTTTTTCTATTTTATTAGCTAGATTTCTTATTTTAGAAAATTTTTAATAATCATCGGGGTAATCAACAATAGGAGTTTGGGCCTATTGAAAGTCATGTTATCACAATACCTTATTGCACATTCAAATTATCGTACTTTTTATTTATTTTTTTTTGAGATTACTCATTGAGATCTTTACTATCTCAGGTGGTCAATTTCGATCCCACAGACCATAGAACACCAATTATGAGCTCTGCACTTGACCACATGTAGCTCAGTTATAAGTTCAACATTAAACTACAGAACCCCAATTATAAACTCTATGCTTGAATGCATGAAGTCTAGTTACAAGCTTAGCATTTGACTACAAAACTCTAGTTATAAGCTCTATGCTTGATCGCACTAAATTTGATTATAAGATCAACACTTGACCCAAAACTTTAGTTATAACCTCCCTACTTGACAATGCAACTTTGACTATTAGCTACACATTTGACCACAAAAGCTTGGCTATAAGCAAATGCACTTGACCATAGAAACTTGGTTTGGAGTTCAATGATAACGATAGTGGGAGTCTATCCATAGCCGAATTGGGACTTGTTATGAATTCACAATTGAACGATAAGTTTATAATCAAGCTACACACTAAGCTATGAAAACTTGGTTCAGAGTTTGATGATAATGATTAAGGGAGCCTAATTACTACGGAACCAAGACTCGTCAAATCTTCATAGTAAGAGGCAAGTAATATTCCGGGTAATCACCTCTATGAGAGGGGCACTTGAATTTTGGCCCTACTACTATCATACATTTCAAGCTTTGGGCTAACAATTAAGAGATTTTTATCATTAAAGTCAATGCAATGAGCAAAGGCATGGAAGCATGGAAAGCCAACCAATATAAAAGATTTAAAGAGAAAAGAAAATTTCCTTACTGATGTTAAAACATTAGATAAGTGTTTTGAAGAACATTACAAAAGAGTACTACAAAAGCAAAGAATAGAATGAGCTATTGAAACCCCTAGGCATTGCCACTAAACTTGTCATTAATGAAGAGGTCATCCAAATCATCTTCGAAGGTGGTGCTTGAGTTCACAGAAATCTTAAGGATAGCAGCAATTGTTGGAGGAACTTCGACAACACCTAGTCCCTCAAGCCCTTGATAGCAGTGGGAACCTCCACTATGTTTGCATCCTTGATTGAGACTTGGGAGTAAAAGACAAGGACATTAGAGGAGTGTGAGATAGTCAAGAGGGGTCACCTAGTACAATAGGAGCCTTTCCATCATGAGATAGCCATTGATATGTCACAAGAACAAATCCCGAAATAGATGAAACTTTGGCATCCCTAGGTCATCAAGAAGGTTATGGCAGTAGTAAGCATAGCCTTCTTGCAGCATGCTAATCGACATTTTTGTGAGCACTTACTTGCACTTTGTAAACCCCTTGAACTAGTGTGCACGCTTACCTTGGGTGTTGTGGATCATCATGGTGAATGTGTTGCTTACCATGAAATCTGGGACCGCATTATTCCGTTGCTTCTTCGCCTCTTTTGCCTGAGTCACTATAGCCTTCCTCTTCTTGTCAACCTTGGTGGCCTTCTTCTTAACATCTTTGGCCCAATCCTTTAGCCAAGCCACCTCTTCCAACAACTTGAGGCTATTCTCCGTCTTGATATTAAGGGAGAGCCTTAGCTTCTCCAATCTATCCTAAGCCGTCTAATATCAGGCTATCATCTTACTAGTCCTAAATGCCAGCTATTAAGGAAAAATATATTCAAGGTAAAATTTGTAAGTGGAAAATAAAAAAGAACATTATCTAAAGAACTTAATGAATATGAAGGTTAGCAAGGCTTACCTGCTTGTGAAATTATCCATATTTGTGATGACGTCCTTAGTGCTCCTTAGTTTGGAGGTGCTCTTAGAGGGGATGCCAAAATGCAGATGATCTCCTACTCAAATGACAGTTTGACTATCATAGGATGCAAGTTGTCGCTTAAGTAGTAGTTAGCTCAGTGAATAACCACAATCTTTGTTGCCCATTGCTCGAACAGAGGGACATCATCATTGTCATCTTCATCCTCCATTTCTATAGGTTATATAGTGGGGATCTTCTTCTTCTTGTTCTCCACCTACATGGTGGCATACGTGGAGACTCTGGTGCCTAACTTGGAGGTACTACTCTTCAGCTTCTTTGAGGTTGGGCTTTGGTCTCCTTCACTAGAGCACTTCCCAACTATTGAAGACAGAGGTGGTGTATGAGAGGTGGTAACAATATCACTAAGGAGCTTGTTAACAAGAGACAGATAGCAAATAATTTCAAGAAATGGTAAAAGTGTAAGGATGAAATTCAACTATAAAGAAACAAAAGAAGTTTAGAAATTGAAATAACTAAGCTCACCAAAATCCCAAGCTATGCTCAGGTTAAACAAAAAAAAGGAACTCTTTCAAGGATGAGGTTAGACACTATCTCTCTTTTGGTACCATGGACTCAGCCAAGATTTTAAAAGTTTAAATTCAAAATGGGGAAGTTCTGGCCCATCGCAACACACATCGGGATTTCCTATTTTAGTGAGTTAACATAAGTCATGGGAGCAAAATATGAATATCCAATATTTTTTGCATACGTGAATTAAGGAGGGGTTTTCCTCAAAATAAACAACGACCATACCTTGGGGATACAAACCACTTCCCTAAGCAGCTATTGAACTTATAAAATTTAAAGGCATTTTTTAGTATTTTTGATATTGGAGACCACATCTTGGGAGATGGCAAAAACCCAAAAGGCAATAGTACTAAAACATCATGTTGGGTTGAAAGTTGTAACCCCTTAGTATACTATGTACTAACTTTTGGAATGGAAAGCTAAGACCGACTTTGAAGTAAATTCATAGTTACAACCAAAATTGAAGTCTTTCTTTAACTATTTGAGACTACATTATCTTCAAACTTGTCCACCTTGGTGTGGGTCGGGAATTTGAACTCTAAGACGAGAAGATTTACTCACTTCTCTCACAAAGTTCAATCCTAGAGCCATACCCAAACACTAGAAGGGAGCTGGTACTTCATAGATCATAAGTTCAATACTCAAAATGGTATGTCCAAGCTTGTGGAGAGCTCAACAGGGCTTCTTCTAGGGACACACTTCTGAACTTTCATAGATTTTACGGGAGAGTTATTGTCCTCTAGTGTTTATCCATTGGAGCAGGTCAAGCTCATTCTCCCACTTCTACTGCCATCTATGGAACCTAACACCAAAAACTATAATCAGAAAGGGAAGATGGTATTCCTAAACAACTAGTTGGAGCACAGACCCATCGACTAACATAGGTAAAATTTAAAAACTTTCAAACACCAAATGCATACAAGCAAATATTTTCTGAAAATAAAGAAAAGAAGAAAAAATGTTGATAATACCAAAAACAAGAAAATAAGACAAGCATGAAGAAATCTACAAGAAAGAAGCAAAAGAAGGTTGACTTATTCAACATGGTGATCATGAAGGAAGCTTGAGAAAAATGTTGAAAACCTATCACTGAGAAGCTTGAAATAGATGTAAAGATCATCGGAGATAGAGAATGAGAGAAAAAAGCATTGGATAATACAAGATCAGAGAAAAAGTAAAAACTCTCTACCACTTCTGTCTTATATAACTATAGAATGACTGTTCAGATCGAACTTTAAATGCTTGTGCTCCATAGACTGGGCGAACTTAGACATATGACCCTTAGACTATAATTTTGTTCAAGAGGTATCATGTTGTCCCAGTTATTCAGATTACTATTGTTCAAACTATCACACCAACCAAGAGAAGTCGCCCCACCAATACTTCCGAGCTACTATAGTTTGAACTATCAAATAATATCGATGTGACATTACAAAATGCGATATCTAGATGTAATAATCATTTCTTACTATACCTCCCACTACATGATAAACGTGCATCATGTAATAATATAAAAAATTATGTAAAATTTTAAAATCATTCTTAGATTAATCCATTGAAAAACATGAGTTAGGTTAGTCCAACTCAAAGATCAAGTTCCACATCTCCTATAAAAAGGAGAAGCTTAAAAGTATGAAACTCTCTTACATCCTTACAAACTCCACTCATAAATAGAGTTTTTCTCCTTCCCTTTTTATTCTCATCTTCCAATCTCATCTACTACAAATATGTCTAAATTAGACATTGGAGCTTCCTTTTCCGGACTTTTCGGATGGACAATTTATAGTGCCAGCGCAACAGGCTGTAGACCGAATGGATGGAGGCAGAGCTCATTCAAACTCAGAACCAAGGGGAGAGAACATTAGACCATCTTGACTACATCGCACTTGATGATAGCCTCTTCTGAATCGCGCGCTTGGGGCTGCCCAAAACCCAACAGGGGTTCATCCGGGTTAACCGAAGTTTAACCTCGGATCTAACGCGGGGGAAGGGCATGGTCGTAGACGCGTCTGATATGCTTATTTGGATTTTAGCTATATGGAATCCATGTTAATCCTCGAGAAGGTGAACTTCTCTTAAGAATTTTCGATATTTTGTTGGAGAGCCCGCGACTGAATCCAAATCTTTATCTTCTAATCTGTCTCATCTGCTGCTGTCTTTTTTGTAGTACGACAAGATCAAACTGGGAAACCAGTTGTTAGATTTTGTCCCTACTGACTTTTTAAAAAACCTATTAATTAATGAATTAGCTACGATGCTGAGAACACAAGAAACGCTCCTCAGCGTTTCCTTGCGTTTAAATTATGTTATTATTCAAATCAATCGTTTATCAGCTGAGCTAATCTTCAAAAACAAAACCATAGCAAAAAAGTAAGATGACCTGAGAAGGTAGAGAACATGAACATTCCATTCATTTCCTTATCCTCAGCCTACGTTAAGTTTCACTTAATTATTGTTTTATTCCTAACTGTTACTATTGTTCTTCCTCGCGATTTTTTTCTAGAAAAAAGAAGAATACTCCAACATCTATAAATATCAAAAGCCATGACCAAGACAAATCCACATACAACAGAAAACATCAATCTCATCCACCACTCTTCAATGGCTTCCATGCTAAACTTCTTACCAACTCTTCTCCTCCTCTTCCTTCTCTCGTCAACAACAATTGCAGCTCCATCCTCCAATATCTTTCGGGAGTACATCGGCGCGGAGCTCAAAGGTGTGCGCTTCTCCGACGTTCCCGTCAACCCTGACGTCAATTTCCACTTCATCCTCTCCTTCGCCATCTACTACACTACCTCCTCTGCCCCTGCCCCAACCAATGGTCGCTTCAACGTCTTCTGGGACACAGACAACCTTACCTCCGCCTCCGTTGCTGCTATCAAGAACCGACATGCCAACGTCAAGGTGGCCCTTAACCTCGGCGGGGACAGCGTCAGCAGCGGTGATAAAGCATACTTCCAGCCTTCCTCCGTCGAATCCTGGGTTAGCAACGCCGTCTCTTCTCTGGCGAACATCATCAAACAATACAACTTGGACGGCGTCGATGTTGACTATGAGCACTTCCATTCTAATCCCGAGACCTTCGCAGAGTGCATCGGCCAGTTGCTGACCACCCTGAAGAACAACAGGGTGATATCATTTGCCTCCATTGCTCCTTACGATGATGAACAAGTGCAGAGTCATTACTTGGTGTTGTGGAGGAAGTATGGGCATGTGATAGACTATGTCAATTTCCAGTTCTACGCGTACGACGCGAGCACGACGGTGACACAGTTTCTGAGATACTATGAGAAGCAGAGCCAGAATTACAATGGAGGAAAAATCCTGACTAGCATTGCGACCGATGGGAGCGGCGGCTTGTCGCCGAATAACGGCTTCTTCAGCGCTTGCAATATTCTGAAGATGCAGGGGAGACTTCCAGGGATCTTCATTTGGTCTGCGGATGACTCCAAAACTAGCGGTTTTCCTTTTGAGAAGAGGTCACAGAATTTATTGGCAAGCAAAAGAAAAACTTAATTGGTCGACAAGCCAGGGAAGGACATGTACTGATCAATAAAATTGTTTAACGTGTTGTGCATGAAGTATTAGTTTCCAAGTGCGTGATGTGCACATTTGTACATTTTTGTTTGGAATCCAGCTCCGTCGAGTGTGGATGCACTTAGCTTTTTGATACTTTTCTGATAAAAAATAAAAATCTCGTATAAAATTCTATATTATATTTATCAAAAATCTTAGATATTGTTTGATTTGAAATTAAAATCAATGTCAAAATTAAAATATAAAAAAAATAATATAATTAAATTTTTTATATTTAAAAATTAGTTTGACTAATAAATTGTATAAATTTTTTTAGAGTATTATACTCTTAAATATATTATTTATTGAGATTTAAATAAATAAAAATAAAAATATTATGATAATTTAATTTTTTAAAATAAAATAAAATTATTTTAATTATTTTTTTAATATTTAAATATTAGATCGATTAGGATAGAATAATTTTAATTCTAATTTTAAGTCAAACGGAAGAACTAATTCTCACCTACACACCTTGCTCAACCCATGTCTGTCATCGCATGTGCTGCTTGCCTTCTCCACCCAATCACCTACGCACTCTCTGTGTCTGCTCCCTCATCCATCTTCCACTTTTATCGTCCAACACTGCTGATATTTCTCCTTCTCCTCATCAATCTTTTTTTTTTCTCCTTGAACTCCTCTTCAATTTTCTTTTTCTGCTTCTCAATTTAGACAGAAGCAAAGTGAACCCGTCTAAAATTTATTTTAAAAACCAAATCATCAAGATGGTCATTGGCGAATACAAAACCAAAGGGTTCACAATTTGAATATACCCATGATGACCTCTGAGATGACCAACTCGTCATCCTGTAGAGTAGGGATCCCTTCAAGGTTGTTGGTGGAGAACACAGTCCCGTCTTCCGAGGACTCTTAAGGGTAGTATTATTATTCTCTGAATGTCTGCCTATTGAGCTAATAGACCTTCTCTTAGTGCCTAGCCCTTCAATGATTATGTACATTGGGTACTTGGTTTACGAGTTCTCCATCCTGCAGGGGATTCACTTGCTCATTAGTCCTTCTGGCCTTTTAAGGGGTCTCGTTTTAATTGCAACTCACAAACTGAGACAAGTACCCAAATATGCCTCTCAATCTTCTGCTTCAACTAACAACACACCTTAGTTTCATGCCCCTGTTGCAATGAATGTGACAATATTTTCTAGGTAAACATTTTTCCTTGGATGTTGGACCTTGCGAGACCAAATAACATAACTTTCGCCCTTAATTTATGCCAGGACCTCAATCCTGATAGTGATAACACCTTCCTACCTTCCTTCACTTGTTAGCTTCACGCTTGCCTATTGTTGATGCTTCACCATGGATGTATTGAAGACCATTGATGTTGCGGCCAA
This sequence comes from Trichopus zeylanicus subsp. travancoricus, assembly GCA_005019695.1. Lineage (NCBI taxonomy): Eukaryota > Viridiplantae > Streptophyta > Magnoliopsida > Dioscoreales > Dioscoreaceae > Trichopus > Trichopus zeylanicus. The sequence continues at coordinate 444,684 of RXID01014501.1, forward strand.
ATGATAGAGGCATTGGATTGAGTATCCCAAGCATCTTCTTATTGAACTTCTTTAGGTAGGAGCGAAATGACTCCCTTTCCAGTTGCTTTAAGAATAACAGGGTGATTGAGTCCTTTTTGGAGCGAACCAGTAAAATAAACTAGGTGACAATTTCTGTGTGAGCTCGTCAAAAAAGTGATTCAAGTCCTTTCGCTTTAAGCAAGCTTCTAGCCATCTCTACCATAGTTCGATTCTTCTGTTCATCCACCTTGTTTTGTTCTGATGTGTATGGTGCAGTCAATTCTCTATGAATGCCATTCTCCTCACAAGAAAGATTAAATTCCGGAGACATGAACTCATCACCTCTGTCTATGCGAAGAACTTTGATGCAATCTTCCACTTTGCTTCTCAACAAATGCTTTGAACTTCCTAAAGCTCCAAAAGTTTCTAACTTGAGTTGTAGGAAATAAACCCAGCTCATGTAACTGTAGTCATCAATGAACAACAAGAAATATCGACTTCCACCAAATGATTTTGTTTTAATAGGGCCACACAAATCAGCATGTACATGTTCAAGATGATTTGATGCCCTCCAAGACTTTTCTATAGAAAATGACTTTTTAATTTGTTTCTCAAAAAAAACGCCCTTCACACAAATTCAAAGACTCAATTTTAGGCAATCCAAGCACCATTTCTCTTTTGACTCGACAACTTCAGCCCCTTGACATTCAAATGCCCATACCTTAATGCCATAATATGGACTAAACTATTGTCAACAAGAGCATGATTTTCTATGCTAGAAACTCCATAGTGGAAAGAGCTTGTTTGGAGTCATACACACATCAACAATTACTTCACCTCATTTTTATCTCTAATCATACAAAATAGAATATTCACTAGCCATGAGCTGTGCCATGAGCTGCCAAACACTCAATAGATTTTGTGACAAACTAGGAATGAGGAAAACATTGTAGAGTAGTTTTATCTTACCATGATCATTAATGATTGATTGCCACGCCCTTCAACCTCCATTTGTTTGTCATCTCCAAGCCTCGCCTTCATCTTGTGTGACTCATCAAGCTCCTCGAACAATGATTGTATATTGGTCATATGATTAAAACAACCACTACCCAAAAACCAAATATCATTGGAAATCTTTGTATCTTCAAGTTGGGCCATAAACAACTTGATCACTTCTTCCTCTTCTCCTGAATAGTTTGCTTGGTTTTCTGCTCTCTTCCAACAATTTTCTTTGACATGGCCAAACCGTTTGCAATAATAACATTGAACACAACTTTTGTTGTTTCTCTATTCCTCAACAAACTGCCTTTGACCATCTTACTTACCATACCCACTGCCTCTTCCTTGACTGTCGATGCCATGGTATCCTCCTCTACCATGTCCTCTATATTTTGTTGCTTTTCTCAAAGCATCTTGTTGATTAGATGCTTTCCCCCCTTTGCATAAAATACCTCCTCTTCACTTTTTACTATTGATCTGTTCAATCTTGCTTCATCTGCTTGCAGAAAACCCATTAGTTCATCAAAAGAAAGCTTAGATAACTCATTAGGCTCCTCAATTGCAGCAACTACAAGATCAACCTTTGGAGTTAAACTCCTCGAAACTTTTGGAACAATTGTTTGATCTGTAATTTGCTCTCCAAAGGACCTCATCTAACTAACAATTAATAGGAAATTTTGCATAAATTCTCCATTTTTCATAAAAAAAAGTTTCAAATTTACGGCGAAAAGATTGAAGTTTCAGTCATTATCTTTAAAAAGATTGAAGTTTCACAGTCATTACCCTTGTGGTGTTTTTTGCTATAATTCTTTAAAAAATGCTTTCATGAACAGCCTGTTGAATGAAAAACAATGCCTTGGAATCCTTCCTCTTGTTCTCTTTCAACTTGGCTTCTTCATTTGGATCAAAATAGCCATGCTCAACCAAGTCCCAAATATCTTGAGACTGGAATAGGGTCTTCATCTTAATGCTCCCCTATTGGTAACTTTCACCTTTGAAGATGAAAATTGTAGGCTGAGAGACATTCATGGCATTGCCGTCAATAGCCATGATTTTCTGCAATTCCCAATTGTGAAAGAACCTGGTTCCAATGCCACTTTAAAAGGACAACAACTAACAAAAAAACAAAGGAAAGAGATGGAGGCCAATGAAAGAGATAACATATTCACACAGATTTTTTTCTGATTGTCCTACTTTATTCAGCAATAAGGGTGCCTATAGATAAGTTTTAACTAAGAGATTGATGCAGCGAGAAGAGGGGGCACGAGGGGTCGGAGAAAGAGCGCCGTCTTCTCTTGATGCAGAGGGAGGAAGCACGAGAGATAGGGAGAAAATCACCGTCTTCACTTGATACAGCGGGAGGAAGGCATGAGGAATAGGGAGAAGATCACCGTCTTCTCACAATGATAGATCCGTTTGATGTAACCGGAGGGGGCACAAGGGATAGGAAGAAGATCACCGTCTTCTCACCACGATGGATCCTTGAATCCACAAGGAAGATAAAAGGGAACAAACCCAAAATAAGAGAATATTATTGATAGAAAAGTCTTATTCCTTCTTTTGATACAACCTTGGGCTGTATATATAGCCCTCTGATAAACTTAGAGTCCTACTTGGTATAGACTAAAAATAGGACTTAGACTCTACTAAGAATTCTACTTAACATATCTTAAATAAAGATATATAAATCCTATTCCTTATTGGACTAGGACTGTTATTGACTCGGACTGATAAATAAATCCTAATTTTGATCAATATAAAGTCTGAATTATCCAAAGTAGTAAATAAGAGACTTGTAGGAATCAATCTCAGCTTTCCAACGGATAGTTATTTGCTGAATTTGGGTCAATATTTTAGGAGATATGGCCTTCGGACTGTAGCTGTAGGAATCTTGACGAATTCTAATTGGAGTTGGAATTCAACTTGGACTAGATCTCTAATTTTACTGTAAGAAAAGATGTAGTTGTCCTACATCAGACCCCTCCACTTGTAAAAGACTTGTCCTCGAGTCAAGGATTTGAGTCTCCGTTGGTGCAGTTGTCCTCCTCTTGAACTCTTTCCAACATAAAACTTGATGATGTAAACCAATAAGATTTCTTCGAGTAACATCTTCAGCACTTTGATTTCCTATTTTCCTTCGACACAACCACTTGAACTTTTGCAGGATTCCTTTTAACCTTATTTGAAATAAATTTTTTGTACACACCAACTTATGATTTGTTCTCATGCAATGAAAGTATACTTCGCAAGTTTGCTGACAATTGCAACAATAATTTGGATATGCCATTGCAAATTTCGAATCTTGCATAGTGATAACTCCTGTAGAAATTTTCTCTAGTTGTTCAAGAGAGTTGGCTTTTGATGACGTCAAAGAATAATCTTGACTAGCACAGTCAATATTTTCACAAGTAGAAAACTCTTTCTTGCAGCCTTCAAGATTGTCAACTGATTCATATGAATTCTCATAGATAGTATCTTGAAAATTTTCTGTAACATCCAAAGCTACTTTTGTATGATCTTCTAATTCATCAAAGAAAGAATCTTTGGTGCTCTCAATAAATTCTTCACTAGTTTGTTTGTCTTTCACACGATCCACAGCCTCTTCTTTGACTTGATAATTCAATACTAGAGGAAAGTTACTAAGATGTGGAATTAATACCTCATGGTTGTCTCCATTGATTTCAATGCCAGAAGCCTTTGGAGGAGAGATCTGTTTTACCTGATTTTGATCCCCTTTTGAGAACTTTATCTTGAATAGTTTAAGCATCTTCAGCCATGAACGAATTTTTGGTTTGCCTTCACGTGTTCTTTGGACTTGAATTTGCTCCCACCAAGATGAAGCATAACCATCAAGCTTGTATTCAACAATTTTCACCTTCTTCTCTTCAGGAATCTCCATAAACTTAAAGAATTTCTCAACTTTATCGATCCAAATAAATAAATTCTCATAGTCATGAAAGTATGGAATATTCACCTCACCATGGTTTTGGTTTTCCTGAATAGCTTCGTCTGTTGATCTCCAAGACATCGGACCGCGAGCCGCTTCGACGATCAATTGATGAACTTGGTTCTTAGTTTCAATCTGTTTCAAAGCTTCATACTTCCTAGTGATAGAAGCAAGAAAATTTTGTTTAATCAAATCTCGAATTTCATAATCTCCTATATCACTGTCCATGGAGTTGTTGCCACCAACTACGATCAATGGAGTCGAGCTCAAGAACAACGTCGCTCTGATACCACTTGATGCAGCGGGAAGAGGGGGCACGAGGGGTCAGAGAAAGAGCGCCGTCCTCTCTTGATGCAGAGGGAGGAAGCACGAGAGATAGGGAGAAGATCACCGTCTTCACTTGATGCAGCGGGAGGAAGGCATGAGGAATAGGGAGAAGATCACCGTCTTCTCGCAATGATAGATCCGCTTGATGTAGCCGGAGGGGCACAAGGGATAGGAAGAAGATCACCGTCTCTCACCCCACGATGGAGTCCTTGAATCACAAAAGAAATAAAAGGGAACAAACCCAAAAATAAAGAATATTATTGAAGAAAAGATCTTATTTCCTTCGTTTTGAATACAACCGTGGGCCTGTAATATATACCAGCTGATAAACTTAGAGTATATTGGAGATAGACTAAAAATAGGACTTAGACTCTAACTAAGAATTCTACTTAACATATCTTAATAAGATATATAATCCTATTCCCTAGTGGGCTAGGACTGTGATTGCTCGACGAGAAAGAAATCCGAATGTTGTATGATCACATAAATCCGAATTATCCAAATGTAAATAAAGACCTTGTAGGATCGATCTCCTGTCCACGGATAGTTTAGTTGCTGAAGGTGGATCATATCTTAGGAGATATGCCTTTGACTGTAGCTGTACGAATCTTGACGGATCCGAATTGGAGGTGGAATTCAACTTGGACTGAATTCTCTAAGTTTACTGTGAAAAAGATGTATTGTCCTACATTCAGAGATGAATATCGTGCCTTGACTAAATCAAAATGTAGAAAAATAAGGAGCAATAATAAAATCTAATTCCGACTTAAACTAATGTCAAGTTTAAGTGGGGTTGTACACCTATCAAGTTTTGAATCAATTTTCAACAGTAGGTTTGGACCATTCTATACATTTTTTTGTTTTTAAATTGATTTTTTATTTAAAAAAACATAGATTAGATTTGAAATAAAACAATTATATTGTCAGCATGCAAAATAAATATAAAACCTTGGCAAACGTAATCTGAAATGACTCGCAAAATCTCTCTTCATGAAAAAAAAACAACTGAGTTGATCATAAAAAACAAATATATAACAAATAAATCAAGCCAATAAATGAGATTAACTTAGAAGGCATAGAACATGAAAGAAATATCACAATGCATTCTATTCATCTTCTTCCTCGGCAGTCGAGCACACTCGTCGAGTTTCGCTTCATTATTGTTCTTCCACATAAAAATAAACATAAAAATAGAAAATACTTTCTCTGTATATCCAACATCTACAATACCAACACCAATGACCAAGACAAAACCACAAAAAACAAAAAACCTCAATCTCATCTACTACTCTTCAATGGCTTCCAATTACTATCCGCTTTGTTCTCTCATCAACAGCACTTGCAGCTCCATACTCCAATATCTTCCAGGAGTATATCGGTGCGGAGTTCAACAGCGTGCGCTTCTCCGTCGTCGTCGTCAACCCGGACGTTGACTTCCACTTCATCCTCTCCTTCGCAATTGACTACACGTCCTCCTCTGCCCCAACCAATGACCAATTCAACGTTTTCTGGGACACCGACAGCCGCCCGCTCCTCCGTTGCTGCCATCAAGAACAGTCACTCCAATGTCAAGGTCGCCCTTAGCCATGGGGGCGACAGTGTCTGGAGATGGCAGTACATACTCAGCCTTCCTCTGTCGAATCCTGGGTTAACAATGCCGTCTCTTTTTCTCACAAGCATCATCAAGCTATACGACTTGGATAGCGTTGACGTCGATTATGAGCAATTCCACGCTAATGCCAAGACCTTCGTGGAGTGCATCAGCAGCTGCCGACAACCCTAAAGAGCAAGGAAGTGATATTGTTTGCCTCCATTGCTCTCTATGCTGATGAACAAGTACAGAGCCATTACATGGCGCTCTGGAGGCAGTATGGGCATGTGATAGACTACGTCAACTTCCAGTTCTACGCGAATAAAACAAGCACCATGGTGTCGCAGCTTCTGCCATATTATGAAAAGCAGAGCCAAAATTACAATGTAGGAAAGATCTTGGCTCGCATTGCGACTGATGGGAGCTGCGGCTTGTCGCCGGAGAATCGCTTCTTCAGCGCTTGCAATACTCTGAAGACGGGAAGGCTTCCTGGGATCTTCATTTGGTCTGCGGATGACTCCAAAGCTAGTGGGTTTCCTTATGAGAAGAGGTCTCAGATTTTACTGGCCAGCAAAAGAAGAGCATAAATCATGGACAAGCTGGAGAAGAAGATGCAAGAACTGAGTTACCCAAAAAGAAAATGTAAGAAATGAGTCACCAAAAAAAAAAAAATACATGTAAGAAATGAAGTAATTAGGAGAGAGTACTGCAAACGTAAATGCGAATGAAAGCAGCGTGTCTTAATTAGTTGAAATGCCCAATGTTTTGTGCGTGAAGTTCTGGTCTTCAAGTATGGGATGCCTACATTCTGACTATCTCTAGCACTGGAAAATGGATCGATGGATGCACTGAAGCTTTCCAGGTCCTGGGGCATACGTACAAAAATTCTAAATAATTTCATGCTCAGCTATAAAATTGGTTAGGACCCCAATCATATCATAACACATCGGAAAAAAAAGAGAGATTTGTTTCAATTGTTTAATGTGTTCTGCATGAAGTTTTAGCTTCTACGTATGTTCACTATATTTCTGAGCTAAAATTAGGTTCCAAATATAGCTCCATGGAATACGGAAATAGCTTAGGCACAATAAAACTTTGGATGACTGAAACAAAACAAAGGAGTTGATAAAAAAATTAGAAAGGAATCCATCGAATTGCTATATAACAATCTTGCCACATTAGTAAAAGATGAAGCCCAATTGTGTAGCTTTAAGTTAAAAATAACAAATGCATCACAACTTCCCTCCACCTTTAGTGTTATAATATCAGGTGTGATGAATTAGTTTCACATTGGATATTGAATAGATAGTCCAATAGATATACTGAAAAAGACCCATATCCCATGAGCTTGAGCTTTTGGGATGGTTTGGTATCCGGT